>CM077834.1:32750062-32829862 GCA_039720395.1 Liquidambar formosana
TATACTATCAGCTATACATGCAATGTGACATTGTGAAGGAGGCATAGTAGCTTTGAGGGAAGACTCGGATAATTTGGGATTTGAGCATCCACATCCTTTTTCATAGATGCTGCAACCTGAAAATGGAAATCTTACTCAGCACATAGACTTATTCCAAAAGAAGAAAATACAAGAAAAGACAGCAGCAAAATATTACAATCATAATACATCCAATATATATTATATCATATTACTCTGTCTGCTCATAGTTGACTATCACCTTTGAAGAAACATGTTTTTTTAGAAAACCCTTCTAAATGCTTTCACATCAATATAAATGTTTTAACATACCAATTTTACCCTCAAGGGTACAAAAAATTGGAAAAGGTAAAACACTCATGAGAAAGGGTATTTTAGGAAATCAATTCAAAAAAGTTATTGACCTTATGAATGGGACAACAATTTTAGAACATTCCAAAATGGAAAGGAGGACAATAAAAGACGAATGGAGGAGGGAGTATATTATGTACCAGTTAGTATGGTAGGAGGACCAAAAATAAATTTAAGCCATACAAAAATTTTTCTTTAATAGTCCTTCCACCTTGTTCCATGGCAATATACATAACCTTTGAAATTTTCATTTGTCTTACAATCATGGTTCAAAGTCTCGGTCTCGGTCGTTGTCACGTTTCGGTCTCGGTCATCTCGATCTTGTCCATCTTGTCGTGTTTCGGGCAAGACGTAACTTTACACATTAAAAAGTGTTTTAAAAATTTCAAAAAAAATTTAGAAAAATCATAAAATATAGGACAATCATATTGGAACCATTAAATAAGCAAAACAAATAACTTAGGACACACAATATGGTCAAAAATATCAAAAGAGGCCTAGCGCGCTACTATAATTTGAAAATACACTATAATTAGGTTTTACATACCTAAAATAATCCCAAATAACACAAATAAACACAACATATCAATGATCAAGTATACATTTTGATCGAAAAAAATATTCATTAAGACTTCATTTTTTTTTTTAATAAAACCCTACTATATACTTGATTCGTTCTTAGATATCGTCTCGCCCCTGAACGAGACCGGGTTAACCCGGCGAGATCTCATCCATCTCAGACAAGACTTTAAACCATGCTTATAATGAATAAATTTATGACTTTAGAACCCAACAGAAATATATATTTTGCTATACCCTAATCAAAAGCAAGAATCTTTTCCTATTACATAAAAAAACAACTGCCTGAGTACACCCAAAAAAATGATCGAAACAAAGAACTTTACCTAAATGAAATTAAAATTAATACCTAATAAAAAAATTGTAAAATAGTTCAGAAAAATACAGAACCAACAATTACATCGTAACACAATAAACATCAATTGGTACACAAACACCCCCCCCAAAAAAAAAAAATTGACTTTTATATCATGAAATACGAAAAAGGCAAAAAGTTCACCACTCCTCTTACCGGCTGACATGGCGATTGGGAGATTAAAAATTGAGAGAAAAGTTGAGTCCTTTTCGTATTTGAAATTAAAGAAGCCAGTGGACGAATTCGGTAAATTTATCCATTTTACTAAGGGTCCGTTGGATAAGCTTCTACTTCTTGTTTTTTACTTTTAAAAGTAAAAAATGAAAACTTTTGATAGTTTTTTATAGTGCAAAATTTTGATAGTTAATTTCAAAGTTGAGGTAATAAGAAATTTCTGCTACCTCAACCCTTAAAAGTAACTTCCAAAATTTTTTACTCTCAAAACATTTTTATTCTTTTAAACTTATGAAAAAATAAAAAACAGAAAGTAGAAGCTTATCCAAACAAGTCCTAAAAGAACTCAAACTAAATATATAAATATAAATATAAATTGCATTGCATTTACCAATATAATGTCGACCTAGGGTAAAAAGGGCAATTTTAATAACCCAAAAGTGCATATTAGCAAAATTCCAAAACTAATTTTTCCTTTTTGTCTTCCTTTGATCCAACTACTGTATCCAATCCTCCCAACTACTTTTAGGCAAAATCCACCAACGGCGCACAATAGAGCCAACCCCCACCATTTTCACAAAGTAGCCTATTAATTAATTCCAGTATTTGTGTGTATATATATCCCTCCCAACTACTTTTAGGCAAAATCCACCAACGGCGCACAGTAGAGCCAACCCCCACCATTTTCACAAATTAGCCTATTAATTAATTCCAGTATTTGTGTGTATGTCTGATATATATATATATATATATATATATATATATATATATGAACCAGTAAATGCTTGGGTTTAGTTTTTTTTTTTTTTTTTTTTTTTTTTTTTTTGCTGCGATTGTATACGTATATCTATTTATATATACCTGTTCGCTGTGACCTTGAGGGAAGTAGACCACGTGTGTGCTAGCCATCGGCAAGTTGACCAGAGGCCCAGCGCACGCTTGCCATAGCTCCGGGTTTATGCTCTTCTTCTCTCCTGAATCAACACGTGTCAGTCAAACATTCATCAGAAGGGTTCATCCTTTTTAATTTTCCGCTTGTTTGCCGAGAAAATTACAGGAAAAGAAAAGACAAGAGCTAAGTCTAATTTTTATATTTTCTCGGGGGAGAAAAAGTTGTTTGGGTCCTGATTGGAAGGTAAGAAAGCCAGACAAAACCCGACACGAAGAAAACGAACAAGAGTAGACAAGTAACTTCATCCGCCGGTTCTTTCAATGTTTTAGAGAGAGAAAGTGTATAGATGGATATACAGAGAGTGTGAGAGAGAGAGAGAGAGAGAGAGAGAGACCCGACCTTCGCATGGATTGGTGGCCGTCGCACCACCGGAGCCGTTCGTCGGCGTCTTCATTGCTCGGATTCCGGCGACGGTGGTCTATAAACAAATGATATCGGAAGCTTCACCGGTTCATTTCCGGCGGCTAATCCGTCCTCGGATGCTTTTTCCGTCAAAACCGAAGACACAATAGGAACACTTTCTCGAACCAAACAATCTAAAAGACTAAGCACGGCCTACCTTTCCTCAGCTGATACAAGAAAAGAAAAAAGGTACAGAGAGATGCAGATCGGATAATCTAATTTCTCAGCTGAGCTAAGATCAGCTCACTCAAAAGAGAGATTTTTTTTCCCCCCTCAAATTTTGCAGGAGAGGAAAAGAAGAAAGGGAAAAGGCCCAAAATATTTTAGGGTCAAACAGGAGTGAAACTTCCGGCGAGTATTTCCGGCGAAAGTAGCCGGAAAAGTCGCCGACAAGGGAGGGACCGAAGAAGCTTTAAAAAAGGAAGGGTTGCTGAGTTATTCAGAGACCAAATGCCAGCAGCTCTGCCCCCTATCCCTCCCTACAAGCCCCAGACATTTGCTTGCTTTCTTCCTTCTTCCCTTCCCTATACACCCCCCCCCCCCCCCCTTTTCAGCACTCTTTCTCTCTCTCTCTTCCTTTCTCTCTCCACTTTCTCTCTCTTTCTTTTCCTTTTTTTTTCCTATCTTTCCTTGAAAATGAGACTTTCCTGGTTGACTGCTAAAGTTACAAAAGTTAATGTCTGGCTTAACCATGGTTAATTCTAATCTATCTATAGTCTACAATCCATTCATACAATATTTTTTTACATTTCCCAGATTACCCCTTAGGCTATCCTTCCTTCACAATCAACTGATAGTAAGCCCACATGTCTGGATGGATGACATGCCATTATTTGACCATCACATCACTCTCGATTCACATTGTCCATCAATACAATTCCTTTTACATTTTATTACTACTTTCACTTTAGAGCTTATTGCATTTGTCTAAATAATGTAGCAATTACATGTTAGTCTAATGGCATCTCTCCTCACTTAAAATTATTTTTCTTAAATCCTTAAAAGGTTGTCGATTCAAATCTAGCAAGCGTAATATTATCATTCAATACTCGTAGATGTAGATACTAAAAGAGCATAGGCCTTGTTAGAGAATTTATTTTTAATTTTTATAATCATTAAGCAGCATTGAACCCATATGGATGAATCCATACTAATTAAGTGTTACCATCTCTCCTACAAATAAGTCAATTCATGGTCAGTATTGGGGTGGTCAGTTGTTAATGTGATAAACATTTTGAAACAAATATTTTACAAAGGGTGTATTTTCACTGTATCCCTTCATGGGTAAAAGAAGAATGAAAATTTGAAAATAGACCACAGAGGATTGCAATACAACCAAAAGAGGTGTTAAACTAGATCATCTCAATTTGTTATATGGAACAATAGTAAAAACTAGTAGTGCTAATCTATTGCTTTATGATTTTATAAATCATTGCACCTTTTTCCTTTTTCAATTTTTTTTTGTTTTTAGTAAGGGTATGATGGGAAAAGGGAAAAATCGACTACATCATATTGCTCTACATAGACTAATGATATTGTTTTTACTCCTATTTGGAAATATTATATATTTATAACTTTACACTATACTGTATGTTTTAATGTTATTTTTCCAACTAAAATGGTGTACAAATTCTTGGTGTTGTACATAAAAGGGGATCATTACTCTAGCCCTTGATAATAAGTACCATTAACTCTCAAAAGGAATGCGGCTAGCTGACTTGGTATTTTAATTAAATCATGGCACCCAAAAGTGATATAAAAATGGATAAATGTTTCAAATTAACTTCATTAATTAGAAGTAGTGGAAAGTGGAAACACTATAGTCCCAAATGACAACCATGGCCCTATATGTTGTCCTGAAAATTTATTAGTTACTATTTTTTTTTTTTTTTTGAGTTCATTGACCTAGATGAACTTTTGGAACTCAAATAATAAATTGTATGGCAATAAATACCAATATGTAAGCAAAAATAAATAAATAACAAAATTAAAGCAAGACAACCAGAGGATTATATAACTGCAGTGGTGACAAATATTCAAGATCCTTGGATTATATTTCTTTGTTGTAAATCAAGTTCAAAGATGAGGCTTAAACTCTAAGTTTAGTTACCAATGGTCTTGGGTCTAATGGCATGTCCCATCCCAAAAGGAATGTGGAGTTGTAAAGATCTTTGTTTGAATTTCACGTGGGTGCGTGTATAGATGTTCTCCAATCGTTTGGCCCCCAACAAAAAAAAAAAAAGAAAAAAAATCCCTCTAAGTTTAGTTTTGATATCACAAATCAATGTTAATTAAAGATGGAATTTCTCATTTAAAGTCATTGAGAGATAAGTCTAAACTCGAAAGTTTCGAAAATTAAGTTTTCCAAATTACAAATGCTTTCTAGTCATTACATAATAATAATAACATAAAAATAAAATAAAATAAAAGGGAAAATTAGCCTAGAGTAATTTTTTAGTGAACTCGTAAAGACAAAAGTCCATGTATGAATCTTATATAGGTATAAGTCCAATTTTAAGTAAAACATGAGTCTTTTATAAGAGTGTTAATTGCATAAAGTTTACATTACCCTTAAGTTGTTATTTTTTGTTTTTAAACATTAAAATGACATAACTTTTAATTTATACGTCAGATTTTGATAAGATTTATATTTTGTAATCTACTCATTGAAAGCTTCAAAACAAGACCCACGATGGTTATAAAATTAGGAAAAAATAAATAAACAGTTACATTAACTAAATGTGCTGTTTTAAAATAGTTATACGGCTATTTTTAAAAATTTTAAATTAATTGTTTTTAGTAGAGTTTAAATTAAAATTAATTGTTTTGAGAGTAATTTTAACAGTTACATTATAAATAAAACAATTAAATTTGATATTAGCAATTTGAAATTTTTTGAATTTAAGATAATATTGTGCTTTTAAAATAGTTACATGCCATGTGTGGCTATCATTTTTCAGTCAGGATTAAGAGAAGGAGTAGAAAGAAAAGAAAAGAATATATATATATAGGTATTCTTGGTTCAATCAATAGGTTTAATAAGTAATTGTATGGCAATAAATACCAATATGTAAGCAAAAATAAATAAATAACAAAATTAAAAGCAAAACAACCAGAGGATTATATAACTATAGTGGTGACAAATATTCAAGATCCTTTGATTATATTTCTTTGCTGTAAATCAAGTTCAAAGATGAGACTTAAACTTTAAGTTTAGTTACCAATGGTCTTGGGTCTAATGGCATGTCCCATCCCAATAGGAATGTGGGGTTTGTAGACAAGGACGGACCTACACTTAGGCCTGGGGTGGCCAGGGCCCCTCCTCACTTCCAAAAAATTGTCTTGATAAAGTATTTTTTGGTGACCAGATTTGGAGCTAGTACCAAAACAAGGTATTACCTGTTAACTTGTTACAAATAAATTATCAACCTATTATGAAATGACTACTAATGGGTTTGGTTTTGGTATTATATTTCTAAATGGTCACCAAAACGTAATTTACTAGTTACAGTTTTTTAGGCACAATCTAGGAATGGTCCCTCCCAATCAGCACAACAGTTCCTCACATGATCTCTTGAAAGTCAAATAGGTAACTTATACCCAAAGATTAAAAGCTAGAATTAATATACACAAAAGGTAAAATGTCTAAAATAATTAACAAAAAACAAACACATTTTCCTATCGATTGTATTAGTATTTTTTTTTTTTTTTTAATGTTAGATTTACCCCAGATTTCTATCAAACAAAATCATTGGGCATATTAGAGGATAACGGTTGGCGGAAAACATCTTACCGGAGAAAATCATTTTGTTTTTTTGTTTTTTTTTTTTGGTTTGGTTTTGTTTTGTTTTTTGTTTTTTTTTCTCTCATGGTTTTAGAGAAGTATAAGTAAGGTCAAGTCATTTACCTTCCATTCAATGTATTAATATATTTAATCTTGAATCTTAGTATAGTTTTCATACTTGAAAGGTAAAATTTTTATTATTTATACTTTGGCCACTCCAGAGATAAAATCCTGGTTCCGTCCCTGTTTGTAGAGATCTTGGTTTGAATTTCACATGGGTGCATGTGTAGATGTTCTCCCACCATTTGGCCCCCAAAAAAAAAACAACCTCTAAGTTTAGTTTTGATATCACAAATCAATGTTAATTAAAGATGGAATTTCTCATTTAAAGTCATTAAGAGATATGTCTAAACTCAAAAGTTTCAAAAATTAAGTTTTCCAAATTACAAATGCTTTCTAGTCATTACATAATGATAATATTATTTTAAAAAAAATGAAAAATTAGCCTAGAGTACAATTTTAGTAAACTTGTAAAGGTAAAAGTCCATGTATGAATCTTGTATAGGTATAAGTTCAATTTTAAGTAAAACATGAGTGTTTTATAAGGGTGTTAATTGCATAAAGTTTATATTACCTTGAAGTTGTTATTTTTTGTTTTTAAACATTAAAATGACATAACTTTTAATTTATACGTCAGATTTTGATAAGATTTATATTTTGTAATCTACTCATTGAAAGCTTCAAAACAAGACCCACAATGATTACAAAATTAGGAAAAAATAAATAAACAGTTACATTGACTAAATGTGCTGTTTTAAAATAGTTATACGTAACTATTTTTAAAAATTTTAAATTAATTGTTTTTAGTAGAGTTTAAATTAAAATTAATTGTTTTGAGAGTAATTTTAACAATCACATTATGAATAAAACAATTAAATTTGATATTAGCAATTTGAAATTTTTTGAATTTAAGATAATATTGTGCTTTTAAAATAGTTACATGCCATATGTGGCTATCATTTTTTTAGTCAAGATGAAGAGAAGGAGAAGAAAAAAACATAAAAGAATATATATATAGATATTTTTGGTTCAATCAGTAGGTTTAATAAAAGAATGGTTGGATCTAAACAAACGGTGAAGATAATGTCCCATTTCAACGCTTATTGAAGGGTATTTGTGTCTATGGCTATATTTGTGGACTTAAGGCTTTATAAGTTTTTTTCATAAACTTATGACTAACAAGTAAAATAAGAAGGACTTGTGACCAAAGTCTCCTAAAAAAAAAAAAAAAAAAAAGGCCACAAATGCTTGTGAACCATCCAATTTTATAATTTATATATTGATTGTCAAATTTCTATTTCAAAAGAGAGAAATAGCTATTCAAAATAAGTTGTTTAAAATCGTCAATAAGTCTTAACAAACAGTAGGTCTTTGCAATATTTTCCAACTACCTTCTTATTTTCTTTGTGAGAAAGAAAGGGGTACTTTATTCCGAGGCACACCTAAAAGGACCAAACTATATTTGTTATTAATTTATAACTAGCAAATTTTCTTATAGTTAATTAAATGCTCTAAAAATGTAATAATTATTCACATGGACCCTTTATATCAGCTAAGTCCCACATGATTTAGTAGGCCCCACATTGTACGAATGGTCCCGATTTTAATGGACCAATCTGTAAATAGAGGGAATATATTCTCATGAAATTATATATATTACGAGGCAAGATCAAATTATATTTGATGTAAATTTTTTTTTTTATACTCATTATTTATTTATTTATTTTTTTTTTTGTGTAAGATAAGACATTTTGTTAAACTCACCAAGCCACCATTGAATTAGATATTTCTCTTTTTTTTTTTTTTTTTTGGATATCACACATGACAAATTTCATATTAATTAGATATTAGTACGTATCTCATTTATAAATTTACGTTAAAAATTTGCGAGAAATATAAGAATAATTTTTTTTTACACTAGTTACAAATTAGTCTTACCTATACATACACATATATATTTTGTGAATATATAAGAGGGGCAAGTTGCTTATCAAAAAAATATAAGAGGGGCAAGTTGGTCAATCAGAAAGGAAGGCCACCTTGGGTCTTGATGTTTCAAGCGGGTTTCCATTAATGATTTCATTTCCCTTTCCATTAGTAGGGAGCAGAGACAGGTTTGCGAAACCTTCACATGTGAAGCGTACGGACACTCCCATTTTGTGTTAATATAATGATTAAAGGCCTGATTAATTGGGAATTAAGGAACTTTAATTACTACATTACCTCCTCCTAGTTCTAATAACTACCTGGTGACGTGGCTGACCATGTCGGCGGCTGTGGGCCCACGTGCATATGCGACGTTGACAGCTCTGCCTTTTTCCAGCATTCCTTTTATTTTAGTGCTTTTGCATTGTGGTCCTCATTCTGCCTAATCTTAAATGCATGTACGCTTAATAAATATTATTCTGGTTTTTTTCGTTCACCACCCCATTATCAAGATTCTGTTCATACATACCCTCGCTCTGGGTCTTATCCTCATCTATGTTCTTCTATGGATTGACTTTATCACCATCACTTTAATGGCATTCCCTCAATTTTTGAGCCCCTCTCAAGGATTCCATCTCATACTAAAGGGGTTTTTTTTTTTTTTTTGGATAAGGGAGTTTTCTTTTTTTTTTTTTTTTTTGGATAAGGATAAGAGAGCATTCAACACCAGTAGAGTAATTATCTTTATGTGAAATTAGTAAGTCTCAACCCTCTTATGACCTTGTGAGCAATGCCATATAAATGGTGATATGACCAAAGGGAGTTTAATTACCAAAAAGGAAGAAAAATATGAATCTTCTATCCCCAGTAGAAGTTTCTAATTCTACCTATTGACATGTGACACTTATTTGACACTTACCTGAAGCTGAAATTCTCAATTACTACAAGATAAATATCATTAATGAATTGATCCCCCAAAATTATGATAATAGAAATTCAATGGGTGTTTCAGAAAAGAATTTATTTGTCTTTTTACATTTTTTTTTTCATGCAGAACAGTGTGATGAAATTGGATAATTAAATCATCATAATTTTTGTGGTTAAATTAAATTAGGTGGGGTTATTACCACTTTAACAAACAATTTTTGTTTAGGTGAGTGAGCACGTGGCATCTCATGTATATCCTACGGGTTGGGTATTTAAAAACTAATTAAAGAATTCAAAATTTGTACTTTAGGTTATATTTCAATTTAGTATCTAAACTAAAAAATTTCTATTTTCATACCCAAGATATACTAAGTGTCCCAATTTGCTTCAAAACATAAGTTTCAGCATATCCTTTTTTTTTGTTTTGTTTTTTTTTATTTTTTTTATTTATGTAGAATCTTTTTCCAACATTTATGTGGCCATGTACTTTGAAGTTGTTTTCTAAAAACAACATTTTATGTGTGTGTGTGTGTGTGTATATATATATATAGATTTTTTTTTTCCCTTTTGCTTTTTGTTTCTCAAGCAAAAAAATAATATTAACTGAACACGTTATTTTTATGTTATTTGAAATCAATATATTTTTAAAGAAAAAAAAGATTCAAAGTATATGACTAAACAAATTGTTAACATAAAAAAATTAAAATGTTCAATGTATAAATATATATACATATACAGTTACATGGGCTGTTGGTGTTTTTTTTTTTTTTTTTTTCAATATACATAAAACAATTTTTCCTATTTTTTATATAATATCGTAGGGAGGGCTTATTCCGACACTTTTTTTGGTTTCATCCACACCCTTGAACAAAATGGGTGTGAAAATATGCCATGAGGAGTGTGAATATAGCCAAAAAAAGGTGTGGAAAAAGCTCTCCTAATATTGAAAACTCAAATCCTTCACCTTCAATGAAAATATTTAAAAGTTTGAGTCATTATTATAGTTAATATTATAGTATCAATTTCTACAAATTCAAAGAAATGTTACTATTTTGAACTTTTAATCTCATTCATAATTATGACCATCATTTTCTTCAAGATTTGCTCTTTTTTTTTTTTTTTCGCTATAACAAAAACTATTGAAATTTACTATTAAAGGTGATGGATCTATGCCTTCAACCATGTAAAATATAGTAAAATTGTTTTTACTGCAATCAAGGTTTTAATCTTATCAACTTATATCATTGGGATATTGAATTCTTGCCTGAGAATGTTACCTCTGCAGATAAGGATGAAGGGGGTGAAAGCAAAGCTTTTCTTATTAATTATGAATTGCTTATTTTTTTTAAAAAAAAAAAATCAAAATCTACCAAGCCAATTAGTATCTATGCAATTTTCTTTAATTTCCCCCCTCCCCCTTTTTTTTTTTTTTTTTCATCTGTACCTTTTATATATATATATTTTTTTCATCTGTACCTTTTATATATTGACTACCAGCGCGCACATGCGTTATGCGCGCATGAATCATTTTGAGTTGTTTTTTGTCTAATGATTACATACATTACTTGTTTATGATACTAGTTGGAAAGTTGACAGATTCCAACAGTTTTAGACCCAATTATGGACTCTGATGAAGCAACGCTTTATAAATAGATTGTGCAAGTGAAATAAGCACAACACACATTATAAATAGTCCAACAATAGCTCATGATTCCAAATCTTTTAACGAACATAAATATTATATCATCATATAAATGGAAGCATTTTAAACATTAATCTTGTATTTTCAAGTCAATTTTTGAAGTCAAATTGTGTATTGTGTATTCTGGATTTTCACATGATTTTTACGTTGTGCTTTTTTATTGACTTGATTTTTGTTTTTTATTTTTTTAGTTTGATCATTTTATATGTTCAAATTCGTTCTTTGCAATGGTTGCAATCAGTACAAGATCAGTGTTTTTTCTTGAAATTATTTGTCTTTGACAATTTTTTGCTGAATATTGTATCATTAAATGTTAATGCGTAACATCTTACTGTTTCTCCTATGAAATTTGAAACATAATGTAATAAACTTTTAATGTTCCACCTATAAAATTTGAAATTCAATGTATTAAACTGATACTGTTCCCTGTATAAAATTTCCTAAGATGGGTACGCGTTTGAGCAATGTCCACCTCAAAAAGGTTGATAAAACCTGTTACTGTTTCCCCTAGGAAAATTTGTAACAACGTGTAATATACTATTACTATTCCACCTATAAAATTTGAAAATCATATAGTAAATTGATGATGTTCCACCTATAAAACTTCATGAGATGGTTATGTATTTATTATTACTTCCAATGATGTGAATTAGAGTTTGTTACTATTTGATACTTTGTTTTTTACAATTTTTTTAGCAAACGTTAATGAATTTTTTTCTCCTAAAATCCGATTATTTCGTGACTTTAGAAGAACAGTTCCCTTATTTAACATGTCATGTTTGGAAATTCTGTATAATCTCTCTTATTTTCAATGCTTACATAAATAAATAAAAAAGGCACAAAAGTATAAGGAAAAAATTATGGGATATGGTAATCACAATTGCGATGATTTGACCGTCACACTATGATCGGTGTGTTATGCATGCACTGTAAACTTACATACTTGTACATGGCATTCACCAATCACAACGTGACTTAACTATGATTAGCATTCCTTTATTAAGTCTATCCTGTTTTAGTTTCAAAGTTTATGAGTTTATGTGAGACCATCAAAATTGCAATTGTATAAAGTAAGAACATCTCTAATGGTGTGCTATATACTTCCATATTTCAACAATCGTAGGGGTTGAACCAATAACTTTAGGTTGCCGGGGCCAACAGCTAACCTAGGAAATTATAGTAGAATAGTAATGATATTTTTTTCCTTTACCACAAATTCTTACTATATAAATACTATTAAAAAGAATTCTAAAATGAGCTTATTCATAAAGCAAACTACAAAAGGACTTCATAAATCATAATCCACTAAGTACATTAGCGAAGATGTTGCAAAATCAAAAATGGGAAAAAGACCATACATTTTTATCATATATCTAGTCAAGTATTACATAGATAGCAAAGCCCTATATGAACCACAACGCCTATAACCATGCTTGCAGTGGATGAGATAAAAGGGATTTAAAGATTTCATATTTTCAAGGAAAAGAGGGCCAAAGGAAGAGGGATTGAGGGAGTGCATCAGAAAAGATGAAAAACAGATGAGTATGGCTGGCTGTATAGAGATTAGGGAATAAATAGAAAAAATAACCAAAGAAGGGTAAGTGATTTGACAAAATTATCCCTTCTTAAAGTCATTATTTTCTTCCAAAGGTTGGGTTATTTTGGTAAAATTCATTAAGTTTGATTTGGTGAGGTGCATCTCACCAATTGTGGTGGCCACCTAATACACTTTTTACACATGTAGCAAAACTATAGGTAGGTTCTATTTTTTTTTACAGAATTTTGCAGGGGCCATGGCCCCTCGTCCTTCTATGTTCCACCCCTAAACAATAGCATACCTTGTTGTTGCTCTAATGGTATGCTAAAATAATACAAAGGTGATTAGAAAGTAAATAAGATAGTTGTTGTACCAAAAAATTACATATTGTATCATTTGTACTACCAGAATATATTCTATCAAATTACTATAAGAACATCTCTAGTAGTGTAAGCTATATTACTTGTGCTATTACTATTTTAACACATACTACAGTGTCAAATGCTATAATTTGGAATAATGTGCTCTGATGGTACAAATAACATAATACGTAATTTTTTGGCACAACCATCATCTTATCCTTTTTTTTAACCAACTTTGTGCTATTTTAAAAAAAAGGTGTGTCAAATATAGTATAAAAGTTAGCCTTTTTTTTTTTTTTTTTTGAATTTATTTTTTAGCACACCATTAGAGCACTAATAAGAAGTGCTATGTTAAAATATAACAATAGCACACCTTTTAACACATCTTTTAACACACCATTGGATTAAAAATGCTTTAATATGTGTTAAAATAGGAACAGTACGGGCAAAATAGTACAAACTACTAAAAATACTCTAAAATACTATCTTTATACAATGCACTACCTAGGATCGAGTTGAGGTGTAAGCTCATGATTGGGTGATGAACCTACAAGAAATGAAGAGAAATGTTATATTCCTAAATTGAAGGAAATGAGTGGAGTTACCCTTTTCTACTTTTGGAAATTTATCCAATTTCTTAAATTTATCATAGTTTTCAGACTTCAAAATTTAATTTAATTTAATTTTTTATTTTCACCAGAGCATCATTCTAGCCTTATAATGGCTAACGTTATGTTTGGTAGGGAGGATGAAAAAGTGGGAGGGAAGATGGACTTTCCATCCCCTAGAAAGGGAAATTCTCTTTCTTTCCTGTGTGTTTGGTAAGATGAATGGAATTATAGTTTATTCCTTCTTTTTTTCCTTCGTTTGTGTTTGGTAGGATGGATGAATGGATGAATATTAAAAAATATGATTTTACATTTTTACCCTCACATGTAAAAGAAGTTTTGAAAATATGAGGGCAATATGGTCATTTTAATTACAATTCTTTCCTTCCCTCCACCTTTTCCCCCAAAATTAGAGGATAAGAAAAAGGTGACTTGAGAGATTCTCTATCCCCCCCCTCTCCTTTCATTCCTTTTCTTTTTCCCTCCTACCAAACACACCCCTTAACCTTTTTCACTCCACTTTTCCCTCCTTCCTTTTCTATCCTCCCTCAAATGTTCCATTGTACCAAACATAGGGTAATGCATGTGTACTCATTTTTTTGCCATTATTTAATATAATATATTTTATTATAAATCTCAATTCCTTTCTCCAACGATGCAACATGTGTGGGTCCCACATACCGTGTTTCCTGGATAGGTGAGTGGTAGGACCCACTGATTTGATCATCATGAATTGCACGGTAGCTGATTCAAAAACATTTTGCTGACGTGGAATGATATACGGTCATGATTGGTAAAATGATGGTCGCTTGGCAAACAAACTTTCCTACCTTAGACTAGCCGGTCGGCGGCTTTTTGCTCCCGTACTGGTACTTCCGTAAATTTTTATGAAACAGTGACTAAACGTTTAAACTCTATTTTATTATTATTTTTATAGGCCTAGACTAGCAGCTGGCTCGTTCAACTCGGAGTAAGTGGGGAATGTTAGCCTACACCTCCGCTGGCTAATTATTATGGTAGTTCGAAATCATTTCGAGGCAACCGGTGTGAATATGCTATATAATTAGATTTAACTGACCAACAACAATATGATTGTAAGATAACCGCTTTGCCAAAAAAACTTGTATGTAACGTTGATGCCACATCATCTGTATTACAAATTAAGAGTATCTTTAAAGGTATTAGTTATTTTTTTGTTACTTTAACTGGAAAATAATATGTTTTTTTTAAAAATAGCTAACTACCTATCTAAGGTACTAGTTATTTTTTAGCTATTTCAAAATTTTTATTAGTAATCTTTTTTTTTTTTTAACCATTTGGTAGAGAGATAAAAGGGGAATGATCCAAAAAAAGAGGACAAGTATCACTTTTTTTTAAACTAAAAATCGACATTCGCTAGTTAAATGTAATTAGTTAAAATGAAGATAGCTAAAATAGTTAATCTCTTGGAGAAGGAAAAAAGTGCTTTAACTAGTTAAAATAGCTACAAGGGGTTGGATAGCTAACCCACTGGATACGCTCTAATAAGAATTGAGATAAGAATTGAGATAAGTAGGAATGCCTTGCGTCAATTAAAAAAAACAATAAATATATGAGGTTTGACATTCCCACTTACCTCCACTATTATAGGCTTGACATAGTGTCATTGTCACTTATAAGTTTTTCTCCTGATTTGCAAGTTTCTTTCTATCTTTAGGGCATTTAGATTAATAATAAAAACTAAAAGATTAAATATCACGAATCCTTGTATGTGTGTGTATATATATATATACATGTAAATTGAAACTCCCTTGGTAACACAAGTTATCTCAAGGTCAAGATAACCACGATGTCTTGTAATTTGATCTATATATGGATCGCGAATTTTATTTACAATTTGACCTACAAACATATTTTTGGTGTGGATTCTACATTTGGTGAATTGCGGAATGGATGGCTAAAATTGGGGTGAATTGCTGAATAATTGGCTAACATTGACTGCTGGAACTTCTAAATTAATTTTTTAATTCTTCAATCCAGTTTCAGTGAATTTTGTTGCATTGTTTTGAATGATTTGCACACTTTTTTAACCAAATAATAAAAAATTAAAGAAGACTGACATTATCATTTTTCTTCCCAAAATTAGTTTTTTTTTTTTTTTTTTTTGGGCGATCCAAATGTACATTTGAAATTTTGAAACAAAACCTTTAAAATATATTTTCCTTTGAACTTTTTTTTTTTGGCCTGAAATATTTTCGTTCGACTTGCTCAAATTTTAAAAAGCTTTATATACATTTTTTTTTAATTAAAGAAAAGCTTTATATACTCATTGATTAGGTTAGTACAATGTAATCAACATGGGGTTCGTAGCATTCATAAAGAATGGCTATTTGGATTTTGGACTATTGAAGGGAATCTTGTTTATATGACCTTAGGATATTCTTGGCCTTAATTGCTTGACCATAAGCTGTGGTAATTCAATAAACTTTAAGTTTACGTAAAATCAATTACAGCAAATACCGGAAGTTCCACACATTGAAAAGTAATGTTTTGTGTTTCCGTTTTGAATAATACTTGACTCCTTATAGTCGAGGAGCTGCTTCTCTTTACTCTTACTCATATTATGCCATATGTTCAACAAAACAAATGAGAATTGATTATCTATATATATATTCTAATATTATGTTATTATAGATATATGTCTATGCGTCCGTATTTATATGTTTATGTGTCCAAATGAATATTTGTGTCAATATATTTATATTTACGTGTCTATATGTCTGTATCCATATATTCTATATTTTTTTTTATAATTAACAATGACATGTAACATAATAAGGAGGAATTACTCCTCCACTATGAGAGCCAAATATTATCCGTTTGTTTTTAATTCATTCATCATTTTGTGGTAAGCCTCAAGAACATCGTAACAGGTCTGGGTACCTCAGCTTTGTACTCAAAACATTTCACTCCTTGAGCTTTTCTTAGGTATATATCTTCACAATTGCGACCCAAAGCTCTAAAAAGGATCAATGGCTACCCTTTGTGGGAACAATATTAAGCAAAAGAAGGCAGCAAACAGACCCTTGTGTGGCCGACCACCTAGGAGTCCAACCAATCCTATTATAGTACTCCTACTATTGTTTAAATAGGGCTAGAGTGTGGATCCCTAGGATTGCTTCCACCTTAGCTCTAATTCGGAAGGATTTTAAGCACCCAACGTTGTCCAATTGTACGACCAGCTCCGCATTGCATTTATTGGTAGTAACTAAAAAGGAATTTAATAAAGCTAAATCCTAATCATGCAAAAAAAAAAAAAAAAAATGGTAGCATACAAAATGTTCATTGCTCTTTTCTTCTTCAAGTTAGGACACCTAGGTTAATATGTGACCTCAACCTCCACACTCATAGCATTACACAACTTGAGAATTCTTGTTATTATTCTCCTTTATATTTCTTTTACTTTTTATTTTTTATTTGGTAATATTCAAATAGGTAACTCTACATCTGTGTCAGGGAGCATTATCCTTTAACAATTTATAGTTAATCTATAGAGAATCCCACTGTATCTATGTTGGAGCTAGAACTTAAGTCCCATCGTGAGTTCTGGACCCTAAAAAGTAAGTTTAACCCCACTAAAAGGTTATGGCCGGAGATTCGAACCCAAACATTGAGTAAGAAAATCCAAGCACTGACGAACTTAATCAACCTCTTGATGGTATCTCCTTTCTATTTCCTCTCTCATTCTTCTCACTCATATCCCTTTTTCTGTTATCTATAGGGCCATAACCGAACATTCTATTAGATGGCTCACCACTACCTCTAACTTTCATCCTTTTGAGGTACTTTTTAAATTGGTTTGCAGGCATGCATATAGTAATTTCCTTCTGAGTACATTTTTTGGGTTCCTCACTTATAGAGTGAAGGGATGTACTTTTATTCTTCTTGGTAGGCTTTAATGTCAACTCATAGGTTTGGAGAGACCCAACAAGCTAGATCTTCAATTTTCATGCTACTCATGTCCTGACTTTCAATTCATTTGTGGCTTTCACCTTAAGTCTATAGCTATTGGCAAAGTACCTCAAAATTTTCTACTTACCTTAGAATCTGACATCTTCTTATTTAGGTTATCACATATAATTTACCCTTTTAGAATTCCGGTTACACTCATTAAGTTCATCCTTAGTCCACGTGTTCCTGGGCTTTTTGGTGGTAACACTATCTACAGTCATGATAGGTACAGTGCAAAATAACCTTCCTCAAACAAAGGACCAAACAGGTTCACCAATGGGTTTCAAGTAGGGCTTTCATTCTATATACCCTTCTAATATATGTATAATTTGCCATAGAGATCGTTCTTGGGATGTTAAGTCCAAAAACAACGAGCACGTATAGTCCATAGAATCGTCCCCTGCCCCGTTTAATTAATATCGATTAATGGATATCAATGCTTTTCTATAAATTTGAACTCTGAGATCACACATTTAATAAGTGAGACAGATGCCATAAGGCTACCATGCAATTGGCCCCCTTAATTATTTGAATCTAATAATAAAAAATGTTTATCACATCATCATTGTTAGGTCGAACATCTTTTTGTTTGAAAATTACAAGGGAGTTGTATTTAATCCATTCTGCGATGTCTTTGTAGTCATCAAATACGTGATATTATTTGCACCTACTAAAGAAAACTTATGATATTGTAACCACTAGATTGTGATTCATTAACATGGGTACGTTCGGGTATCATCCATCATAATTGGTTTTTGGAATCACATCCTAGCATGTGGACAAGCCTAGGAAAGGATATGATGGATCCGAACTGTCAAAGAACTAGCCTAGGAAATTAATATATCCATGGGTTTGGGTTGATCCATATAATTCCCACACACACACACACACACATATATATATATATATATAGAGAGAGAGAGAGAGAGAGAGAGAGAGAGAGAGAGAGAGAGAGAGAGAGGATGATAATCAGGTAAGGACGTGCTAATGTAACTTATGTCATCACCTGCATTAGGAGTTGTACCTTGTGCATTAATAGAATGTGAGGTATAACCTCCAATGCATAGTGCTGATATAACTTATGTCAAAATATTTTACTATTTTAAAAAGTTAAATCATATATATTTTTTGGATTTTCCTATACTACGCTTTCTTATTTCAAGAATTACTTTTCAAACAACCCAATAACAATTACTCCATAGTAGAATATGATACTTTTGGAAAGATGGGAGTTTAAATAAACGAGAAGTCAATGCAATGACGGTTTTTCTTAAACCGCCAGTTTTATCAAACTTAGCCTATCTTTGTGGGACGGAGAGAATATATTTTATCAACAAGGTTATCCGAAACTTTGGCCTCGACTAATTCCTTGGAGATGGGTAGTCGCCTGTCCCACACACATACTGGATATTACTAAGCCC
Source organism: Liquidambar formosana (assembly GCA_039720395.1). NCBI lineage: Eukaryota > Viridiplantae > Streptophyta > Magnoliopsida > Saxifragales > Altingiaceae > Liquidambar > Liquidambar formosana. Next base: position 32,769,211 of record CM077834.1, read on the forward strand.
TTCGAACCTTGGGTAGTCTCATAGGAAATTAATACTTTCATGGAATTTCAAATATTCAACCAACACTTCCTATGGAGTTGATTTATGAGGTCAAGGTTCACAAGCGAAAATCATTAATGTTATATAATAGGGTCTCGACTCTAATTAATATACCCACCAAGTTCTGATTATAGATATTCTCTAATGTTTGTTGCTGCAGCACCAGCTCACCATCTCGTCTCCAACCCAAAACATCCAGCCTAAACATTCATATATATGTTGGACTGCGCTACCCCATCATTCGAATTATGTTTAGTACAAGCTAGATATATTATTATTATTATTGTTAGGGAAAATTATCATTATCTGATATGACTCATTATTATTATTATTGTTTGCAAGTATTTTAAATATTCCTAATCGTAGTCATAATCGAAAATGAGTCTATCAAGTCTTGTTCTACCTATTATTGGTGGTTGTAACGACGTTTTCATCACTGGATTGGACAACCAGTTAATTTGCCTGTTCGAATGATATGTCAAAAAATAGTGGGCTGATTCAATTTTTGTGCAATGTCAAAATTCCACCAAACTGATCAATAAGCTCAAAATCAATGCCCTTTGATTAATTAAGAGAAGGAAGCTATATTTCATCTCTATATATATATATTAAACTTTTACAAACAAATTACCTCTAACATTTGTTTCATTAATTGCAGTTCAACCTGTATCCTTACGGCATACGTTAAGAAAACCCTAATGGTGTGTTTGGATGAAAGATTTAAGTTAAGATGAGATTTCAACATTATCCGCATTTATTGTCACCGTCATAATTTGGTTTTAAAATCTCAACTTAACTCAAATCCCTCTTACAAATTCCATATCTAAACGCACCACAAATATATATTATACAATGGCAAATTGTTGGGAATAGCTGTTTTGTTTTGGCTTGAAATGCAAATGGGTGATGTTGAAAAACAACGTCATTGGTAGATGGGGTATCATAAAAACAATTGTTACTATTGACAATTTGGTTCCATGGTCATGGACATATATACTTTAGAAATAATACAATAGCTCGTGATATTTTTATATTTCATATTTGCCTTTTTTTTATTTATTTATTGAATTACTGTACGTCTGTACCTAAACCATGTTATGTGCTAGAAGCATACTATTTTTTAGTTTATTTTTTATTTAAAATAATGTTTAGAGGGATGAGAATTCTACGTTTGCATGTGGCTGTGGCATGGAGAATTGACATGTGGTGGGCCAATCATCTCCTGAAAACAAGGGATATAAAAATGATTTTCCTTGATTGAAGACCTACCCAAATATTTTTTATTTGAATTCGGTTCCTTCCTCTGGTGGTTTTTTTTTTTTTTTTTTTTGGGTGTAATCAGAGACTAATTATGCTCATCTCGTAAACATCCTATACAAATCTAGGGGAATTACAGATTAGTTTAGCAACGGCAAATAGTTACAGTTAATAGTCATTATTAGTTAAGTTAGTATTCATTTAGTATGACGTTAGTGTCATTGTATTAAACTGTAACTATTTGCCTGTAGCCCAACCAATATGTAATTCTTTGTAAAAATCTTTCTACAGTTGGCCTTCTAATAATCAATAATCATAATACCCTTTCATTTTTTTCTTTTTTCCTTTTTTTTTTCCTCATGATGAGGAAGCAGTCAAATGCCAAAACAAATAAATAAATAAAATAAAGGATAAATTATAAGAAATATTTTTATGTTTCATATAACTACGTGAAGAAAAATATTGATGAAATGTCCTCTTTAGTTAGATATCGGGGTAAAAAATCGAGTAAAAATTGGGAGAAAAAAATACTATATCCCTCTTCTGTACTCAATATTTACCCATTCCTATAGTTTATTTATTTATTTAGTTCTTGGTCATAGCCCCATAGCATATGATTCCTTTTAGAATAGTATTAAAAACAAATCTGGTTTTGCTATAACTCCATTTCATCCCAAACTGACAAAAATGCTCAAATTTAATTTTCATACTAATTACAAATTGTGCCACTCCCAATTACACTTTATTATTTATCCTATCGATTTAGGGATTATGGTTTCAAAATTCAGCGGCAAGATTCTCGCCTGAAAAAACTACTAGCAAATGACCATTGAAGACAAAAAAACCAAACAGCAAATACCCATTTAAGGAAAAAAAAAAGAAAGAAAAAAACGCTTGTTTAAGGTTTCGTCTAATCATCTTCGGTGGGGAGTCCGTCAGAGAAGACCATCGCTACAGATTTTCAAACCCTTATCTCCAGGGAAACGTTCGCCTTAAAATTCGATATCTTGATGGCTTGATGGAAAGAAACTTTGTGGAGGAGAGAGGTTGAAGATAAATCTAAGAAAAGCAACCCATTCTAAAGAGTGATTTTTAGGGGTGTTGATTGAGTGTTTTTTATAGCAAGAAATATGAAATTGTTACTATTTTTTATATACATTTTTCAAAGCACAAAATAGTAAACCGTTTCTATTTTCTATATAATTTTTCAGAGCACGAATAGTAAACTATTACTATTTGCTATATAAAATTTGCAAAACACAAAATGATAAAATATTAGTATTTTGTGCTTTAAAAAATTTATACCGACAATAGTAACAATTTATTATTTTGCCTTAAAAAATTATATATAAAAAAATGGTAACAACTTACTACTTTATGCTTTAAAAAAACACTGCTATGGAGTGAACTCAAACATCGAGCAGTAGCCTCCCAAAAATGGAGTCAGATTTCTCAACAAATTTGGATTTGCAAATAGAGAAGAAAAAAAAAGATTTGGAGTTAAAAAGGGTTAAAAAAAAAAAAAGAAAGTAGATCTGGAGTTGATGGTTGTCGTCACCGATGTTGGAGAAGAAGCCGTTAGATAAGGTGTTGACGTCGGAGAAAACCCATGAAAGCCGTTAGAGAAGCTCCTACTGCCTCTTTAGGTTTAGATCTACACCAACGCTGAGATCGCACCTTGGGTTTGTAGATCGTGATCGAGTTGCAGATGGAAACTCCGAAAAAAAAAAAAAAAAAGAGATCAATGGTGGGAGGGAGAAGGTAGATCGATGCGAAGGGGAAAGAAAAGGGAAAGGAAATGGGGGAGGAGAAGATGTTGTAGATGGAAACCCAAAAAAGGAAAAAAAAAATGGAGATAATGATTAGAGGGGTACGTACATTGTGAGAGAGGACAAATCATGGGGGGTATTGATGGAATTAAAAAAAAAAAAGATTTCCTTATCATTAATAAAAATAGTAAAAGATGGGGTTAAAGAGTTAAAAATTCTTATGATGGAGTTATTGTTAAAGAGAGACCTCTTATTGCGATAATTGCTAATATTGGCAATGAGTCCAATACTAAGCATGGTTTTAGCAATAGATCCATCAACATTTCTTTTAACCCAATATATCCATCAATTTAAAATTTTATTAACAGGAAGGAAATCAAATTTTAAAAATTCATGTATTACCCTTATTATTATCTTACAACATCTTATGTTCAGTATTTGGTGGCTACGATTAAGGAAGTTTCTTTTTGGCAGTGGGTTGGAAATTTGCAACCCGCATTGAGTGGGTTAGTTGGTAATTTCTCTCTAATCTATTCTAAACTGACCCGCACACAACCCTAGTTGTGGATTCTGTTTATTCTGATTTAGCTTCATGATTTTCGAACCATATGATTTTTGTTGAAATTGATTCGAAGGTTATATTTTTCAGATTGATGAGAGCTTGTCCATGGTCTGAATTTTAACATCTTGAGATAGTTTGTCTAGTTTGTAACTCGTTTGGGGATTACTTCTCTCCTTAATTGTTTGCTAAAAATTGAATCAAACATGTAAGTATTTTTTTTTTCTCGATTTGCAACATTTGTTATTTTTTTCGTTCATTGTTTGTCCCAATTGACTTTTACATTATTTTTAGTAATAAGTTTTCACTTCGAACTATGAGGGAAATTTCCATAAACCAATAAGTCTTTGAACTCAGGTTAGATCCTTTAGGGTTAAGACATGCCCAATTCTCGGGTAAAACCCTCAACCCATAAATGATCAGATCAATCGCCTTTGGTTCACTCACACTTGGACCAAAAGGCCTATGGCTTAGCTCAATCATGATCAGACTAGAGGAATGTCCTCGATTTATAACATGCTTGATCTCGGATGGATGTGATCGGTCTCAGTGACCATCTCGAGAACAAACCCTCCGATTATAAACCTAAGTACTACTGAGTTTGCTTTGTGGCGACTAGCAAATAACTCAACTATGGTCCAAATTGTTATTATTGACTTAACCATGGTTGGACAGTTATTGCAAACCAGGGCCAAAACCCTGACTTAACTATGGTTGGGTTAAAACGGTTATTTAACCAAAGCTTAACCCTTTCCTTTAAAATAAGACTATGCATTCTCACAAAGGGTGTGCACACCATTGCTAATACCCTAATTCTTTTCTTCTTCTTCTTCTTCTTCTTTTTATTTCTTCTAAACACAGAAGACTGACTTGATCGTCGAAGGGTTGTTGGTCGGGCAAACCTTGACATCCCCTAACACTTTCTTGTGGATTTCAGGTCATCAAACACTAGTATTCATCAAAGAGCCAAGCTGCACTGTAATCCCCTCTTTCGTCGCTGTAACTTCTACTGGTTGCTATATTTCGTTGCTCTGGGTAGTCGGACTATCCATATTAAAGCACTTTGCCTAGTTGTTCAGATTTTTCCCCGTATACGAAACTTTTTTTTTTTTTTTAATTCTTCTGTTCTTCTTTTAAAGTAGAATTATGTGTAAATTTGTACAGAGCCTTATCTTATTAATAGTGTGTAAAGGAAAGGTGTAATTGGTTGTCTTTCGTTGTCTAAAAAAAACCCATTTGTGGTGCATTATGGTTAACAATAAGGTTTTACTATGTCTCTTTTGTGCTCATAATACTAAAATTTTTACTGTTTTACTAACAGGGTGAAACAAAAAGAGTAGTGATGATAGTGAAAAAAAGCCATTGGAGCGCATAACTGATAATGTAACAGTTAGGTTTTACTATGTGTCTGTCTCTTTTATGCTTGTAATAGTAAAAAGTTTACTGTTTTACCAACAAAACAATATTATTGCTTTCAATGTGTAATAAACACTATAGCTGTATATTTTGTATTGTAACAGTAAAATAAAATAGACATGGTGGAACAATTTTTGTTTGCAAGCCAAGTAGTAAGGTTCTACTATTTCTCTTTTATGCTTATAATAGTAAAGCTATGTTTGGATAAGGAATTTCTAGGTGAAATTTATTTTTGAGATGGAATTTATAAAATTTTTGTGAGGAAATTTCTCATAAAAATTTTACAAATTCTATCTTAAAAACAAATTCCATTTAAAAATTCCTTATCCAGACATAGTGTAAGAGTTTACTATTTTAGTTTACAGAATTTTATCCAAGGAAAAAACACTAGCGAATTGAGTTGTTGTGATCTGCAATTTTTCTTTTGATGAATGAAATCCTTCTTCTGATAACTATTTGAAATCCTTGACAACCTTTTTTTTTTTGGAGTAAAATGAGGAATGGTTATGGAGATATTTTAAGAAATAATTAATTTCCGTTTCCTCAATAGTAGGATAGTAAAACAGGGGTATTTTAGTCAAGTTAGTGTCAAAAGGATCTATTGGGTTAATGAAATTATGGTTGTATACTTGTATATATTGTAAAATAATTTTATAAGATGGACCTATGGCCAAAATCTCCGTTCTTGTTGATTGTCTTAAAAAAAATATTAAAAAAAGAAATTCCCTTTTGTTATTTTTCACTTAGGAAATACACGAACAACAAGAGACTGCAATCTTCTCTAAAGACTGTCTGCACCTTCTGCAACGATGTGACTATGTCATCTTTGAGAGTGTGTTGCTGTTTTGCTTGTTTTTGTTTGTTTGTCTGTTTTTTTTTTGTTTTTTTTTGTTTTTTTTTTTGTTTTTCATTATTATTTTTACCAAACTTTATTTCTTTTTAATCTATCCTTTTCATTTTGTGACAATTAAAAGAACACACCCTAAGTCTCTGCCACACACAAAAAAGAAAAAAAGAAAAAAAAGAAAAAAAAGCACCCACTCCCCAAGTGATGGTGGAATATATGTAGAACATGATACATAAATCGTTAAAACAATTCAATTTTCATGGGGGTTTCTACACATGTCTTGAATGATATGAACTGAGGGTTTTTATTTTTATTTTTATTTTTTATTTCTAACAAAATATAATAATTCATTGTTTGGCTAAGTGGTCATTGTTTCAACTCCTTACAATTATTGTTGTCTGTGGAGTGTTTACACGGTCTATTAGAGAAGTAGTCTGAACTGAAATCTCGGTAAGAGTTACCAATGGTATGGGGTGGAAAGCATCCTTTAACATGCTGGAAAAATACCACATCTCACATCTTACAGTGTAATAAATTAATAACTAATAATTAATCAATGTGTGATGTGGTATTTTTCCAACGTAATACAATCTTGCAATGTAATGCAAATCAAGTCAATTGGCCATCATCTCTTAGCAAGTTGGGCCTTGAACTTAAATCTTGTTCACAATGCACATGATGTTACGAAAAAACAAAAACCTTGAGCTTGGGTGTGGGTGGACAAGGGGCCCTTCCAAATATGTTTCAAAGGATAGGGGTTGTCCTGCATTTGCTTGACATTTAGAAGACGACGACGATGGTGTCTTCATTTAGGTTGCCCTTTGGTCTATTGGTCTCAATTGGTCCATAGGGCATAGGGTATCAAACAATGTTCATACAATTTCACCATATATGAAAAAGAAAAAAATGCCAAAACATTTTTCTTGTAATGGTCGGAATATGTTGTCGGACATTGCCAAGAAGTGGTGGAGCCACTGAAAAACTTCAGCTATATGACAACTCAAGCTCCCACATGCACATAGATCCACCAGCAGATCAATCCATGGATTTTGCCATGAGAATCGACAAATTCGAAACTCGATTGGATGTACTAGGTGAACTCATCTCCACATTATCTATTTATCTTAGGTTGGCTAACAAATTAATTTGGATGATTAGGTCTCTTGTTTTAATTTTCTTTTTGGGGGTCGTTGTTTTATATATTTTGCTAAGGCTCTGTATCTCCTTTCCTTGTTTATGTGTAGCTGTTCTCAGCTTCGGGGATTGTGTTTGCCTGTTTGGGTGTCTCTATTTTTTGGGTCTTGCTGTTCTCTTTCCCCATTAATATTATAACCCTTTTCCATTGATCAATTAAAAAAAAAAAAAAAAAAAAAATCACCATTGGTTGTGGTTTTTATATAGGGCTCTAAATTAAGTAAGGCTGATTTCTCTATCTGTTTGATCGAAGGCAACTGCTTAAAGCCAATTGATCAATAAATTAAAAAAAAAAAAAAAAATGAAAAACACATTTGGTTGTGGTTTTTATATGGGGCTCTAAATTAAGTAAGGGTGATTTCTCTATCTCTTTGGTCAAAGGCAACTGCTTAAAGCCAATTAACCAATAAATTAAAAAAATAAAAAATAAAAAACACCTTTGGTTGTGGTTTTTATATAGGGCTCTAAATTAAGTAAGGGTGATTTCTCTATCTATTTGATTGAAGGCAACTGCTTAAAGTTATTAGGACTAATCTAGTGACGAGGGATGATAAAAAAAAAAAGAAGGGATAAGATTATAATAGATTAAGGGTTCAAACCCCTCTAATTATATAATTAAAAAAAAAAAAAAAGAAGACAATCGCTTAGTTTAAGTGCCCTAGCAGGGAACAGTTTCCTCAAATGAATCTTTCTTGTAGTCATCCTAGAGGGCTTCTAAATGAAGAATTGAAGATGGAGACTAGGTTGACAAATTTTAGTAAGACGTAATAGTAAGTTAGAAAGGAACATGGGAGGATGTTTGGTGGTCTTTGTTTGTACTATTTTGGTAGGACCCATGATTATTAACGAGGCCTTCGCCAGCGGGTCACCATGTCTGCCTAGGGGTGGAATAAAAGTGCTTTTGGGGGGCAAAATCAGATGGGAATTGCCAAACTGTTTGTCAATGTGATTTGTCGGCACGTGTCTTTGATAAAACTCTGAAAAAACATTAAATGGGGAGGGAAGCCAAATTGACAAGCATGCGGATGGCCCAGATGGGGTCACGTGGACATGATGATGTGGATGCATGGATGGCAAGTTTTGACATGTCCACGGAAGGCGTTTGAAATTCCCGTTGCACTTATCATTGACCTAGGAGGTTTGATAGCTCCTAATATTAATTTTACCCAATATATCATATATACAACTCGATTCAATCTTATTCAAAAAATGGTCCCAAAGGCCTCTGAATAAGATTGAATAGAGTATTTGGTAAGTCACTCAAAGCGTGTAGTTTATTAAAAACTATTGAAAGTAGTTTTTAAAAATAACGTCTACAAAAAGATAAAATATTTTTAATAGATAAAACCCAAAATTGTAATATTTATGCATTTCTATTATATAATAAGACTTTCAAGGTATGTATTAACAAAATATTCATTTTTTTTTTGGTACATGTCTTTTTAAAGAATATTTTTTGAAAAGGCTTAGGAAAAGGTGCTCCAAAGACTATCTTGGTCTTAAATAAGATCATAGTAACAAAAAGGGGAAGGTTCCTCTCCATTTACTAGAGAAGTCCAGTGAAATTTGGATCATCTCCATGTGTATGCCCCACATGATTTGGTGAGTCCCATGTGTTGTAGATAGTCCAGATTTCATTGGAACTTCTAGTAAATAGAGAGAACCCATACCCCACAAAAAGATATATATATATATACGGTTATGATCCTATCAACTCGTGTTGATATAAGTTATATCAGCACAATGTATTGGGGTTATACCATTTGCATTAGTTTAATGTACCTCATATTCTACTAATGCATAAGATACAACTTCCAATACAGGTATTGATATAAGTTATATCAACACGTACTTACCTGATTATCATCCATATATATATATATATATATATATATATATAAATGGAATCCAATTATCAAGTTGGATCAAAATAAATTCTCAAATTAATTTATGAATGAAATTCACAAGAAGCAACACACAAGTGCACATGATATTTTTGCATAAAAACGTACTCTTGTGGAAAAAACAAATGGGACCAAATTGTCTGGCAACCTCATTCATTACAAAGTTGACTTTAGAAAACCCAACAATTACATCTCCACATTCCTCCATTACCAAACTATTTTGGTGGTGTGGTTTATGACTCTCTAAAACTCATCCAAACTCATTTCACAATAATTTAAATTGCCATGGAAGCAAGAGCTCTAATAATGAGACTTATTAGAATTCTCCATCGTGTAATTTTGATTTGAACTTTTACGCTATATTTGGATAAAAAAATTTAGGTAGAATTTTTTTTAAAATAAAATTTATAAAATTCTTTTAAGAAAATTCTTTATAAAAATTTTACAAAATCTATTTTGAAAACAAATTCCATCTAAAAATTTATTATTCAAACAAAGCATTATGGAGCTGAGTTGAATGATCAACTCCTCTGGCTAAAACTTCTTAAATTAGTTAGATCAGTAAATTGTTCAAATTAAAACTTGAAGTAATAAAATTATGTGTGCTACTAAATTTGGGTTTATTTTCAAGTCTTCTCTAATAAATCACTAAAAAAGTTCGAGGAGTCACAAATCGATTAGGCCAAATTTATCTTAAACTTATTAGTTAAAGGATTGGTAAAAAACAGAGGTCTTGAGTTCGACCCTTGTTAAACTAGTTGGGGTCACCCACATAAGATTTTATGATTCTCATGGATCTCGGATTTCCCTGATCTATGTAAATTGTAGGATCTTATATGAGATCGAGGTTTGTCCGAATGGTTTTCCGTCATAACATAAAAAAGTTATATAGAAAAAAAATGGTGTTTGTCTCAAATTATTTTCCAAAATTCAACATCCTAACTAATGTGGCAATAGAGCAACTTAAAAATTTAAATTTTAAATAGAAACTTTTATTTGTCCCAAATTCTTTTTTTCAAATCCAACATCTTAAATAATGTGGTAACATAAGAATACACAAATTTAAATTTGAGAAAATAAAATTAATATTAAAATTTCACCTCATTTGGGAAGTCGAATGTAAAAAACTAATTTGAAACATATTTTACTGCTCTAATCACTTGTGACATTAGGGCATACCCCCAATTCAGATCCAACTAGGATAAAACACGTGTCCTTTGTTAGGACGACATCACAATCTTCGAGTGGCTCAAAAAGATTCTCAACTTTTTCATTGATCCATTGAACCTTTTTATAGTGGAAAGAGAAAAAGGATTTGAGTTAACCCTCCGCACATTGCCTTTGCTTTGCCATTTTAGCCGTCAGCTTGGAAAGTGACAAAAAAGGAGAGGAAAAAAAATTAAATAATTATTTACAAGTGTGAAATTATATGAAATATTTATAAATTTGGGAAAACATTATTTTAAGTCAGGTGCATATGTAAATACGCTCTCAGGCCATCCATCAATGTAATAACAAGGAAGGTCTTCGGCTCTCTTGTCAAGTAAGAGATATTGGGTTCAACTCTCATTATTTTTCATCAAAACTACTTTTATGAATTTTGTCTTATAATTATCGGGTGCATGTAAGATAGGAGATTACATGTACTTAGAAGAATTAATTGAGTACTGTACAACGATTTATATCTATTCTATACCATTTATAAATGTGTAGATACAAGAAAAATTTTTGATTCTATAAAATGTCCCTAATAAAAAATATAATGACATTTATGTCCTCTGATAATAAAATAATTCAATTAAAAAATTCCGAACAAAAATTTGATGGAAATTATGTGATCAAATCCCTTTAAAAGAAGGGTAAATACCACTCATGAAAGCATAGACGTCCCTCTTTTCTCATCTGGTCCCAACGTCTCCCCATTCTCTTTCAATTTTTTCAGTTTTTGAATTTTCTTGATTATTGTTTTATTTATGTTACACAATCTTAATTAATACTATCTTCAATTATCTTTCAATCCTCATATATACTAATTATTAGAGAAATAATGTACACAATCAAAATGTTTTCGTTTTCTCTGTCCTCATTCTTTTTTTTTTTTTTCATCCACCTTTTTTTATCTTTAAACTTTAATCACAACAACAAATTTAGGATTCAGAAACTATTTTGCAGCCACACAGAAAGATGGGAAAATTCAACATAAGCACAAGAATATATTCGAGACTAAGAAAACAATGCATGTTTTTTGAAAACTAATTCGGAATCGTTTCCCAGATTTGGGTTAATGAGCTATGGTGGGATTAGGATGATGATCAATTAGGTGATATAATTTATATCAACACCTGCATTGGGAGTTGTACCTTGTGCATTAATGAGATATGAAGTACATTAGATCAATACAAGAGGTACAACTCCCAATGCATGGTACTGATATAACTTATATCAATACGTTTTGATGGGAGCATAACTGGGTGGGATTATATGTGAGAATATTGGGATTTGTTTGTTAAATATTTATATATAATTGCCCCAAAAAAGAAATAATTTAGAAATTACAGGTACGTTTCAAAACTTATTTTTGTTCCAATACATTGGTTTAGTGATCTGAATATTCAAAAAATGGCAATTCGCTTTCCGAATTGAAAGCTTTTTGTTTTTTTCCCCTCAGGATTGTCTATAGAAGGGCCTTAATTACTGGTGGCTGTGGAATATTTGAACCCATAGGAAGGTGTTCTAAGCCCTAGCTATCATGGTGGTGGTACAATTTTCTAGCTTAGTGGATTGTGATTTGTGCCATAGACTCATCCTGAAATGATTAAAAGAGAGAAAGCCACACAAGCACATATAGGGACGTGTTTGGATTGGCATTGCAAGGGAAATAAGCCAAACAGCATTAAATGCAAAACATTTGCCAGCTCAATGTTTTTTTCTTCCTTGGATCCCACCTCACAGCTCATTAGGATCATCCAATAATTCATAAGCAGCCACTGATCTGGATGGCCTCTATAATTCAGGCACCCTCTTGAGTTAAGAGCATTGACGAACCAAAATTATACTCGATTGTGTGGATCATAATGGAATCTCACAAGATATTGTTATCAGCCAAATTTATCTTAAATATTAACCGATAATGAACGTCCAATGGTTAACTCTTAACCATATTAAGACGGAAAAACTCAACTTTTTAGCAAACCCTTTTAAATATATTCACATGGGAAAAATATAAAACACTTGTATAAAAAAATAGTATTTTAAAAAATCAATTAAAAAAAAATTATCGACCTGAATGAAATAATAATTTTGGAACATCACAAAGAGAATTTACTCAATAAATTTCTACCCTAATTCAGGGCCGTTCTCTCCGGTAGGTACAAGAGTACAAACTATGAGCTGGTGATAGCTTGTGATGCAGACATATGGGAAACAATGTAGACCCTTCATTGTCAAAGAGCCATCGGTTTTTAATGCTGGTGCATCGATCATGTGGGATGTCGAGATTGAGAAGCCAGTAGGGATTAGAGGGTCTGGATATTTTTTTAAAAAAGGTTCGAGGATTTTCTTCCTGTAACCCTTGCTGCTTTTCCAAATCCAGTCCAATCTCTTTGAAGTATTGAGGATAGAAAGATTTGGGACCAATCAATCATTAATGGGACTCTTGTAACAGAAAATTATAAAAAGAGTTATTCACATGGGCCTATCAAGGTGGTATTTGTCCCCTGCTTAATCTTTAGTTGGAAGGAAGAAGTTCAAAGGGTTCAAAGCTTTACCTCATTGTGGATTTACTAGGGGAATGGGATGGTTTATATGGGGTCTGGTTTGGGTTTTTCTATTGCTTGGGGAAGAAATTAATGAGTCGTTAATCAAAAGCATAAGTTTCCAGTTATCATCCAAGCACTGACTAGGTAATGATCTTTTTACTGGTAGTTTGGGAAAATCCAATGAAAGATAGTAGCCACATAAGAAAGACAACTCATATTTTATGACTTGAAAAACAAACGAGAGGAAAACAATCTTCATTTTTTGGGTTAGGACTTTTATGTGAGCTACTTCATTTTTCTTTTTTATTGTGTAGTTCTTTAAGTAAATTATAAGAAACTCCACTAATATTTGACCATTTTTCACGTAAAGAAAAATGGTTGCAATGCCTTCCTAAGACAATATATACATTTAACAATTAACGCCACTGTTAATAATGTTTATCGCTGTTTTTTGGAATTAACGATTGCATGTGACATTTTTCCATCAAGTTCTATAAAAGGGTGATTAATAGTGGCGCTAATATATATATATATATATATATATTTTTGGATAGGCAAATGATAGTGGATTAAGAAGAAAGCTCAGGGTCATTCCCAATCTCCTCTTCCTCAAACAAAACAGAACGAGGTAAGTCGGAGATAAGTATTAAATGTAAAACTGTTTGGGAATATTACGACTATTCTTTCTCTATGAGGGTTACGTGAAAAACATTCAAACATTAAGAGAGTTCCTAGTAATTTACCCTTATTCTAATCTATATCTATACTACTAATAAAAGGATGGATCCGAGAAAAACTTTTGATTGACCAAAACATCCCTAGCTATTATAAAGTCCAAAGACAATATCATCCTGTTAAAACACAAATGACTAAAATACTGTAAAAAAGAGTAATAAATACCACACACTTAATTTGAGCATTTATGCTGGACTCAATGGCTTCTCTTTTCCCGGATGACTCTACTTCATCTTTCAATTTCCTACAATCTGGATCTTATTAAGTTCATTAACATTTTAGCCATTGGATCAAAAATAAAAATTTAAGATTAAAAATCCTTGTGTAACATACATAAATGATCCACTATAAGATTGAGATTGCAATTTTTCTTATTTTATTTTACTTACTAATTATTATTATTATTATTTTTGTCAAACAATAGGAGAACGCACACACCCATACATGCACTCATGCTCTTATTGGGGTGGAACATGCCAATAGGCCCAAAATATTTATATCTTTCGTAATTTAATACTGTAATTAAATGTCTAAATTTTACTATAAAAATATAAAGAAACTACTTAAGATGACACCAAAAGTTCAAGGATCCCTCTGAACTTTTCATATATGTTCTTTAAAAGAACTAAATAGTCTTTCAAAGATTATAAGCTTCAAATTTGGTTGTGGGACTAATACTATCTCTCTTTTTAGTTAAAAATATAAAACGTAAACATGCTTGCTTTTTTATTCAATTATACATTCTTGAATACTACTTCATATCACTAATTATGGAGATTTAGATTTAGACCACTATCAATCTAGAAAACATTTGATCCTTTCTATCTTTCTTTCTTTCTTTCTTTTTTTTTTTTTTTTTCTTTTGGCTAAGAAACATATAATCCATTTACCAACATAGTTTTATCACGTTATGGAGCACACTATAAACTTATTACCTTTTTTAAAAAATTATTATTGATTAAAATTTTTTTTGACAACTAAGTTTGTGGATAATAGATTAACCTATAGGAAACCAGCTTATTATTTTTGTAAGAGCAAGGATCCTCTTCGTTGTAATGGACGGTTCATTAAAATCTAAACCGTTCATATCATATGAGTCCCACATATTTTGGTAAATCTCACATGGTATGAATGGTCCATATTTCAATGAATGGTCCATTAAATGGTATTGGTTGTTTTCTTGAAACTTACAATTTGGTCTTTTTGTTCAAACCTACATTTGACATGGTTACGCACTCACGTATTTCTTTTAAGCTCATGTTGGAAAAAAAGTATTCGAATATTCGGATCATTTGTTTGGAACAAACAATAGATATCAACATAGCCAAAGACATTACAGCACTTAGAGGGGCAGGCATACCATCTAAACGGGAGGTGGAGGTAGGTTTCAATCCTTATCATAAATCAGGGAAAAAAAAAAAAAACAAAAAAACAAAAAACAAAACAAAATTAAACAAAAAAGAGAGAGAGAGAAAGGATTTATAGGTGTTGTAGAAAATTTTTGGATTTTAAAATGTTATATTATATTATATTTTTATGTTTATTTAAGTCAATCTTGAAGCATAAAAAAAGTTAGAAATTGAATTTGTAGATTTTGCAGAAGATACAAGTGTAGGGATGGAAGTAGTATGGAACAAAATAGTAATTGTTTTTTTAAATTGTTTTATTGGGATTATCAGATGTGACATTAATTTCACATTGCTTTATTCTTGTTGGCTTATGATATAAATGATGTAGTGTCATTTTTATGTACACGTTCTTATGGTGAATGTAGCTGTGCTTCAAAGATATATATTCTAAGGAAAATTGAACAATTTGTATCATTTTTAGAATTTAATTGAATAGTAGGCCGACCGACAATTCTTAATTTTAAAGACATTCAAATCGGTGTTTCTTTCCTATAGTATCATGTTTGTCTCTTACTAAATTGTCATAACTCACGGCTCCCTTCCATTCACAACCCTACAAAGGCATCCCCAACCCTACCAAAGCATCCGAACCAAAGTGTAATGTCATTCCCAACCCAAGAAATAATAAAAATTAAAAATAAAAAGAGGTGATTTATCTTCATCCCGAAAAAAAAAAAGAAAAAGAAAAAAGAAAGAGATAAGAGAGGGTATTTTAGTCATCATACAGAGGGTAATTTTGTCATTTAATCTAAAAAGAACATCGCATGTTTTTGTAATTAAAGTATGTTGGCGGGTTTGCTATTTGAGTAGTTAAATTCTAAACTACAATATGCTGAACATTTTGCAATTTCCCCATATCCTAATGTAATTTAGCCATTATTTCATTAAAAAGAAAACATTTATGGTATTTTTGGTTGTCTAAATTGAAATTAAATAATTTAAGAAATTTTACATAAGGTTAAAAGCATAAATCTATTATCTTAAATTACAATATTTTAAAATACTGTAATTATCATTATAGTTGATGTTATAGGATCAATTATAAAGAATTCATAAAATACCATTATTTTGAATCGTCACTTTTATTTGTAACGACAACTATTATTTGCTTAAATTTGTTAAATCAAGATGACAAAGTATGCATTTTTTTTTTTTTTTTTTTTTTTTTTTGGGTGCAAAAATGTTTAGGTGAGCGGAGGCTACCTAGTTTAGGGCTTGGGCAAGCCGCAGGCTTTACGATGACTCATATTAGGTTTAAAGATCGCCTACCAAAACACAAATGCCGATAACGAAAATCACACCTAAGCTTTATAAGCGAAAAATTTAATTCCTACTACCTAAACCGACTCCCGTTGGCAGAGTATTAAAATACTATGTAAAATCTTTGATTAGCGTAACGTAGAGAGAAGGACGAGGATTCGCTGCTTTTCAGGCCTTTTTCTAAGAGCACGCCCGATATATGATTTATGCGTCTCGGGATTTGCGTCAGCGGCGCATCTCTCTCGTTCTTTCCTTTTGGCGTGGCCAAATGCACTGCTCGACAACTCTCGGAACCCCACATTTGGAATCTCACCACTTTACATGTTTCAGGCGGCACGTCATTTTTCTTATTATTATTATTATTATTGTTATTTTATTATATTCGCTTCTATTAGTGTAAAAAAATATGTATACTTGTAGAAATTAGAAGACGTCTTATAAAAAAATGAGTACAAAAGAAATGAAAATACGAAACAGTCGTTTTGACATTTTTTTTTGCATGTAAATCATATGAATAATGACGAAAACATAAGAAATAGCAAAAACACAAGGCTCCATATTGGTAACTCCTTTCTCTCTTCGTTTTGTTTTGTTTTTTCATATATTTGTTAGGTTAGGGTTGTGTTTTACATGTATTTGGGTATGGTATTGGATTGAAACGAGATAACCACCATAAAACCCCACCATCACCCCAATCCTTAATGAATAAGTAAACTCCAATCACATGCGAAATATGGGTTTGTTGTATTGAATTTATTTATTTATTTATCAATCATTTTCCTTTCATATTATATAATAGACAGGATGATGATCAGGTAAGCACATGTTGATATAACTTATATCAACATTCGCATTGGGAGTTATATCTTGTATATTAATGAGATATGAGATACATCGGACCAATGCAAAGAGTACAACTCCCAATGCATGGTGCTGATGTAACATATATCAATACGTGCTGATGGGAACATAAATGATTATAGACATATATATATATTTATGGTTTTGATTAACTGTGAGATATCTCGTACAGCCTAGATAATCACAATTGTCCGTGGATGATATGTGCCTGTTCGTGATTGTAATCGAGAGAGTTTAGGATATCTCACACCAAAATTGACCCTCTCTCTCTCTCTCTCTCTCTCTCTACACACACACACACATGTATTTTGGTAATCCAGTTATAAATCATTTTGCCAATCACCACTCCAAATGAGGATTGGAACAAACCAACATACGAGAAAAAAAATAAAATTGAAATTAATTGGCTAAACATGAGTGATAGTAACAAATGTACGGTGATTTTTCATTGAAAGAAATCCAACAATATTATAAGTTTTATTTCAAAAGTTAAATATAAATGAAAGGGAAGAATAATTAATACTCCCACCATTTCATATTTATTGTATTCTTTTTCATTTTGGGCTATTTCAAAATTTTTATAAATCAAATAGTCAATACTTCATTTTAATCAATTTTCTAAAATACTCATATCCATGATAAATATATGATATGAACAAAACAAACTCAACTAATTATTGTATTACACTTGAGGGAAAAATTGGAAGATTAAAGCATGAAAGTGGATGTGAAAATATTTAAGAGGCATTTCATAAAAAATGTGTTTTTTTATGTCAATTTAAAACGGAAGAAGTATATGTATACACATTGGTAAAGAGGCATCCACTCTAGTTCTAATTCGAATTCTCCAATTCCACATTCTGATGCTTTAGTGATACCATCTGCTTCACCTTACCATAAAAAATGTTATAACGTTATCATTTATGTGGGCATTTATTTATATGTTACTTCAGCAATTTTTCAATGTCATGTGATTTCAAACTGATGAATGCCAGCACGTCAATGAATAATTGTTCTACAATCTCCATTTGTATATATATTTCCAATCTGTCATTCGTTTATTACTAGGTCCAATATTTACAAATGTGGATGTATGAGTCATTTGCTTTTTGTTTTTTTGTTTTTTTAAATTAATAAATTTATTTTTCTAAACATCTAACAAAAAACCTAAGAGAAAATAGCTTTACCAAACACTTTTTCAATATTTTCATTTTTGGAAAATAGTTTTCATTTTCGTAAACCAAATGCATTTTCTAAATTTTGGAAATTAAAAATGAAAATCGTTTTTTGATAATTTTCTGAGAAAATGAAAACTAGAAATGTTTTCACAAAGCAAACAAGCCCTTTACATGTCAACTACTCCCTTTGTTCTTTAAAGATTGTTTTCATTTTTATTTTGAGTTGTTTCAAAATATGTTCTAGTAAAAAGTCAATACCTCAATTTTTATTGATTTTCTAAAACATCATTTTTTAATATATTTTTTGTAAAAATGAAACAACATTGACAATAATTAGAAAATTTTAATACATCTATGGGTAAGAAACACCTCTATTGTCAGAGTCAAGCTAATCACAAACCTAGATTAGAGGATCCTTAAACACGGTACAACTAATATTAAAAAAAGAAGCTCCTCTACAAGCTATAATGTTAGCCCGCTTATTGGATTCACGAAATCTATGTTGAAGATTTATCTCCTAGAATCGGTCCATTAGTCACCAGCAATCATAAATTACAAAACTTAATAGATGTGCCTCAGTCACCACACTCTACGTAAGGGAAATAGCTGCACTAGCATCCATAACAACACACAAATGGCTTATAATGCATTTCAAAGCGAGGTCTAAACCATTATGGAGGCCTCACAACTCAGCTGCGATTCTTGATGCTCCCCCCAGGCTACAGGTATATGGATCCATTGACCCAATTGATCTCTAATAAGCATTCCCCAAATTCCCCAAAAGAGAACCATCCGTATGGAGATTGTAAAACGGATTCATAGGAGGTTCCCATTTCATGATAAACTTTTTGATTGTGCTTGGGAATTTGAATTTTCCAGAAATATGGAAGTATTCAGTGGTCTTGACAAGCATAGTTTTACAATTATCCTTAGACAATAACATATGTTGTTCAAACACAAATTTTTTCCTATTTCATTACAAGGCTCAACAGCCAAAGGGAAGATAACTGACAAAGGTGAAAGCCTATACCAAAACAAACTAGTGTGCTTGAATTGATTAAGCACACGTTCCTAGACAATCCTATTTTTTCAGAGGGGACAATCATTAAGGAATGAAGAAGGTATCTTTTTTAGCCCCCACCAAAAAACAGGGAGAATATTTTTTCCATGGTTATGATGATATTGTTGGAATTATGGGATAGAAAAAATTTAGCCTTGTATGAAGCGGTGCACAAGGGGCCACAAAGAGAATGTTGGTTGGCCTGTAGCTGTTGGACGGTTTCATGAAAGCTCAAATGTGGCCGCAGGGTGTGGTGATAAGAGATGGCATTAGGTGGAAGCCTCCAAATGTTGGGTACTTCCAAGAAAAAGGTTAAAAAGGAAGATATTTTTGAGGAATTGGGCAATTAAAAGGATTTGTGCCTAAAAGAATCCAAGGTTAGACTTCCCAGCTTTTTTTTTTTTTTTTTTTTTGGGTAGAAAATGGAAGCTTTATTTATTTGGTGCAAATTACATAGACGTGGGGTAGCCATACCAAGGGCATCCCATAACAGAATAGCTACAAGATCACTAGGTGGGTCATTGAGAATAACAAAATTTGTAACTTGAGAAGCACCATATTTGGCCAAAAAGTCTGCACATTTATTTGCTTCCCTGTAGACGTGTTGGATCTGAACTTGCCAATCACGCTGTAATAGGGACCTGCAATCAATAACAAGGGTTAGATGCCAAGGGGTGGGAGCCATCTGTTGTGTCAAAAGAGATATTACAATTTGAGCATCCAATTGAAGTATAACATGATGGTGGCCCATTGACCATGCAAGTTGTAAACCATCACGAATGGCCCATAGCTCGGCACAAACACTAGTGGTGCTACCAATATGATGATAAAAGCCTTTAAGCCAAACACCCACAAAGTTACGGATAAGGCCTCCAGCCCCTGCACAGCCTGGATTTCCTAAAGAACTTCCATCAGTATTTAAAGTCACCCAGGGATCTGGGCTAGGCAAGCAATGGATGAGTTGTTGTGTGCGAGTACAGATAGGACGTAGTGGGTGCTGTATCAGATGGAAGAATTCTGTGGCATGAGAGACAATAGTATGAATTTGGGTTCGAATAGGACAAGGATGTTGGTTAAAAACGCATTTATTACGGCTTAGCCAAATAGTCCAAGCACCAAATGCAAAAAACGTACCCCATGGAATAACATAAAGAGTAGGCGTTTTATTGCATAAGTTCTGCTGACACCAATCATGTAGTGGTAGTGTGAAAAAATTAGCAGAACTCCAAGGAGGTGAAAGATGAGTCTAAATAGCCTGAGCCCAAACACAACCGCGGAGTGCATGAATAGGAATTTCAATTTCTCGGTCACATCTTGGATAGATAGGGGAATGTTGAGGATGTTTGAGGACAAGGAGGTTGCGAGTGGGAAGACGATTATGGGCACATTTCCAAAAAAATATTTTTAATTTTGGAAGAATATTTAGTTTCCAAAGCCAAAGCCAGTTGCCATTCGGAGGTATGTCATGCAAGCAAGAAATAAACTGATAGGCAGAAGAAACTGAACAACAACCAGTGGGGTTGTGTTCCCAATATCCAAAGTTTGCAAGAGGGTGAAGACAAGGAAGGGGAATAGCATGAATAATAGAGGAGAGGGATGATGAAATGTCAAATGGTAGGCCAGAAAGATCCCAAGTATTATGATTAATAATGGAAGCCATTGTTTGTAATTCGGCTTCACATGGAAGGGGGCCAGTTAGGGTAGAACGAAGTGGACCACATGGCAACCAAGATTGGGACCACAAACGTATGGAGTTACCATTTCCTGGTTGCAACCTTAACCCAGAAATTAAAATATTTTTGCCCATAAGGATGGACTTCCAGGTGTGACTAGCGGATGCAGAGGTATGACTTTCAAGGAAGGAAGAATGTGGGAAATATTTATGATGGAGAATTTAAACCCACCAAGCAGAGGGGGTTTTAAAAATACGCCAAGCCAAATTAGTAAGAAAAGCTAAATTGTTATGTTTGGTATTTCGGATGCCCAACCCACCAAATTTTTTGGGTAAAGTGATAGTAGCCCATTTTAAACAATGAAAAGGATGGTGTTGATTAGTATCCCCCCAAAGAAACTGACGATTAAGTTTGTCCTTATTAGAACAGACGGTAGAGGGTAATTGATAAGTTTGCATGACATAGGTTGGGGTAGAGGAGAGAACCGATTGGATTAAGGTATTACGACCAGCCATAGACAGGTAGTGAGTCTTCCACCCAACTAGTCTTGTATTCAGTTTATCAAAAAGAAATTGATAGGTAGTATTAGTAACCCGATCATGGTGAAGTGGTACCCCAAGATATTTTCCCAGAGAAGAGCTCAACTGAACTTGAAGGATTCGGGAAAGGGAGAGGGCAACAGATCGCGGAACATTTGGAGATACAAAAACTTGGGATTTGTTAAAACTAATTCATTGCCCAGAGTGATCAGTAAAGTGTGAGAGAAGAGAGTTGAGCATATCGGGAATGCTTAATGGGATGCAAATTGTTGTGTGCCACTGCTTGATGAATGTTGTTGGATAATCTCTCCATACAAAGGACAAAAAGATAGGGGGATAAAGGATCCCCTTGCCTAAGACCTTGAGTTGGGGAGAAAAAAGAACCAACTTCACCATTCCAAAGAATTGAGAAAGAAACAGTAGAGATACAAGACATGATGAGTTGAATAAAATATGGTGGGAAATTAAAATAGATTAAAGTTTCGTGAATAAAATTCCAATTAAGGCGGTCATAGGCTTTATCCAGGTCCAATTTTAAGGCCAACAAACCATGTTTTCGTTTTTTTTTTTTTTTTTTTTTTTTTTCTTCCGAATAGAGTGGATAACTTCTTGGGCCACAATGATGTTATCAAAAGCCCGTCGGCCAGGGATAAAGCTACTTTGACAAGGACCCACTAGGTGATCCAGAAATGGTCGAATACGGTTTAGGATGACCTTGGATACTATTTTATATAAGGTGGAGCAGAGACTTATAGGACGAAACTGTTGGATTTGTTCTAGTTTTCCAGTTTTTGGAATAAGAGAGAGAAAAGTTTGATTAATTTCAGGGGGTATTGATTTGTGAGCAAAAATAGATTTAATAAAGGAGCAAATGGAATCCCTAAGTAAGGACCAACTTTTTTGAAAAAATATGGGGTGAAAACCATCTGGGCTTGGGGCTTTACAGGGATGGAGAGAAAATAAGGCTAGCCAAATTTCATGATTAGTAGGGGAGGCCGTAAGGCCAGCATGCAAAGAAGAGCAAATAGTTGAGGGAGCTGGAGAAATATTAAAGTCTATATCATGGGTATGTGGAGAAGTAAAAAGGTGGGTAAAATGATTATCCACATGGGTATGCAGCAGTTGTGGATTATCAATTCAATGGGAGAACTCATCCTTTAACATAGTAACCCGGTTATGGCGGCGACGGTTAATAGTAGTGGTGTGAAAAAAGTGAGTATTGGTATCCCCTGTAGCAAGCCATTGAACGCGGGATTTAAGAGACCAAAATTCTTCTTCTTGCCGAAGAAGAGCATGATAATCCACAGAGAAGTTGGCTTCGAGTTGTAAGAGATAGCTATTAGGGCGGTGACAGAGGGCACGTTGTATACCTTCTAAACGAGCCAGAAGATGCTTTTTTCGAAGAAAAAATGTTACCAAAAGTAGTTCTGTTCCATTGTTGTAATTGGATTTTAAGGATAGACAAATAGTCAGGAATTGAGTTAGAAAAGGATGTGGCTTGATAAGTGGTCCATGTGTCTGAAAGAAGAGGAAAAAAGGAGGGATGTGAAAACCAAATTGTTTTAAAGCGAAAAGGTCGGTGAGAGGTGGTTAAGGTATATGGTTCAGTATTTAAGAGAATAGGACAATGGTCTGAGTGAGTTTTGGGAAGGTGAATTATATGTGCTTCAAGGAATAAAATTCTCCAAGTAGGATTAACAAAACCACGATCCAACCGCTCACGAATGTGAGAATTAAGATTAGTGTGATTATTAGTCCATGTAAAGCGGGGACTAGAATATCCCAAGTCTATCATATTACATGTATGGAGATAGTTAAAAAAATCTTGAGCCTTTCTAGAAGAAATAGGTTGGCCGCCTACTTTATCTTCTTGACATAAAAGTTCATTAAAGTCACCCATTAAAAGCTAGGGAAAAGAGTGCTGTGGGGCAAAATTGGATAATTGGGACCATAATAAACGTCTTTTTCTCCATGTAGAAGATGTATAAATAGCTGTCAGAAGCCAAGAATGTGGAGAAGAGTGTACCTAGACAAGAGCGTGAACACTCTGGTCCGTTGCATGCAGTAGATTAAAAGTAGTCTCGGCACCATTCCAAAAGAGCCATATGCCACCAAAGTAGCTCACTGGATCTATATGAAAGACCCCATCGAAGCCCAAAGTTTGGGCACAAACCAAAGCAGCATTGCCCCCCATGCGTGGTTCCAGAATAATGAAAATATCTGGTGCATGGTGACGTAAAAGTTCTCTTGCATGCATGAGAAACCGGTTATTACCAGCTCCTCGACAGTTCCAAGCAATTATCTTCATTATCTAGGGTAATGATGGTTGCCGGGTTGTCATCGGAAGATACTCAAGATGATGAGCATGAGCTATCTCCTGAAGAGTGTCCACTCAATCCAACCAAGAGAAAGGAGCCCCAATTAGAGATTGTAGTGGCGAAGAGTTAGGAGATGGGAGCTTGGGCAAGGCTCTTGCACATGCAAGAATACGTCTGTAACGAGAAATTTTGCTAAGGAGGGTGAGGAATGGATGACCATAAGATGGTCTTGGTTTGTTTTTATGACTACATCGATGGGGTCTAGGCCAAGAAGACGGTAAGATGGTGTAGGTAATGGAAGATGGAGGGGAAGTTGGATCAGTGGAAAGTCCAGATAAGGTTGAGAGTAAGATAGCTGATGGGGTAAACTAGGATTCAGAAGGAGAGGGTCTGGACAAGGAAGATTTACCCAAGGAAAGGTTGCCGGTGGTGGGTCCAGTCCATGGCGTCATCAGTGGAGAAAAAGGACACCAAAATGGAGGGATCGTTCGGTGGGTCTCGAGAGACAGGGGATGCGAGGGGGAAGGAAACATCTAGGGTACATGAGGGGTTAAGGGAGGGAGGGTTGGGGGGAGGGTTGGGGGGAGGGTCTCTGGCTGCTGAACCAGTGGTGGATATGGTGGGGCTAAAGAGAGGGTTGTTGATGGGTAAGATAGAGAAAGTGTTGGTGGTTGCGTCCAGTTTTGCAGTTTCAGTGGAGGGGATGGAGAGAGTGCCATTGGCTGCGTCTAGGTCCTTGGATTCAAGGGGTGTGATGGTACAAGAAGGTCTTGAACGAGAAGTGGAGTGATAGGGGAAGTGGGGTTCAGAGTGGATGAGGAGCTGCTGTCGGAGAGGTTGAACAGGGAGAGGGGAAGAGTCAGGTCGGAGAAGGAGTCGTCGGAGGTTGCCATCAGTGGAAAAGGATTGGGACGAGGGGGGAGATAGAATAGATGAGGGAGCAGAAGAGGAAACAAGTGCAAGAGAGGCGGTGGGGGAAGGAGGAGGGATTACCTTGGATGTAGGCTCTGTATTATATACTGGAAGATTATGCATGGGAGGTTTCTGGGAATGAAGAATGTGGTGGTTTGTCATGGAGGAATTAATAAGAGGTTGCAACGTGGTGGAAATCTTATGAGAACCCTTTTCAAATCGAATCGTAGGTAGGGGTAAAGATGTGGTTTCAGGAGAAGAAGAAAGAATTCCAGAAGACTCATGTCGGTGGGCGGCGTTTGTGGTATCGTGTGGGATACGATTGGCTTTGCTATGATTAGGGACCGATTTGGGGTACCATGTGGATGGCTGAGATGTAAAGATCTTGTTAGGGCGAGAAATCGGCAGAGAAGGGAGCGCAAAAGATGGCCCAGTATCAGACGGGACATTGTTCCTTGATGATGAGCCTTGCACGGGTGTGGAGTTTTTCGACGGCTGACAAGTAGGATTTGGGTGATATTTGGACCTACGCTATGTAACTAGCATCCAGGGGCCATAGGTGTTAGTGGTAACCACGGGAGGGTGAGGTCTATTTCATGAGAACCTCCTCCTACTAATTGGACAGAACTAAATTTTGATGGGTCAGGCAAAAGCAACATAAAACGAGCTACGACTAGTTATGCTCTTCGGGATGAATGAGGTATGGCTATTGTCACACCCCATTTTTGCCACCTTAGCTAGGGTTTGTCATTTCATGTGTCTTTTTGTTTCCTTTTTGAGTCTAGTATTTTGCATTGAGTTTCTAGGGTCCTAAGGATGATGTGTATGAATTTGGTTCGATTTGGAGTTGATCTTGAGGGTTAATAAGAACTTTTGTGACTTGAGGGGCATAATCGTCTTTTAGGCCATAAACTTTCCATTTGACCTTGAAATGATCTCCAAGTTGCCAATTGGAATTCATATGAACGCATTTGAGGTATTTATGGGTTCAATTCGATGAATTGAAGGTTCGGGATTAGAATGGCTCAATAAGGCTCAGGTTAGCTAAGAGACCTACTTCAGGTTAGCCTGAATTGGTTCATGATTTTCACTCTATGACTACTCATTTGACCTTGATTAGTCTTAATTTCATCCCCAAATGTGTTTAGGGAGATTGAATTTCGAATTGGAAAGCATTCGGTGCGACCTTATGTACATACCTAAGCTAAGCGATGGTGAAGCATAGCGGTTAACCGCCTTTGTAGGACCCAACCATGCAGCCATGGCTAGGGTTTCTCGCCCTCAAGTGACTCAAATTACATTCCCCTTCGAAACACGGTCATTTTGGCTTTCGTTTCGTCAAAATCGGAGTTGATTTGAGCCCTGAAACACATTTGGAAGTCGAATGGGTCAAAATAGGGCATAAGCTGACAGGGCCTCGGGTGACCACCCAGGTTGGGCGGCTAGCCGCCTGGTCCCAGGTGGCTAGCCGCCTAGCCCCAAGTGGTCACCCGAGCCACTTTCCTTTTTTGAGTCTTGACGCGGCTCCCATCCTATTTTCTCGGATTTGCTCGCCTCTAGCCGCCATTTAACCCTATTTTCAGCCCTATTTGACCTACTTGAGCCCCAAGGGAACTTCTAAGAGCCCTTGGATCAATACCTAGGGTTTTAATCCCAACCATTGAGGGTTTTCCCTCAAACCCTATAAATACCCCCTTATACTTCAGTAATAGGGGAGGCAATTTCTGAAGTGTGAGGCATGTGTGAGACTTGGAGGCTATGGCAGCCATCCTTAGGGTAGTTTAACCTAAATTTTGAGTGAGAGAGTGAGAGAGAGAGCTTGAAGGAGGGCGGGAGCTTTGCTTGAAGGCTTGAAGGAAAGTGTTTCCAGCAGTACACAAGAGGAGAAGCAAACTCTACAGCAGTAAAGTTCTATATACAGGTATACCTTCTCTCCCTTTCATTTAAACTAGGGTTTTGCATAGAATAGCATAATTGCATGTCCAAGTTCATGTTTTTTATCATGTGTTGATGTTTCTAATGCTTAGAATACATGATTAGAATAATGTTTGTGGCTGGATTTGCATGATATAATGTTATTCCATGTGACTTTATGAGTAGGTGTGTTTTTAGGATTTCTAGAGTCTTTTCTAGGGTTTTCTGCATAGGATAGCATTATTTCATGTTCAAGCTTATGTTTTTATCATGTGTTGATGCTTCTAATGCTTAGAATACATGATTAGAATAATGTTTGTGGCTGGATTTGCATGATATAATGTTATTCCATGTGATTTTATGTGTAGTTGTGTTTTTTAGGGTTTCTAGAGTTTGTTCTAGGGTTTTGCATTGAATAGCTATGATTTCATGCTAAAGCATATGTTTTTATCATGTCTTGCTACTTCTATGAGTTAGTATGCATGATTAAGATGATGTTTAGGGGCTGTTTAGCATGCTAGAGTGTTTTTCCATGTGATTTACTGCATGTTTGAGATTCTAGGGTTTCTCTTGTGCTGAAATTGAGTTTATGCTTAGAATAGCATTATTTCATGTAAAAGCCTATGTCTTTATCATGTGTAGATCATTCTATTGGTTAATATGCATGGATTGAACGCTGTTCATATTCTGTTTTGCATAGTTTAGAGTGATTTCAGGGTTTTTATGCATGTCATGGTTCTAGGGTTGAATTAGGGTTTATGATTGTTCACTGTTTATGTTGTTTGCATGTTTAGTGGATGAATATAGGCCTTAATACCATTCTATCCAGATTTGTTTATTGACTTAAATGTGATATTTGGAGCATTCCTATGGTTGATTTTTAGGGTTATTTGTATGTTATTGCATATAGGGTTGAGTTAGGGTTTACTTTATTTTATGATTCATGTTGTTTACATGATTTATGGTTGATTTTAAGCTCTATTTCAATTCTGTCCAGATCTGTTTAATGGCTTTAATGATGAGTTTTGAGCATGTGTTAGCCTATGTTTAAGCATGATAATTGCTTGATTGGAACCTAGCTTGTTTGGTTGGTATTTTTGGTATGTTTTGCATGCAAATTGCAGGTGCTTGACAGGTACAACAGGTGCAGCTACCCCACCAATGTGGGGTGGTTATTTTTGGCTATTGCGAGATGAAATCTTGCGAATAAGGTAATTACCCTATGCAATAGGGTGGTTATTTTGACAGGTTGCTTTTGCTTAAAGGTAAGTAAGGTATGAGGGTGCCCCAATTCACCCTTCTTTCCTTTCTTTGAAACTTTCCCTTTCTCCCCCCTAGGGTTGTTTCCTAATAGGGGAACATGGCAATCCTTATAGTTTCCTTTCACTAAAAAAAATACCTTTTAAATCAAAGTTTTCATCTTTATCAAATTCCATATTTACTAAAGATCTTTTGAGAATAATTTATTTTTGGAAGCTTACCATGTTTTTCTTGAAAGGAAACTTAGGGTTTACCATAGGCCTCTATTATGTTATAACCCTATTCCCTTTCGAACTATGTGGACTTTGATCTATGTATTTCCATACATGGTACGTAGGCGCTCTTCGTGAGGTTCAAGTCCGCCCTAGGATACTAAGTATCCTAGGTTTTCTCCCCCCTCTTTCTTTTTCTTTTTTTTTCTTTGATTTACTTGATTATATGGATGAATGAATGAATGATATACATGCTGTCTTATGATGATAATTGTTGATTTGTGCATGATTAAGACTTTGATTTAGCCCAATTAAATTAAGAGACCGTTTAGGGCGATATGGGTGCCTATAGGCTTTGCCTAGAACCTTCCCATATCGTAACTTAGCCTCCGAATCCCCGATTTCTTTGCTTTCCAAAAGATCATTTGCCTTACCATTTTTAAATATGGAGTCAATCTTTTGTTTTCCTAAAACAAAACTGTTTTTTAGGGTCTTCCTTGTTTCCTTTAAAAAATAAGGTGGCGACTCCTTTTTTTTTTCTTTTTCAAACCTATTTTCTGTTAAATCCTTGTGGGCCCACTTTTTGGGGTCCACAAACTGGCGACTCCACTGGGGATTTGTGGGCTAGACTCTATACAATTTGATTGGACTAAGTTAATTTCTTTTGTTTAATTAAAATCAATCACATTGCATCCGCTTGATTGTGTGCTTTCATTTATTGCATTGTGTACGCAAACTCTTGCATGTTAGGATCAATGTCTCTTGCCACTGACGGGCCTAGCCTCAACCTTGGTTTTCCTGATTCCATGTGTTGGGGCAAAAGCTCTAAACCTCTCTTGCCAAGTACCCTTGGGTATATTAAATGAGTTAATCACGTACTGCTGGACCCACGCGGCGTTCCTGATGCCACATGTGGTTAGGTATAAAGATTGCTCAAGCAAGTGAAAGACCCCAGCCCACCCTTATCATTAGTCCATATAGACAGACTTGTAGGGCACTATGGTTTCACCCTTGTGCACCCATATTGTTTGTAATGATATCATGACCGTGTTTGTGATGTGCTTAATGGACAATTAATAGAGAATCTTTGCACCCTATATCCTTAATACGTACCTTTCACCCATGAACCTTACAAAGGTGATTGGATTAAAAGGGACTAATTGAGTATATATGGTGTGAAGTCATTGAGACAAATATGGAAGCCTAGGACATACCCTTAGGATGAGAGACTGATTGTTCCCTTTCATAGAGGAGCGAGAGGATGTACTGGCTTGGATCCGCGACTAGCAAGGGCGCTTAGTGAAGATTGATTCTACCAACCAGTCAGATATGGCCGACGAAGCAACTAGTGAAGGGGGTTTTGATGTTGAGACTTGTTTGAAGGCTATCATGACTAAGCTTGATTACACCACTGATGTATCCGAGAGAGCATTGAAAATGGCCCAAGATATCCAACATAAGATGTCGGAACCCGAACAGAATAATGGCCGTATCCCGGGGGATAACACCGAAAATGGGACCCAGTCTGGAGAAGGCACTAAGACCAATGAGGGAGGAAGTACTAAGCCCAAAGGGAATGAATCACCTGAAATTTTTAACCTAGAAGGGGGAAGTAAGGGGAAGACCTCTGATACAGACTCTATGTTGGCTAGCAAGGTAGAAGCCTTGGAGAGAACTATAAAGGGAATCCATAGGACAGATGACATGGTGGATGTACGTACCCTATCTTTGTTTCCTCAAGCTCGTATTCCACTACAATTCAAGATGTCCGAATTAGAAAAGTTTGATGGAACGGGTTGCCCTAAGACCCATTTGAAGATGTATGTACGAGCTATGCACCCTCGAGGAGCGACAGATGAACTCTTGGTTCAAATGTTCCATGAAACCTTAGCCACTTCTGCCTTGAAGTGGTTCCTAGCCTTGGATGAGAATAGAACCCGGACTTGGGAGGAGATATGTAATGAGTTCTCGGAGCACTACAAGTACAACACTGAGGTGGATGTCACAAGAAGGGACCTAGAGACCACGAAACAAGGGGCTAATGAGACTTTTTCTGCTTTCATTACAAGGTGGAGGCAAAAGGCCTCGAAAATGGCAGATAGACCGAATGAGGAAGATCAGATTCAGTTGGTAGTTAAGAACCTATTGCTGGTGTATCACAAGCACCTCTTTGCTCACTACTTTCCTAATTTCAAGGCTCTTATCGGAGCAGGTACACAAGTTGAGGATGCTATTGCCGATGGGTCAATCAAGACGGAAGAAGTCCAAAGGAGCTGCAGGCCAAACTTTGCTGGGAAAAACAATGCCGAGGTCAATGCCATAGCCCAACCCACTCAACCTATCTCCCTAAATGACACCAACCCACCTCGCCAATTCACCGAGCTGCATATGCCACTTGAGAAAGTGCTTGAGAAGCTAAAAAGCCGAGGCCTGTTGAAAACTCTCGACCCAAGACCACCACCAAACCCATTGCCCAAGAACTACAATGAGAATGAATACTGCAAATTCCACCAAGCCAAAGGCCACTCAACCAACCGTTGTTATCGCCTTAGGCATGAGATCCAAGACTTACTTGACAAACAAATCATCTCACCACCAACTCCACTAAATCGCCCAAATGTCACCCAAAATCCACTCCCCTCTCATAATTCATCCAACTCCATAAATGCCATTGAAGCCGACCCATCTCGACCTTGCCTACCCATAAGACAATATACCCCGTTACCCATGTCCTTGACCCAAACCTTTTACCAATGCTGTAACCAAGGCCTCATCATACCTCACCTTCCAAAGCCAAGACCCCAAACACCCCATCAATATTGCCAATACCATGGTATACCCGGCCATGACACTGAGGACTGTGCTATGTTGAAAAAGATTGTTTAAGACCTCGTTGATCAAAAGGCCCTACAATTGCCGAAGAAGTCTATCCAACAGCAGCTGAAAGAAAGGTATGAAGCAGGAGACCCTCAAGTGGGGCTATTAGGAGAACCTTCAGGGAAATTTGATTACTATATGCTATATCCTGATCCATTGCCAAGTGAGCCCATAATTCCCACTGGTTGGGATGATATACCCGAAGAGGTACAGATGGAGGACATTGATATGATTGAATGGGATGACCTAATGGGTGACACAAATGAGATTGATGACATATGGGCCAGTGATGAAGAAGTAGACCACATGACAAGAGGGGGCCGCCATTTCAAGCCTCTGTACTTAGAATCTGATAATCCACTGGGTGAGTTAGATAAGCGCCTTGATGTGCAAGAAGAAGAGGATGAAGTACTCAGACAATTGAAGAAGACCAATGCCAATATCACCATATGGGGCTTGCTTATGGCCTCTCACAAACACAGACAGACAGTGCTGAAGTTGTTAAACCAGATACAGGTTCCAGTTGATTTGTCTCCTGAGGGATTGGTGAATCTAGTAAACCCTGCTCCGAAGAATTCCACTATAGTGTTCACAGAGGCTGGCATACCTAAAAGTGGGCCAAGCCACTCCCAAGCTTTGCACATAACTGTTGACACCATGGGAAAGAGGGTCCCCACGATCTTAATTGATAATGGTTCCGCACTGAATGTATGTCCCTTGAGAACTGCAACTGTTTTGGGCTTGGGGCCACTGATTTCACTCCATCTGGGCAGACAGTGAGGGCGTATGATAACACTCGTAGAGAAGTAATTGGGGTGATCACTTTACCTCTAATCATGGGACCCACGGAGTTCAAAGTGGAGTTTCAAGTCTTGGATGTGCCGTATTGTTTTAATTTGTTATTGGGAAGGCCTTGGATTCATCCTGTTGGGGCTGTACCATCATCATTGCATCAAAAGGTAAAGTTCCCACATGAGGGAGCCATTGATACGCTTCAAGGGGACTATGATTTGAAAATAGCGGGAGTACCTGTATGTGAAATAAAACCAGAATCAGTTGAGATACCCTTGTCTGGGTTTGAGTATGTGCAATGTATAGAAAAAGAGTTCGAAAAGGAAGAGCCATCACACTATTGCACTTTTTACCCAAGTTCCGATCCAGCTTTGGCAGATAGAGATTTTTGTGACAAGTACTTTACAGAGGGGCCGAATCCTCAGAGCTTGACAAGTTGGTACAACTCTATGGGAAGGAAGAAAGAAGACTGGGTAGAGCATGTGGATACCGAGGCTATGGTCACCATGTTCCAAGATGTGGTTCTTACTTTGGGAGAGTCAGCAACAGAAGATTGCCAAGATTCGTCAATTCACCATGCAACCATACCACTTCGTAATTGGTACCTTGAAGATGGAGCCATTGCAGAGATCTTTGAAGAGGAAGATCATGACCTGCCTGATAGTAGCTTGTAGGTTCTTTAGTTAGAGTCTTTCCTGCTTTCAATAAAGTGTGTCCGCCTATCCCATTTTGTGGAGTTAGGAGTCGTTTCATAGTTGTGGCACCAAATTTTGTTTCCTTTTCTGTTTTAAGTTTGTGTCTTTTTGTTAGTTCTTTTAATGAAGTGTGTTTCTTTTATACATTGTTTGCTTGCAGTGTTTCCTTTCTCTCTTCTATGGATATTTATGGCATGGATATAGATCCTAGGAATGACGTCCCCCCGGAGCTCGTCGAGCGAAGGAAAAGGGGTGTCACCGAACCTAACATGGATGAATTGGAATCAATCAATTTAGGGACAAATGAATTGCCAAAGATAATTAAAATTAGGATAACCGTCTCACCACTTGAAAAAGAAAAGCTGATAGCCCTCCTAAAGGCCAACATAACAGCCTTTGCATGGTCTTATGAAGACATGCCTAGCATAGATCTTGACATTGTGCAGCATTTTATCCCCACCAATCCCCTTAAAAAGCCAGTAAAGCAAAAATTGAGAAGGTTAAAACCTGAATGGGCATTGAAGGTAAAAGAGGAAGTAACCAAGCAACTCGACGCAGGGTTTCTACAGGTTGTGGAGTACCCCGAGTGGTTATCTAATATAGTGCCTGTGCCTAAAAAGGATGGAAAAGTAAGGATGTGTGTGGATTTTTGAGATCTTAATGCAGCAAGTCCTAAGTATGATTTTCCTTTGCCCCACATCGATGTGCTGGTAGATAGTACTGTAGGACATGCGCTTCTCTCTTTCATGGATGGGTTTTCTGGATACAATTAGATAAAGATAGCGCCACAGGATATGGAGAAAACAGCTTTTATCACACAGTGGGGAATATATTGCTACAAGGTGATGCCGTTCGGTTTGAGAAATGCCGGGGCTACCTATCAGAGAGCTGCTACAACATTGCTGCATGATATGATCCATAAGGAGGTGGAAGTGTATATGGACGACATGATCGTGAAGTCTGTGGACTGAGAAGGACACTTCATGGCCACTAGAAAGGTTCCTGGAGCAAGCAAAGAAGTACAACTTGCGGTTGAATCCACATAAATGCGCCTTTGGTGTCACTGCGGGTAAGTTATTAGGGTTCATGATTACTCAGAGAGGAATTGAGGTTGATCCGGGAAAAATCAAGGCCATTGTAGAAATGGAGCCGCCTAGCACAGAAAAGCAGATTCGAGGATTTCTGGGGAAAATTCAGTATATAAGCAGGTTCATTGCTAACTTAACCATGGTGTGCGAGCCGATTTTCAAGTTGCTTAAGAAGGGTGTGCCAAAGGTATGGAACGGAGAATGTCAAGAAGCTTTTGAGACTATTAAAAGGTATTTGAGTAATCCACCAATTTTAGTTCCTCCGCGACAAGGTGAGCCGTTATTATTATACTTGACGGTCACTGAAACCGCGACGGGAGCTATGCTAGCTCAGTACCTCGAGGGGTCGAAAAATGAGAATGCCATTTATTACCTAAGCAAGAAGATGACAAACTACGAGGTGAAGTATAATGCCATAGAGAAGGCTTGTGTGGCTTTGGTGTGGGCAACTCAGAAACTCCGTCACTACATGATGTCGTATGAGGTTCTCCTGATAAGTCGTATGGATCCACTGAAGTACTTAATAGAAAGGCCGGTTTTATCCTACAGAACTGCTCGTTGGTCGATTCTTCTCAATGAATTCGACATAAAGTATGTAACGCAGAAGTCAGTGAAAGGAAGTGTCATTGTAGATTACTTGGCTAGCTGCCCTGTGGCGTCATCAGAACAATTTAATGATCAGTTCCTCGATGAGGATGTCCTGGAAATTGGAAAGAAGAATTGGAAAGTATACTTCGATGGAGCTGCAAACAAAAGAGGGTATGGGATAGGAGTTCTACTGGTCTCACCTGAAGAAGCATTCACACCATTGGCGGTAAAGTTGGGGTTTGAAGCAACCAACAACATTGCCGAGTATGAAGCCTGCATCCTTGCGTTGGAAGCTGCACTAGAATTGGGGATCAAAGAATTAGAGGTTTTCGGAGATTCAGCATTGATTATCTGCCAAATAAAAGGAGAGTGGAAGACTCGTGGTGAAAAGTTGCTACCGTATCATGCCTATTTGGAAGCCTTGACTAAGGAATTTGTGGAAATAGAGTTTAATTACTTGTCAAGAAATAAGAATCAGTTCGCCGATGCTTTGGCAACTCTAGCTTCTATGGTGGAAATCCCGGATGGTGGGAATGTAAAACTGTTGGTGATAGAATGTAGAGAAAAACCTGTGCATTGCTGCTCTATTCGAGAAGGAGAGGTGAAAGATGGCCATCCTTGATACCATGACATCATGAAGTTCATCGAAGAAAGGGAGTATCTGGAAGGAGCATCCCGCGTTGATAGGAGAACACTAAGGAGGCTAGCAAGTCACTATGTTTTGTGTGGAGGAAAGCTATACCGGAGGTCATATGACGGGGTCCATCTGTTGTGTGTCACTGAGGAAGAAGCCGAACGTCTTGTTAGTGAAATCCATGAAGGAGTTAGAGCACCGCACATGAATGGTTATATGCTAGCCAAGAAAATCATGAGGTTGGGCTACTATTGGTCTACAATGGAGAGAGATTGCCATGCACATGTCAAGAAGTGTCACAAGTGTCAGGTCTTTGCTAATGGACAACACTTACCTTCCATGCCTTTGACAAGTATGTTGTCGCCATGGCCTTTTGCAATATGGGGAACAGATATAATTGGGCAGATTAAGCCGAAAGCCTCTAATGGGCATGAATACATCTTGGTAGCTATTGATTACTTCACTAAGTGGGTAGAGGCAGCATCCTTCAAGACCCTGAATGCTAAGAAGGTAGCGCAGTTCATATAGCTCAACATCATCTACAGGTATAGGGTACCCCATGAGATTATTTCAGACAATGGTCAGCACTTTCAGAAAGAAACTAAGGAGCTTTTATACAATATAGTGCACCATCTATCCTCCCCTTATCGCCCGCAGACTAATGGAGCAGTGGAGGCCGCCAACAAGAATGTTAAGAAGATACTACAGAAAACAGCTGACACTTACACTGATTGGCATGAGAAGTTACCTTTAGCCTTGTGAGGCTATAGAACATCCGTAAGATCGTCAACAAGGGCTACCCCTTATTCTTTGGTGTATGGGATGGAGGCTGTTTTGCCTATTGAGTTGGAGGTACCGTCATTACGGGTTGCCATGGAGAGTCAGATAGCAGAAGCAGATTGGATTAAGAACCGTTATGATGAGGTGGCATTGCTAGATGAAAGGCGATTGAGGGCCTTGTATCACGTGTAGGGATATCAGCGAAGGGTTGCAAGAGCATTCAATAAGCATGTCAAAGACCGAGGTTTGAAGAAAAGGGATTTGGTGTTGAAAGAAATCAGAGCTCCAATTTTTGATCCACGAGGGAAATTCAAGCCTAGTTGGGGTGGCCCGTATGTCATTAAGGAGATATTGCCAGCAGGGGCTGTTTGCCTCATGGATTTGGATGGAATTGAGTTCGCTCGTCCTACCAATTTGGATCAATTGAAGAAGTATTATGTGTAAGGCCTGCTAGGTTGAAAACCTATTAGGGCGGCCTAGGCAAAAGTTAAGGCATTTGAACTACGAGGGCCTGATTCCCCATTCCTAAAGAAAAAAAGAAAAAAAAAAAGAAAAAAAAAAAGAAAAAAGAAAAAAAGAAGAAAAAAGAAAAAAAGGAAAAAAGGATGGGGATACGTAAGCAACCCATAAAGTTACCTTGGGTGCGGTCCAAACAACACCACAACAACAAATCTCAAAATTGAATTATTATTGGCAATTCATTTAGAACTAATTGATTGACATAGCAATTTATTGGTGTTAGATAAAGAACTATTGACATGCCATAGATAACCTATTTCTAAAAGTCTTTAAGTCCTTTTGTTCTTCTTCAGAGTCTCTTGGTTTGCTTTCTTCTCCTTTCTTTCAAGTCTTCGCTTCTTTCGTAAGTCATGGGCATGTGCTGCTTCCACTGCTTCCAGAATGTCTTCCCTACAAAATCCAAGCCTTGTGTCCTTGATAAGGTCATAAATCCTTTCCCTGCGTAGGGTTTCTCTTTCACCCAAGCTAATCTTCAACCATGTCTTGTATTCAGGGCTCATGACATAAGGCCCATCAGTGTTCTCAACTCGAGTCAGTTTCAGTTGGTCAGTCCATCTAGTCTTGGCCCACTTAACCATTGTGGGGCCCACAGGTTCAACAAAATGATCAAATACCACAGAAGTAGGTATGGTTTGCATGGCACCCATCTGACGAAGGATTCTTGAAGTCCAATAGAATGAAGTTGATCTCAACCCTATGAGCTTGACCATAGCACACCCAGAAGTTCGAAGAAGAATTTGTTCCTTGCATCCCCATATGAAGACAAACCACTTAATGTTTTGCCATGAGAGTGTTTGAAAGTAGCCCAACCATTCCCTCAAAGAAAATTGACCAGGGAGTTCAACTCGACGGCAACAATAATGTTGAGGTTTGTAAGGATTAATGGCGGTAGAGGATAAGAAGTTAAGCCTTTCAAGAAGCCACATCTGCAGTAGAATGGGGCTCCCTCCTAATGGGGCTTGTGGGTTATCATGAACTTTGTTTAAGCTATTGAGGGTTTCAGCAAGCACCACGGGAATCAGGTTGTTATGTTCAAGAATGAGAAGAATCAGTTCACATATTTGAATAGGGACATAGAGAGTCCCCGTGGAGATAAGGAAGCGACCAATCAAGCAAAAAGCAAGAGCGCGTTGAGTAGTAAGGTTGAAATTCAAGGTACCTTTGCTATCATGAGCCAAAAAGAAGTTGCTATTTCCATGAGATTCACCATGTGATCCTTCACAAATATGGAGACCTCTTGTTGAGAAATCCCAAGGAAGTTAGAGAAGGAAATCAGGTAACTTGAGCATGGAGTAGGGAGGATGAAAGGTCCTACAGGTGAAACTCTATACAAAGCACAAAATTCCTCCATTGTTGGGCATAGCTCTTTGTAGTTGAAACGGAATACATGAAGTTGGGGATCCCAAAAGTATGTAGCAGCAGTAAGAAGAGTGGTTTCAAGCTTCACATGCATCAAAGAGAACAATGGATCCAAGCAGTAGCACTTGAACTCCTTCCTTGCCTCCGCACTCATAACTTTCAGAAAATCACTTAAGAACTTGTCTAGGGCTTCCATAACTTGCTCTCAATGAATATAAGTAGGGTTTGAGACCCTTTGGATGTGCTTTTATAGGAAAAAGTTCGGAAATCCGTGCTTTGGAAGGAGAGATTCCGTCAAAATAGGAAGTTTCCTAAAAACAGGTGAAACTCCGCTTCGGGCTCAGGTGACCACCCAAGGGCTGGGCGGCTAGCCGCCTGGGCCCAGGCGGCTAGCCGCCCAGCCCCAGGTGGTCACTCGAGGCCGCCGCTTTGTTTCGCCCATTTTTGCCCTATTGTGCCTTTGTTTGGCCCTTGTTCGCTTATTCATGCCTTTGAACCTTCTTTGAGATGCAATCTCAAGCTTGTTTTGAGTTGAAAAATGAGTGAATACCTTGACATTGTTTAGCATGAAGTGTTTTGAAATGGATTGCATTGATGGCCCTTGTGTGGCCGGGCATGGCATGCTAATAGGATTGAACAACCCTATCTGTGCATATGATTTTTGATCATTTGGGATGAATTCCCTCTTATGTCACTTTGATTCGTTGTCATTTGGGATAAAGATACCTTCCCTATATGCATGTGAATGATTGCTTTCATGAGGAGAATGTGTCTCCTATATGAGTTGGTGTTTGAGTTGAGGCATGAATAGCCTCCATAAGAGATGACTTGGTGAACTTGTTGAGTGTTGGTAAGTAGAAACTTACCTTTGTCTTGATGACTTAGTGAGAGAAAGATGCAATCTTTCTCATGTTACATGCTTACCTTGATAGCTTGAAAGATGCAATCTTTCCCGTGATTTGTGTTTACCTTGATGGTTTGAATATGAGAAGGACGCGATCTTTCTCATACTATGTGTTCACCTTGAGAATTTTGATATGAGAAGGATGCAATCTTTCTCATGTCACATGTTTGCTTTGATAGTTCGAAAGATGCAATCTTTCCCGTGGTATGTGTTTACCTTGATTGTTTTGAGCAGGAGAAGGACGTGATCTTTCTCGTGTTATGTGATCACCTTGATATTTGAATGGTAACCTTGATGGTTTGAACATGAGAGGGACGCGATCTTTCTTGTGTTACATGATAACCTTGATGATTTGAATATGAGAAGGATGTATCTTTCTCATGTTTTGAGATAGCCTCGATGGCATAGTTTTACCTCGTATTATTCGCCAGAGCTATTGGCGTAGTATGGGAAGACCTTTCATCGAACGCAGATTCGGTGTAAGCCATGGATACCTCGTATTATTCGCCAGAGCCATTGGCGTAGTATGGGAAGACCTTTCATCGAACGCAGATTCGGTGTAAGCTATGAATACCTCGTATTATTCGCCAGAGCCATTGGCGTGGTATGGGAAGACCTTTCATCGAACGCAGATTCGGTGTAAGCTATGGATACCTCGTATTATTCACCAGAGCCATTGGTGTAGTATGAGAAGACCTTTCATCGAACGCAGATTCGGTGTAAGCTATGGATACCTCGTATTATTCGCTAGAGCCATTGGCGTAGTATGGGAAGACCTTTCATCGAATGCAGATTCGGTGTAAGCTATGGATACCTCGTATTATTCACCAGCGTGACTGGTGTAGTATGAGAAGACCTTTCATCGAACGTAGTTCATGAAAGCTGTGGATACCTCATCTTGTCCCCTAGTGAAACTGGTATACCGTATGAAGAGTTCTGTAGAACTTATGAGCAGTACCTTTATGCTTGTGTATAATGAATTCGAAGAATTCAATGATATGATCACTCTCTTTTCCCCAGTGGGTGTTGATGAAATCAACTCCCCGGGCAAAAATGGGTTGTTCTTTTGGTCATTGGTTCGCAAGTGAAACTTGCTCACCAATGAGGGGCTTCTGTCACACCCCATTTTTGCCACCTTAGCTAGGGTTTGTCATTTCATGTGTCTTTTTGTTTCCTTTTTGAGTCTAGTCTTTTGCATTGAGTTTCTAGGGTCCTAAGGATGATGTTTATGAATTTTGGTTCGATTTGGAGTTGATCTTGAGGGTTAATAAGAACTTTTGTGACTTGAGGGGCATAATCGTCTTTTAGGCCACAAACTTTCCATTTGACCTTGAAATGATCTCCAAGTTGCCAATTGGAATTCATATGAATGCATTTGAGGTATTTATGGGTTTAATTCGATGAATTGAAGGTTCGGGATTAGAATGGCTCAACAAGGCTCAGGTTGGCTAAGAGACCTACTTCGGGTTAACCCGAATTGGTTCATGATTTTCACTCTATGACTACTCATTTGACCTTGATTAGTCTTAATTTCATCCCCAAATGTGTTTAGGGAGGTTGAATTTCGAATTGGAAAGCATTCGGTGCGACCCTATGTACATACCTAAGCTAAGCGATGGTGAAGCATAGCGGTTAACCGCCTTTGTAGGACCCAACCATGCAGCCATGGCTAGGGTTTCTTGCCCTCAAGTGACTCAAATTACATTCCCCTTCGAAACACGGTCGTTTTAGCTTTCGTTTCATCAAAATCGGAGTTGATTTGAGCCCTGAAACACATTTGGAAGTCGAATGGGTCAAAATAGGGCATAAGCTGACAGGGCCTCGGGTGACCACCCAGGCCTGGGCGGCTAGCCGCCTGGGCCCAGGTGGCTAGCCGCCCAGCCCCAGGTGGTCACCCGAGCCACTTTCCTTTTTTGAGTCTTGACGCGGCTCCCATCCTATTTTCTCGGATTTGCTCGCCTCTAGCCGCCATTTAATCCTATTTTCAGCCCTATTTGACCTACTTGAGCCCCAAGGGAACCTCTAAGAGCCCTTGGATCAATACCTAGGGTTTTAATCCCAACCATTGAGGGTTTTCCCTCAAACCCTATAAATACCCCCTTATACTTCAGCAATAGGGGAGGCAATTTCTGAAGTGTGAGGCATGTGTGAGACTTGGAGGCTATGGCAGCCATCCTTAGGGTAGTTTAACCTAAATTTTGAGTGAGAGAGTGAGAGAGAGAGCTTGAAGGAGGGCTGAAGCTTTGCTTGAAGGATTGAAGGAAAGTGTTTCCAGTAGTACACAAGAGGAGAAGCAAACTCTACAGCAGTAAAGTTCTATATACAGGTATACCTTCTCTCCCTTTCATTTAAACTAGGGTTTTGCATAGAATAGCATAATTGCATGTCCAAGTTCATGTTTTTATCATGTGTTGATGTTTCTAATGCTTAGAATACATGATTAGAATAATGTTTGTGGCTGGATTTGCATGATATAATGTTATTTCATGTGACTTTATGAGTAAGTGTGTTTTTAGGGTTTCTAGAGTCTTTTCTAGGGTTTTCTACAT
Source organism: Liquidambar formosana (assembly GCA_039720395.1). Classification (NCBI taxonomy): domain Eukaryota; kingdom Viridiplantae; phylum Streptophyta; class Magnoliopsida; order Saxifragales; family Altingiaceae; genus Liquidambar; species Liquidambar formosana. The sequence continues at coordinate 32,810,070 of CM077834.1, forward strand.
AGGATAGCATTATTTCATGTTCAAGCTTATGTTTTTATCATGTGTTGATGGTTCTAATGCTTAGAATACATGATTAGAATAATGTTTGTGGCTGGATTTGCATGATATAATGTTATTCCATGTGATTTTATGTGTAGTGTGTTTTTTAGGGTTTCTAGAGTTTGTTCTAGGGTTTTGCATTGAATAGCTATGATTTCATGCTAAGGCATATGTTTTTATCATGTCTTGCTACTTCTATGAGTTAGTATGCATGATTAGGATGATGTTTAGGGGCTGTTTAGCATGCTAGAGTGTTTTTTCATGTGAATTACTGCATGTTTGAGATTCTGGGGTTTCTCTTGTGCTGAAATTGAGTTTATGCTTAGAATAGCATTATTTCATGTGAAAGCCTATGTCTTTATCATGTGTAGATCATTCTATTGGTTAATATGCATGGATTGAACGCTGTTCATATTCTGTTTTGCATGGTTTAGAGTGATTTTAGGGTTTTTATGCATGTCATGGTTCTAGGGTTGAATTAGGGTTTATGATTGTTCACTGTTTATGTTGTTTGCATGTTTAGTGGATGAATATAGGCCTTAATACCATTCTGTCCAGATTTGTTTATTGACTTAAATGTGATATTTGGAGCATTCCTATGGTTGATTTTTAGGGTTATTTGTATGTTATTGCATATAGGGTTGAGTTAGGGTTTACTTTATTTCATGATTCATGTTGTTTACATGATTTATGGTTGATTTTAAGCTTTATTTCAATTCTGTCCAGATTTGTTTAATGGCTTTAATGATGAGTTTTGAGCATGTATTAGCCTATGTTTAAGCATGATAATTGCTTGATTGGAACCTAGCTTGTTTGGTTGGTATTTTTGATATGTTTTGCATGCAAATTACAGGTGCTTGATAGGTACAACAGGTGCAGCTACCCCACCAATGTGGGGTGGTTATTTTTGGCTATTGCGAGATGAAATCTTGCGAATAAGGTAATTACCCTATGCAATAGGGTGGTTATTTTGACAGGTTGCTTTTGCTTAAAGGTAAGTAGGGTATGAGGGTGCCCCAATTCACCCTTCTTTCCTTTCTTTGAAACTTTCCCTTTCTACCCCCTAGGGTTGTTTCCTAATAGGGGAACATGGCAATCCTTATAGTTTCCTTTCACTAAAAAAAATACCTTTTAAATCAAAGTTTTCATCTTTATCAAATTCCATATTTACTAAAGATCTTTTGAGAATCATTTATTTTTGGAAGCTTACCATGTTTTTCTTGAAAGGAAACTTAGGGTTTACCATAGGCCTCTATTAGGTTATAACCCTATTCCTTTTCGAACTAAGTGGACTTTGATCCATGTATTTCCATACATGGTACGTAGGCGCTCTTCATGAGGTTCAAGTCCGCCCTAGGATACTAAGTATCCTAGGTTTTCTCTCCCCTCTTTCTTTTTCTTTTTTTTTTCTTTGATTTATTTGATTATATGGATGAATGAATGAATGATATACATGCTATCTTGTGATGATAATTGTTGATTTGTGCATGATTAAGACTTTGATTTAGCCCAATTAAATTAAGAGACCATTTAGGGCGATATAGGCTTTGCCTAGAACCTTCCCATATCGTAATTTAGCCTTCGAATCCCCGATTTCTTTGGTTTCCAAAAGATCATTTGCCTTACCATTTTTAAATATGGAGTCAATCTTTTGTTTTCCTAAAACAAAACTGTCTTTTAGGGTTTTCCTTGTTTCCTTTAAAAAATAAGGTGGCGACTCCTTTTTTTTTCTTTTTCAAACCTATTTTCTGTTAAATCCTTGTGGGCCCACTTTTTGGGGTCCACAGCTATGAGAGTAATTACTTTCAATTTGGGAAACTCTTCGGTCGTGGTGGCTGAATGTACAACGCTTCACAATGGACTTAGAGCAGCTTTGGATAAAGGTGTCCGATGGATTCAAGTTGAAAATGATTCTCAAGTTGTGGTTAGAGCACGCTATATGGGGGTGATAAAAACTCACTTAGAAAAATAGTAAAAATCCACAAACTAATGGAAAAATTCCATTGAAAATGGTTTAGTAATAATTCTCTGCTTCTTCCTTCTCTTCATGGACACTTATTTAAAGAATCTCGTAGGTCAACATGGATTATAATCCCATGATTCTAGGAGATTTTACAGCAATTAATTATAAACAATCTAAATAAGGTAATAAAAACAAAAATAAAAAAAAAACAATAAAAGGTAATCTGGTTGCACATATTTCTCCTCCATCAATTCCTCCTTTGTGCAAGCCTCCATGTAAGCAATGTAAGTCGGTTTCATTTCTCTTCAATACATTCCTCCACGTATGCTATGGAAGTTGATTTCTCCACATACCAGATGGTCACATAATAGGTGGGCCAATATGGCTCTATGTAGGATGGTTCTATTAGTGGGACTTATAAGTATCATTGGAACATTGCAAATCTCATTCAGAAAATTCAATGGTTATTAGCTCAGTTTGAAATAGTAGCAATTAGACATGTTTATTGGCAAGCTAATCAAGGGGTGGATTGTGCTGCTAATTTAGGTTATAATTGTATAGGTTTTGTGATTTGGGATAATCATTTTCCTAGACAATTGTGGGATGTCCTTTTGAAAGATTTTAGGGGTATTTGTCGAACTCGTTGTATCAAACATTAATTTTATTTAATTTGTCTTCTTTTCTTCAAAAAAATAAAAAATAAAAAATAACCCTAATTTTTTGAAAGATGCCAATCTTCCCCAATGGGTCTCATAATTGGGGACATACAAAATGCAGGGGAATTGGCTTTTGATTCAGTGAGTTTCCTGCACGTACACTGCATGGCCTAGTTAGGCACGATAAGAATCTAGAGGACTCGGCTGTTTTGGAAGGAGGTGCCTGATTGCATTGGGGACCAAATCCTAATTGATTTGTAGCTTTATTGCTTTCGCATCAAAAATAAAAAAGTAAAAATTCTAAAAGATGCTAAGTGTTTTGCGGTGAAGGTAAGAGACGACAAAGTGTATTTCACCTAAATTTTTGAAACTATATTTCTGAGATATATAACAAAAAATTCAATTTGTTTACAAAATTTTGAATTTAATTAATTTATTTTTTCAAAATTATTTACAAAATTTCTACATCTTTGTAGCATTTCATCCAAAAAATGAAATTATATCAGCACCATGCATTGGGGGTTGTAACCGTTGCATTGGTCTAATGTATTTTATATCCCACTAATGCATAAGATACATCTCTCAATGCGGGTCGTGCTTACCTGATCATCATCCTATATTTTAAATCGAATTACGTGAATTTTGATCTTTGTACGTTTAATACAAGGTACGTATGCGTTCTTTGATGTTCAAGTCTACCCTAAGATACCAAGTATCCTAGTTATTTATCTTTCCTTTTTCTATTTTATCTTTTATTTGTTTCATGGATGGATGGATTATATGCATGTCTATTGTGATGATAATTGTTGATTTGTAATGATTAAGATATTAATCTAACCCAATTAAATTAGGAGACCATTAGGGCGATATGAGTGCCTATAGGTTTTGTCTAAAATTTTCCCATATCGTAACTTAGCCCTTGAATCCAATCTTTTGGTTTTTAAATACTTTTTGCCTTTCCTTTTTAAAAATGGAGTCATATTGTGTTTTTTTAGAAATAAAAATGTTTTTAAGGTTTTCATCTTTTCTTTAAAAAATGAGGTGGCTGACTCCTTTTGTTTTTAAAACTTAATCTTGTGGGCGGTTTTCCTACGTTCACAGATGTATTTCCCTGGCACCATGGGTCCTAATCTTTGATGGCTCAAAGACTGAAGAATCAGCGGGAGCAGAAATTGTTTTGGTGTCCTCTATCGGCAAAATAACTCAATTGTCATTCAAGTTAGATTTTGAATGCACAAACAATCAAGCTGAATCTGAAGCACTGATCATTGGCCTTGATTTGTTAATGGACTTAAATGTTTCAAGTTTAGTTGATCTTAAGATAGTTGTCGGGCGATTTCAAGTGTGTAAGTAATTCTTTGATTGAATGTTACAGAATTGCTAAATACTTACTGTGAGGAATCGAGGTTTGATTGATAAGAATTTTGGGTTGGATTTCGATAGAGTAAAGTTTAAGGAGCCATATTTCTTTTTAGGTGCAAATTGAATGTTATAGTTAACTATAACAACTTATAGTTGATTATAAGTTGCAGAATGCCCTATTTTATGCATGCTGAGTATTATAGTCGACCATAGCAACTTATAGTCGACTATAACAAATAGAATGTTGAATACTGTTTATTAGGAGTTATAGTCGACTACTCCTTTGTTATAGTCGACTATAACTCACGGATTTTTGTTGAAAGACAAGATTTTTATAGCGTAAAAAGACTTTTATAACCCTCACTTATACACCCTTTATAAACCCGACTCTTGAGGGGTTTCCACCCATTCTTCTCAGCCAAGAGAGAGAGAGAGAGAGAGAGAGAGAAAGGGAGGAGAAGAAAAATAAGAGAAGGAGAGTGGCGGGGAGAAAAAGGGAGGCCAACGGTGAAGAGCGTGACTTCACGGAGCCCCAACCTTGTGATTTTCCACTCGACCTACGTGTGTACGCCCTTTGGGGTTGCGATTCTAGTTTCCATTTGCGAGGTAGGTGCATTTTTCATGATTGTAGACCATTGTATGCATGAATTGGTATATTATCATGGGGTTTTGCATGTTTACATAAGATGAAACATGTTTACATGGGATTGGGGTTAGAAATTCTAAAAAAATTCACATATTTGGGAAATTAGGGTTTTGCTTTATACCATAATTAGTTTTATTTGTGTTGCTTTGCATATCCTCACATGATTTGGGGTATAATGGGTTGATTTTTAAAACCTATTTGTTAAATTCTTGCAATTGGCTGTTGGGAGTCACTTTTATATAAATGTTAGAAACCCATTTTTTTTACCATTATAAATAAAATGGTTTGAGGAGATTAATATGTAAATGGATGTGATGATAAGGGGTACTTTTCGGTCTTAACGACCGTAGTGTTCCCGAAATGAGGTTACTTTCTGGATCTATGTAGGATTTATAGTGTTTCCTCAAGATGAGGTTACTTTCTGGATCCATGTAGAATTCATAGTGTTTCCTCAAGATGAGGTTACTTTCTGGACCCATTTAGGGATCCATAGTGTTTCCCCATATTTCCGCGCGCGAGGGCCCCGCATGACCTGGGGAGAATTATTCAGTTTAAAAGACTGATGATATGGATTGCCATATGTGGCAGATGATGTTGTGGATTGCTAGACATGGTGGATTTATGTGATGGTTGATATTCATGTTCTCTCGTACTTATTTTAAAATTTGTGATATGCAACCCTTGTTATCTCATTTTATTTAATTACTCATAATGGTCTTAAAACTTTGATATACAACTTTGAAAAATGTAATCTACTGAGTTTGTACTCACGCCTATTTTGAAACATTTTTCGCAGATTATGAGCAGGGTAATGATGACTCAATTGAAGAGGCATCGCATCGGGGTTAGCATGGGCATACCATAATGAATGCATGTATCATTATAGTCTGTATCATATTAACCAGACTTGTAATCTATATGTGTGTGTACTGATGGTAGAACCTTATGGGATTGAATGCCAGCTTAAATTTTTATATTTTGAACTGTGGATGGTTATGAATTCGGTTTATATGATACAGGTTTCAAATGTTGAGAACTTGGTATGTCCTATTTACAGATGGGATCATGCCAGATTTTCTTAAAAATATTTCCTTAATTATGATTTTAATTACAAACCATCCTCAAATTCTATATAATTTAGAGTTGTACAATTGACCCATTATGGCCTATTTTCCGGGTCGTGACACTTACTAGGTTTATTTGATGATGTTTTATTTAAGTGTGTCCCTAAAAAAGAGAATAATGAAGCAAATGAATTAACCCAGATAGCTTCTAGATTAAAAATTCCCCTAAGTGTTTTAACTAGGATGATAACCATGGAGAGAAGGTTAGAATCGTCCATTATAAAATAATTTGGTCATAGTGAATTAGTTTTTTCATTAGATGTTGCACAAGATGATTGGAGATTCCCAATCATAAAATATTTGCAAAATCCATCAATCCAGGCCGAATATAAGATTAGAAAAAGGGTTTTGAAATTTGTCATTTTAGATAATGATATAAAAAATAAAAATAAAAATTATAGATGGATTGTTATGCTTGTGTGTCTCACAATTTCAATCAATGCAAGTCATGGCTGAAATCCATGAAGGGATTTGTGGGGCACATCAAGTTGGTGTTAAAATGAGATGACTTATAAGAATATATGGTTATTATTAGCCGAATATTATGAGAGATTGTTTGGTTTATACTAAAGGATTATGAAAGATTGTTTGGTTTATACTAAAGGATGCCAATCTTGTCAAATTCATAGGTCAATACAACATGTACCGGTTGTTAAGTTGCAATCCATAATTAAGTCTTGGCCATTTAGAGGCTGGGCGATGGATGTGATTGGAAGGATTTTCCCATAATCATCTAAAAAAGATGTTTTTATCTTAATTGCAATAGATTATTTTACTAAGTGGGTAGAAGCTATCCCAATGCCTTCGGTCTCCTAGATTGAAGTGATAAAATGCATGAAAGAAAATATTATTCACAGATTTGGCTTACCTCAATTTATTACTGTTGATAAAGGGTCGGTGTTTACTGGTAATAAGGTAAAAGCTTTTGCTAAGGAGTATGGTTTTGAATTATTATCAGAAACTCTATGGGCATGCAGAAATTCTAAGAAAACAAGTACAGGCACAACTCTATTTGACCTTACATATGGTCATGATGCCATATTGCCAATGGAGGTGACTGTTCAGTCTCTTAGGGTTGCCAAGCAAAATAGCTTAAGTGAGTAAGACTATTATGATGCTATGTTGGTTGAACTAGATGACCTAGATGATGTTAGATTGTTAGCCTTAGATCATTTGTAAGTACAAAAAATAAAAAAAGCAAATGCTTATGACAAGAAAATTTGGCTTAAAAGTTTATTGAAGGTGAATTGGTTTGGAAGGCAATTTTGCCTATTGATGCAAAAGATCCCAAGTATGGGAAATGGTCTCCTAATTGGAAAGGATCTTTTAAAATTTTCAAAGTACTAAGAAGTAGTGCTTATCACTTGCAATTTGGATGGTGACATCTATGATCGACCTATTAAACTTTAAAATTTGACAACTTTTATTGTACAAGTTTATTTTTCATAAAATTGATATTTTTGAAATTTACTCATTGACATGCATCAAAGAAGACCCATGATGGTATGAAAATACAAATAAAAAAAAATTAACAGTGAGTTTTTCTATCGGTTGTCCAATCAAAAGAAAAATTCTCTCTCAATTTTAACAAGCAACGTATCACACACCTTTTTTTTTTAATAACAGTGAACTCCACTACAATGAGCTTAAAAAGAACCATGTTGAAGCTGCTAATTTAATTATTAAATTAGAGAAATTATGACACCCTGAACTTAACAGAAAAAGAAAAAAAAAAAAAGGAAAAACCTTTTCACTCGATCCTCAAGGCTCTCTTTGGTTCGGGGATTTTATCAAGGACAAAAAATAAAATATGAGGAATTGTATTTTTTCTTATTTAGTTGCAATGTAAAATTAATAGAAGAAAAATAATTGAAATAATTTTTACTTGGTATTATTTCATATTTTCCTTTTATTTTCTTTCTTCTGCATTTTTTTCCCCTATTCTTCTTCTTCTTCTTCTTCTTCTTCTTCTTCTTCTTCTTCTTCTTCTGTGTTGTTGTTGTTTTTTCCTTTTTTTTTTTTTTTTTCATGGTAAAACCCACGAACCTTTTGGAGGGAAAGTCTAAAATTAAACAAATTTCTTCTATAGTCCCAAAAATGAATTTTGAACTAGTGGCGTTAGTAGAAAACATAAAATCACGTGATTACCCTCACGTTGTTTTTTTCTATTATTACATGAACCCATCTTTCCCACCATCATCTCCTCCCCTTGCTGCCATCGGTAACACCAACTCTAGGCTCTAGCCAGTCAACTCCATTGCCATCGATCATTTTTTCCATTCCAACCCCACAACTCTAGCCCTTTCACTCTTGGGTGGCTTTTCATGATTGGGTACGGTTTTCCTAAACATTTGCTGAGGAAACATTTAGAACACCACTTGATCTCAAAAGTTTAAGTTGTTACGGAAAGAGTTAACAATGTGTATCAAGCTAATATTCTTTCTCATGTGGAGAAATGAACCGATACACGACAATGAATAAGACTGAGTTGAACCGATAAACAATATGAAGGGATAAATGAATAGGGAGAGGAGGTGTAGAGACTTGAAATGAGGACCTCTAAGAGACCCAAACTTTGATACCATGTTAGAACAATACTTGATCCTAAAAACTTAAGCTATTAGAGAATGAGTCAACAATGTATATCAAGCTAATAATCGCCACCCCATAATTTTATTTGCACTCCCACTTATTTTAAAATTTTAAGGTCTTATGAAAAAAATAAATAAGTTTTTATAAAAACTAATTGCATTATCCACTAGAGAACATCATTTTAAACAACATTTTAAACAACTTTGCAAGAGAAAGTGTTTCTAAAATTTGTTGTTGGAGAGGATTTTTTGGCAAATAAATGAAATTGAGATTGTAAATAGTTAAAAAAAGCCTGCCTAAACGATATAGATTTAGAAAAAACTTTCTTCTACAAAGTTTTTTAGAATGATGTTTTCTAGTGAACAATGCAATAAGTTTTCATAAGTCTTTTATATTTTTCATAAAACCTTGAGAGATTAAAATAAGTGGGGTGCAAATAAAATTGATTATTAGTTATTAGAGGGCCAACTGTATAAAGATCTACCAAAAGGTTTCTAAGATGAGCATCTTGAATACTATTTCTCATTAGACAAGAGGATAAAACGAGATTTGAAAAATACTTTGATAGATCCTGAGTTGAGCAACCTCATTTTCATATCCCTCTTTTGCCAGATTATGCTCTACGCCATGGCTGCAAGCGAAGAATTCTCACCCATCCGGACAGTATTTTAAATAACAAATTAATTAAAAAATAGGATGCTTCTGGCAGAGAACATGCTATTGGTACAATCATATATGGGACCATACAACCTAATTCTCACTTGTAATAATCCTCTTTTTTTTTTTTCTTTTTTTTTTTTTTTTTTTTTTTTCTGATGTATACATCACCCATGTGCATTTCAAGCCAAAACAAAATAATCTTTTCCATCAAGAATTCTGAGTTCATAAATATAATATTGGTGGTATTCTTTTTTTTATTTTTGTTTTTTTGGGTGCAATGGATAATTGGTGGTATTAATTTATGGGTTGTGTGGTTGGAATAAATTCATTGTAATTTACATAAAATTAATTGAATAAAGAAATTCAGCATTTTAAATGAGATTATATATTTATAAAAGTTTGAATCATCGTCTTAATTAATGTTATAAGATTGATTTTTAAAAATTCCTTAAATACCTTTGTTTTTAATTCGCTCTCATTTGTGACAATGATTGTCATTTTTTTGAATGGTCTCATCATGAGGTTGAATTTCTCGCTTCAATGCTCTCTAAATTACGATGGATCCATTTGAACAACCAAACAAACCATTATTTATATGGAACCAGCATCTTGAATGTGTGCTTGGCATTTATCGAATATTGAATAGCTCCGTACGTTACATAAATTGTGATAAGAAGTATATATCATTCCATCATCTCATACGTGGTGATTTAAAGAAAATCATAGCCTAATAATGCGATTTCCATGAGTGGGTTTTGATGCTAGCTTGCCAATGAATGGTGTGGGAAGTGTCTCCAAATTGGCTCTTACAAACCCATGAGGGTAGCTCAAATGACAAAAGACCATTTCTCAGGAATCATAAGTTCTGAGTTTGAATTTCCGCTTCCTTAATTACTATCAAATGCATGAGTTTTTAGATAATTTGTGTATTACGAGAGATTATTCTGTATCTAATGGCTTGAAATTCCCCTTATTTGACAGCCAATTAAAAAAAAGAAAAAAAGAAGAGAGAATAAAAGGAAAACACAGACTCTTGCAAATAATGCTACTCTTGCAAGTTGGGCACTGCATTTAAATCTTCGTTGAGAACAAATAACATGATGTGACTCAAACCAAAAAAAATAAATAAATAAATAAACTTGAGCTTTGGTGGACGGACAAGGGCCCTTGCAAAGATCAAGCTTGTTCTGCATTCGACAATATTCCAACCACGACGGTGTCTTCATTTAGGGGTGGGTGTCTTCATCTAGGTTAGCCTTTGGCCTACTGGTCTCAATGGGTGGGGCGTAGGGTTCAAACAATTAATATTGCTAAGAAAAATTCACCTTAATTATATACTTTGCCAACTATTTTTCTTGTAATCAATTGTTGGATATCGTCGGACCTCGCCAAGATCAAACTTTTGGCGCTATGACAACTCACACTCACAAAGACCCATCAACTAATCAAAATTCAATCAAACATACGTAATAATTTTCTCTACGATTAGATCGTAATAATCTCCTCAACGACTATTATTTATTTATTATTATTTTTCTTGCGTGCATAGGATGACTAGTAAAGGCTAATCAATCTGATTGGCTAGCTAAAACTTTGATTATAGTTTTTGAAAACTCAAAATCTTTCTAAATGTTAATGACAAAAAGATCAAGCTATCCAAACTTAGGCCTTAAATTTAATATAGGGGCTTTAAGCAAATGAGATTCCTTTGTTTCAAAGACCACTCTTTAATTATTTGGAGTGTCCTGAAGGGAACAGTATGTTTAAATGTTTCCTGGAATGATGCTTCTTACAGTGACCTTGGAGAACTTCTAAATTAATAGGGAGATTGGCTAAGTTGAGGGTGAAAATGATCACAAAAGCTTGGATGTACCAATACTAGGTTAAAAAAAAGGAACCAGGAAGGATGGTTGGTCTTTGTTTGTAACATGTGGTAGGACCCATGGTCATTACCATGTCTTCACCAAAGGGTCACAATGTCTCCCTACAGGTGGAATAAAAAGTGATGTCTGGGGGACCCAAAGCCAATAAGAACTGCCCACGCGTACTGATTGTAGTGTCTTGATATGCTTGATTGGGATGGAATTTATGAAATATTTTAATGGACACATGGAGGCCAAATTGGCAAGTTGATAGACATCGATGTCGCCAGGGGGACGTGACGTGGATGGGTGGGACGTTTGACATGTGGATGTAAATTATTTTGTGTTTCTTAATCATAGTAAATTATTTTTATAGAACGTGTAAAATGAATTTAGATTGAGATTTGACTCAAAATAAGCTTATATAGACTAGTTAGCCAACGTGATGAGTTTAAATATACAGTCTTTAACGGGATGTCGTACTAGACTAGTAGTATTTGTTTTATTTGTTAAAAGAGTGATTTTACATTTTAATTAATAAAAAGGTATTCATACTCAATTGTTGAGACTAGAGAGTGTAAAGAATATCATAGTTTTATTGGGGAGGAAAAAATCATTTTATTGATACCCAGTGTCTAAGTTATTGTATTTGAGAAAAGGAAGACATATACGTTAGTTCAACAATTTTTTTTGTTTTTTTTTAATAACAAGAAAACCCTTTAGATAAATCCCAAAATCTATATAAGATTTCACAACGCATATGGACTCGAAAAGATCAAGGAGTATAAGAATTAGGAAAACCTTGTTTGAGTGATTTCAAGAGAATAACAACAATTGAATTCAAGATTTCGATTTTGTGAGAGGGATCCCTTACCAACTCAGCTATCTTTTTAGTTTAGTAATTTTTTCTAAAGAAAAATACCCAATCATATGAGACATTGAAGGTATATTGGGCAAAGTCATATCTCCAATTCAGATCCACCCACAAGAAGACACGTGTCCATTTGTTTGGCCGACATCACAATCTATGAATGGCCCATAAAGATCCTATCCTTTTATATTGACCCATTAAAATCAAAGAAAGAGAAAAAAAAAAGTTAGAGCTCTGTGGAAAAAGCACATTCCCTTTGCTTTGTGGTTTTAGCCGTGGCTTAGAAAGTGAGAGAAAAAGAGAGGAAAAGCAAACAATTTTCCATAGGAGTGATATTAAAAAAATTTAATCACACCATGCCCTAAAGAATTCACTTATAGGTTCCAATTTAAAGGTTGGGATCTTTCAATCACATGCATTTTTGCATATATATATATATATATATATATATAGTCATTTTATTATCAAGTGTACGTACTTGACTTGACTTAATCGCGACTCACATTTTTTGAAACAAACCTTTGGATTATATAGTCTTCTCATGTAAATGATCCATGCAAAAAATCAAGTTGATCCGTGACCAATTGCTATTTAATCCAAAATTTACATTTTTCAATCAATAACAATTGCTTATATATGGACATTTATGGATAAGATAGCTCTCTTAATCTCAGATCAATATGATTTTTGGCATACATGACTTACATATGAATTGAATCAAAATTAATCCAACGATTGGTTTCACAAAATACAATTTGCAGATAAAAGTTTTGGAGTGCACATGCAAGGTTATATTAATTAAGTGCACTTGATAATAAAAAGACTATCTATATATATATATATATATATATATAGGATGATGATCAGGTAAGCACATGTTAATAGAACTTACATCAATACTCGCATTGAAAGTTGTACGTAACTTGTGCATTAGTAGGATATGAGGTACATTAGACCAATGCAAGAGGTACAACCCCCAATGCATGGTGTTGATATAATTTATATCAACACATGCTGATGGAAACATAACCGTGTATATATAATTATATATATATATATATATAGATTTGTGATTCATGGAGTTAAAGCCCACATATATGAGCTGGAAGACATGGCGTGATTGATCTGCATTATTATAAAGGGAAGAAGAGAGTTAGTGTGCTAATAATTTTATTTCAAAACTATTCCTATTATAACATTACAACTAGCCTACCCAAAAAGAAAAAAAAAAACATTATAGCTTAAATTTTTTATAATAATAATAAAATATTCAATTGAATTTAGACAATTTATCCATTACCTCTAAATTTCTCCAACATTATAATAAGATATTTAAGATGTTATGCATGCACAAAACGTGTCTGCCACATCTTCTAGTTTATTTTAAAACAACAATGAAAATCTTTTCTCTTCCATAGTTTTTTTTATCATCCAAATCAATCATGCATGTGATCTGAGTGTAAATTCCATACAGAAATATGAGTTTTTTTTTTTTTTTTTTTTTTTTTTTTTTTTTTTTTTTTTTGGCAACTTGGCCGGGGACTGTTTTGCAGCACTCATAGAAGATAAGAAAATTTAAATGGAGAACAATAATAAGTATATGACTGAGAAAACATGCAAGTTATTTGTAGTTGTAGAATTATTCAACCTAATAAAATATTTTGCAAATTCCTTGGAATATATCATTTTGCATATATGGGTTAATTTGGGAATCTTTGGATTATATATTATTCATATTTTGATTAATAATTAGTATTATTGTTATTGAGCAATGACCAGAAAAAAGGGAGAGATAATCCAAAAAATTTCAGGCCCTTAGTTTAAAAACCTTGTCACAATGCGCATTAGGTTGAAAACTTTGAAACCCTAGTAAACTTGTTAAAAAGTCCTAGCCTAATAAGTGGACAATTTTCCTTAGTGGATTGCGCATGATTTATGCCCCACACACTCTCCCCTGATATGATTGAATGAAAGAAAGCCACACAAGCATCTATAGGGATGTGTCTAGATTGACATATCAAGGGAGACAAGCCAAACATGCAGCATTAAATGCAAAACATTTGCCAACACTATGATTTTTTCTTTCTTGGAACCCACCACACAGCTCATTAGTCTCAGCCAATAATGCATGCATATATGCAGCCACTGATCTGGACAAACCTTATGAGTAGGGCATCCTCTTGAGTTAAGGGCATTGACAAGTCAAAATTATCCTTTCTTGTATGGACCACAAAAGAGCCTAATAGAGACAAGTGTCTTTATACTAGGAGTATCCCTCTGTACATAAATTAGGATTTCTTAATCGTTAGCCTAACATGGTGACTGGTATCAACTTCTTCTCCGTCGTCCCTATACAAATGGTAACCACCCCCCCCCCCCCCCCCCCCCCCCCCCTCCCCAAAAAAAAAAAAAAAAAAAAAAAAAAAAAAAATATATATATATATATATATATATATATATATATATATATAAAACTATGAGCTATTGATAGCATGGGAAGCAGACCTATGAGAAACAATGTAGTCCATTGCCAATGAGATGATATGGGTCCTTCAACTTCAAGTGATCATGTGGAATGTCAGGGTTGAGTCTGCATCAGAGAGTGTGGATTAATCAAAAAGGTTGTTCTTATGGTGGGGAAGAATATCCTAATCTAAGGAATCATGATGATCACTACAGATTATATCGAACCCCAAAATTGAGCAAGCTAGTGTTTGGAGAATATCACTTTTTTGTGAAAAGCATTGGTCATTGAGTTTGAAAAAAGGAATATGATTTCCCTAAGATCCAACTTTACCACATCCAATCCAATATCTCACTTTGGAGTGTTGATGATATCAGGTTTTTTAGGACCAATGTGTGATGTTGAATGATCGCAACCCCAAAGGCCATGCTTTTTAGTCATAGTTTAAAACAGAGTGTGTCAATTTAAAGAGCTATCTCATTCTCTAGGAGTTGTGTTTTACTTTGCCAATAAGAAGGATGTGTAGACTTTTATTCTGACTAATTCCTTGAATACAGGTTAGGTCATCATCCAGTTATAATTTGTTAATGTCCCGATTAGTGATTGGCTCTAAAGAGAGAAAAGTCGAACTGTGAACCCTTTTATTTTAAGTGCAAGTCTCAAAAACTAGTGGTCCACCTTCTAGGATTCTCTAGTAAACACATTGCGAGTAATTTGAATATCATAATATTGTAACAAAGTTGAAAAGAAAATAAAAGGGAATCTCATGGGCAAGGAGCCAAAGACTGGCTTTGTAATTCCCGAAAAAATTTTCTAAGCTTTGGTACGTGAATTGGTGGCCTCATTATTTGGATCTTTAGCCCACGTCCTTCTTTGGGCCATAAGGGGTTTCCAATGTAGCCCATTTCATTCCCCTCCTATTCATAAGTTGGCAAAGTTGTTAAGTGATAATGACTACGGAGCCCAATCTTTCACGCACTGTGTTATACCGTGAATTGCCCAAGATTGTTTATGGGACTATTTTACCAACGACCATGATTGTTTTCCGAACTAGGGGCATGTTAGGAACTTCAAAAACTAGATCAGACTAGATCTAGTACATAACTGTTATTTGATTTTTAAATAAACTAACTCACAGTTGGTTTGAAAAAAATAATGTCTATGCTTTTTTTTTTCAGAACAAAATTGAAATGTTTAACTGAAAAAAGAGACTTACCAAATAGTATGAAATTAAAACTGTTCAGACTTATCCTTAATTGGCCAAGTTCTCCGGTTTGACGAACAACCCCTAGACATTGTTTAGAAACCTCTTAGAGCAATTTTAGTAGGTCCACAAGATCATAGTTGTCTTGATTTGGTGATAACTTGTTGCTACTATCTATTCAAATTGTGTAGTAACTAGCCAAAATTCATAAACTTTGGTTTTCGTTAGGTCAATCAAGATTTGATCAAATTCAACCTAAGTGGTTTTGGCACTCCAGCAAATTTGAGCCCACGAAGGTTATATTGAAAATATTTTGTGGGGGTTTATTGAAATAATGATTAGTAACAGTACAATGAATATATGTCTTCATGTAACCTATGATTTTATGGAGAAACTTCTATTCTTATATTATGGTAATTTTTATATTTTGCTAGATCGTTACATTTTTTTAACCCTTATATATTGAGGACATCTTCCAAGCATTTTGGAACACATGTTCAGCATTCTCTGTTCTCCCTTTTCTTTCTAATTCTCTCATATTTTTGTTATTTAATATTGTAGTATAGTTTTCAAGCAAAGTAGGGTATTAAGAGAAGCTTCCTCTTCTCTAATTGTGTAGATTAGAAGAGATACGACAATAACTGAGTTATTGTATCCTAGAGGTGACGCGTTGGAGATACGACTGCACCAGATAATATACCCGTAGTGGCACAGACCGTCTTTAAGAAAACAACTTAGTTCGGACATCAACCCAACCTTATTTCATGTACTTCATTATTTTAACATAAAATTTGTATGTAGTTGTTTCCTCAAAAAATTCTTTTTGGGGGATTTGGTCGCGTGAGAGTGCCAATCACAACCTTGTAACGAATTATAGGTTCTACCCTGCCTTGAATGGGCTTAAGAACTTTCCCGTAACAGTTAAAGGAGATAAACGAAATAACAACAGAAATTAAAAACAAAAGCTTACCACGGAGGAAGCCATTTCATTAACAATTTCTGAAATTACAACGATGAACAAAGGGGTGCACACACCTTTGACCAAAAAAGAGCACACGTTTTCAAGTTTAAATCCTAAGTTCTACAACGCAAATGAAAAAGATAAAAGTTCACTAGGAACTGATTTGTTGATTTGATTGAAGGTCCTTCTCAAATGGTTGTCCTTCAGCTTTTATACACACAAGCAATAACCGCTCCTCAAAATTCGGCTATAACTGCTTCTCCCATGACTTGATAACTTCCAGCTCATCCACAATATCATGTCTTGGTAACTACCTTGATTGTGTAATTGATAATTGCTTCATGGCATAATTGCTTTAATAAATATCTAGCCTCCCTAAGGCGATTCTGAAGAACAATTTGCCTCTTCACAATCTTTGGCTGAATTAAATACAATTCTTTTTAGGCCGATTTTTAGGGTGTAAACATTGCTCCCCACGTTTTACTAAATTGAATTTGGTAGAATGTTTCTTTAAATCGGCCTAACCCAGCACTTATTCATAAGGTGAGAACATCTTTTCATAACACGTGTCAATGCCCTAGTCTTACCATTAACTAGGCCATGTGTCACTTTTCTATTAGCTGTAACTATGACGGCATCATAATGATAATATCGTATCCTAAGAGGCATGCCTTCTTAAATGTCTTTTCATATCTCGTTTAAAGCGCCAAAATGTTTCTAAACCCCTTCTAGAGTATTTCCGAAATCATTTTCCTCTTTATCTTCTTCTCCATAGCTTTTGAAAACCAGATTTTCTCTTTCTAGGTTTTACATTTATCGAAAAATTTCTCATCTCCTTCTCCGTTTAAAGCTTCCGTTGTCTAGTTTACTGACTTTGGGTTGCGCCTCCACTCACGTTTTCTTCTTCAAATTGAGCTCTACTGTATTCTTCCCTTCGTTTCTCTTTTCTCCATAGCAAATCCTGAATCTGGTGACTTTTCTAGCAAAGATCACTCGGAGGAATTCCAAGCGATTAATCATCCGGTGGCCATTCCTAAGGTTCTTATTTCTTTTAATGACTTTTAAACTTTAGGCCCTATATTCCTTTCCATTGAATCTACAAAACCCTATTCTTCTGTTTTCCCAAAACCTCAATTAGAGGTTTTTGTATTTGAAAACCCTAAGTGTAACATTAATTCTTTTTTCTCCAATTCTATTCGTTGCTGGCTGAATAGACAAAAGAATTGGACTTTGTGGTTTAATCGAATGGCTACCGTTAAATCTAATGAATGGCATGAGTTGGGGATTTATGAAATCATTCATTTGTCCAAGTTTCGTATTCCAATTAACAAAGAAATCCTATCTGCGGCCTTATGTTTTTGGTTGGTCTCTACCAACTCTTTTCATTTCAACTTTGGAATGATGTCTCCAACCCTGTTTGACTTAGCTATTCTTTTCGGCCTTTGCCTTTACGGGTGTAGACACCCCATTTTGTCCCTACATTTGATGATGATTTCCCGATGATGAGGTCCGCAATGTTTGCCGTCTACTCGGGTCTCTTTCTACGCGCAAAGCAAGCAAATGGGGATTCAAACGATTAAATTAGACAGCCGAGGAATGTGGTGCGTACGCATATTTATAATATGCGTACGCATGGTGGTTTCATGCGTATGCATGAACATCCATGCGTACGCATAAAAGGAATATGCGTACGCATGGGATTCTATTTTCCTCATCTGAATGATGCCTGCCTTCCACTTCGACCGAAAGTGTTGTCGGGGGGAATGATTTGGCCTTGAATTGGCCCGACCACTGAACAAGGGGAGCGTGGGGGGGTCAAAGAGGATGGGGTTTGAGGTCATGGATGACGACCTCACCCAGGTGATTTTTCCTATAAATAGCAGAGCTCTTGGGAGCTCAGGGGACGGACAGAGAAAGGCAGAAATAGGGGGGGAGATCAGTGAGAGGAAATAGACAAAGAAATAATGAGGAGCAGCATTTTGAGTAACTGCTAGTTATTCTGAGGGTGAGAGAAATATGGGAAAGGTGAGAGAAATAAACTGAGAGAAAAGAGAGGAAAATATAACAGAGAGTTAGACCAGCGAGACTGGGAAAAGCTTGTTTTGCGCAACAGGGGAGACGCTGCCGGGTTGACGGTGGACCTGAGGGAAAGATTTAATTTCAATTTGCTTTATTTTTAAGAGGTACGCAGTATTTATTTATTTATATAATTATGTAGGATGTTTAGAAGTTGATTTATTGTATACACTGTCCATTTTTGGCCAATAGTGTTCTTCGGGAAGTCCAAATTCGCGGAGAAGATAATTTGGTGAAACCATGAGTACTCGCGAAATGTCATGCGTACGCATAAATTTATTATGCATATGCATGGTAGGCGCGTACGCATGGTGAGACCATGCGTACGCATGATAATACCATGCGTACGCATGGTAAGACCGCGAGTACTCGCGACAGTGCATTTTCTCTTATTTTCATTCTGTTAAGGCTTCTATACTTTGTTATTAAATACTTATGCTTTGTTTATTTATTCTATGCCATTAATCCATCATTCGTGTGTGCCATTTATTTATTGTATGATTAACAGGTGTTCCGGATTTTATTAAAATATTAAATATGGTCAATGAATACAAGAATGAGGGCCGGTTTATTACCGGGCATTGTTGGGTGCCTAACACCTTCCCAACATGTACCTTAGCTACGAACCCATCTCTGGTCAATAAAATTGGTCCTGGACCCTTCCAGGTGGCGACTCTCATTTGCACGCTAATCCTAAATGGATTAGCACCATCAGAAAGCAGAAAAGCAGGTAAATACAGGTGAACTTGGGGAAACGCGCGAGCGCGCGTGGCGGCGGTGAAAACAGGTCGGTGCGACCACAGTGGCGACTCTGCTGGGGACTGAGCTCAACCTCAAAGTATTCATTGACCATAATTAATATTTTAATTTAATACGAAAAACCAAAAAAAAAAAAAATGAATAAATGTTTTTTTTGAAAAAAAAAATATATAATGTTGTTTTTTACAATAAAATACTGCACACACACACCGGCCTGTGTCTAAACCCCGATGGTAGTTGGGTGAGGGTTCCCAGATTCCACTCGATTCTTGGGTAATTCTTATCTGCTCCATCAGCCCACAGCCTGTGCCACTAGCCTGTGATAAGCTTGTGAGTACGTTAACGGATTGCTCTCGGGCATCCTAGCTTGGGTAACCCATTGAAGGCGGAGGATATAAGGAGACCCTTGGTTTGAACTGCACGTTAAAAACATGGGTAAATTTACTTTTTCTGTACAATCCTGTGTGAATGTGTGACATGCATCATTTTCATTTTTAGGACCGGGTATGGGGCAAAGCCCAAAATTGTATAAAAGGTTTTTATCATTTCTAGGA
>CM077834.1:34179962-34417462 GCA_039720395.1 Liquidambar formosana
AATGCCGCAAAAGAAAAAATTCAAGAAGATAGGGTGATTTAGGAAAGGGTTTTGTAATCTAGTAATCTTTGAGTGGGATTAGCTCAAGCTCTTGGCTCCAAGGGTTTTTTTAGTAATCTTTTGAGTGTAAATGTTTTTTTATCACTTTTTGGTGGGCAATTTTGGTGTTGAGTTGTTCTCTGTTTGCTGGAGTTTTTCTTCTGTACAAGCTGTTTTTGTGGAGGCAACACCATGGTGGCTGTGATGCAAATTCTGCATTTCCAGTTCTATTTCTGTTTTAGTGTTGGTGTTGAGGTTTTCATTCATGACTGGCTGAAGTTGCTGCTTCGTGTAGATGGTGTTCTTCACTGCAGAGATGTTCTACCAGAGCTTGGGTTAGCCTGGCCTCTCTTGTGGTCTCATTATATTTAGAGGTCGGGGCTGCTGTGCTTCTGCTTTGCTGGGGGTTCGTTGTGGGTTTGGTTTGATGCTTTCATCGTAGTTTGTTGGCTGTTTTTCTGGGTGTCGCCACTGGTCAGGTGTTTCTGCTGTGTTTGTTTGTCCCTCATTTTGGCCCGGTTTTTTTGGAGCTTTTGGGAAGTTGTTTTTTCGGGTGTTTCTGCTGGGTGTCTGGTCCTTTTGCTCCACATATTGGATCCAACGCCTTTGTTTTTACTGTTCTCTTCAATTGTTTGTGGAGTTTTCTGTAGGAATGTGTTTCGTTTTGTTTTGCTGCTTTCTATGTAGGGGTGTGTTGGGCTTAGTTTGTGGTTGTGGTTGTAGTTAGGGGTGTGGTTTTTAGTGGGGGGTGCTCTGGAGTTTTTTCAGTCGTTCTAGTTGGGGGCTGCTTTTGCAACTGGGCTTAGGGTGTAATCTCTCTTAATATTAATATATTATCTCTTTTGTGGATCCAAAAAAAAACTTTCAACTATTGGCCGCCTGGACACTACTGTGACCACTAGACTTAAAGCACCATCACCACCAGATCCGCAGCCCCACCTTTTACTATGTTACAACTTTGTTCTTCAACACCACCTTCACTCCACCAACAATTACCATCATGCAACGAACACCACTGACTGACTTTTGGCTCCATAATCCAGTCCATGTAGTAAAGCTTCATATTCTCTTACTCATAATTATATGAATCTTGTGTAAGTCGTTTTTTTGTTTCATGTTTGTCCAGATTTTTATGTCATTGTGGAAGGACATCTTAGGTAGATAGCCAATATGAGATCTACACACAGCTTTATGAACATGAATCATGAGATCTTGCAATCACGGGGACAAAATGAAGTCCAAAAAGAAAGCATATCAAGGAGATGATCGAGATCAGACACAATGGCCAATACTGAAATGGAGACATGGCTCTAGATAGAGTTGAATTGTGAAAAATAAATTTGATGAATCACGTAGCGGAACCCCATAAACATGATGGCCAATATTGTAAGGTGGGAAATGGAAGGGTGAAAAATGGATCTAATAAATCATGTAGCCAAACATCATTTATTGGGATTTGAGGTCGTTGAATTAAGTGGTAACCTGTTTGTCTCTTAACGCCCCACCTTTCTCTCTCAAAATTTTTTTTTCCCTTTTCAATCCTAGGAAAAAAATCCCTAAATTCTTAAATGTCAGTTCGGTGAATGTTGTCAAATGCCCAAATTCTTAAATAGATGTTGCCTGCAACTTTTTATGCTCATGTATTTTTTAATATATGATCATCAATGTCTCTAACCTTTTTTTATTTTAATTAAAAAAATAAACATAAAATAATTTGACTTGTTTTGGCAATTGGCAGGCAGCATAAGTGGGAATATTTCATTTAACTTCATAAACCTAATTGGGTACCTCATCTTCCTTTTTTTGCCATGTCGTTGGCCAAGGAGATTAGGAGTGCTTTCTCACTTACTGATGTAACTAGAGATGTGAGAGAACCTAGACTAGTAAGGTGGAATTTCCCCCCTATGGGTATTTTCAAAGTTAATACTAATGGATGTTCTCTGATACCAACTGACGTAGCGGAAGCTTATGAAGAAGTAGGGCACCGCCTGCTTTTTTGGAAAATCGTTCGAATCCACGAACAAAAGAGTAACACACTCGAATCCACGAGCTCAGAGAATAAGATCTCAGAAAGAAAATTCTTTATTGAATGAAAGTCCCCCTTACAATGAAAGGAGGTAGCCTTTATATAGGCTACAAAATCTAATTTGACTAGAACTATAATTCAAAAGTCCTAAACTTAATAAATAACCTAATTCAACTAGAACTATAAATCAAAAGTCCTAAACTTAATAAATAACCTAATTAAACTAGAACTATAAATTAAAAGTCCTAAACTTAAGTAATTTGTTCTACATCAGTCTCCTCTGCTTGAAAAGAACTCGACCTCGAGGTAATTAATTGAGAAGACGACACATCAGGAGGATGATATTCAAACAAATCAGCAACATTAAAAGTAGGAGAGATGGCCATATCTGCAGGAAGGTCCACGACATAGGCATTATCATTAATTTTCTGTAGAATCTGGAAAGGTCCATATTTCTTGTCTCGCAGTTTGTTGTATGTGCCCATTGGCAACCGCCCTTTGCGCAAATAAACCATCACTAGATCCCCCTCTTGAAATACTTGAGCCCTTCTCTTTTTATCAGCAACAGCCTTGTATTTGGCATTAGATGCCTCCAAATTTTTCCGCACTTCTTCTTGAATAGCCTTGATTCGGTCCGCCATATTTTCTGCTGCAATACTCAAACCAGGAAGTTTTGGCAGAGGAACCAAGTCTAAAGCATGGCGTGGAGGACAGCAATAAACAATTTGGAACGGGGTCTTCCCAGTAGACCTATTTAGCATACTGTTAAAAGCAAATTCAGCTTGTGCAAGAGCAAGATCCCACTGTTTCGGCTTCTCTCCAGAAATGCAACAAATTAAATTCCCATGAGTGCGGTTCACCACTTCCGTTTGTCCATCAGACTGAGGATGACTCGTGCTACTGAAATTCAGGGAGGTGTCAAACCGCTTCCATAAAGTCCGCCAAAAATGACTTAAGAATTTGGTGTCCCTATCTGAAGTGATGGATTTAGGAACCCCATGCAAACGAACAACCTCTTTGAAAAACAAATTTGCCACATGGACTGCATCTGAGGTCTTTTTGCAAGCAATAAAGTGAGCCATTTTGGAATACCTATCAACCACCACAAATACAGAATCAAATCCGCGTTGGGTTCGCGGAAGGCCCAATACAAAGTCCATGGAAAGATCCTCCCAAGGTGCTGCTGGAATTGGTAAAGGCATGTACAGACCCGTATTTTGAGATTGGCCCTTGGCAGCCTGACAAATTGAGCATCTTTTAACATGACTGCCAATGTCTCGTTTCAGTTGGGGCCAATAATACCTCTCCTCAGCAAGAGCTACTGTTTTGTCACGACCCAAGTGTCCGCCCAAGCCTCCACCATGTAATTCATGAATTATCTGTTCTCGTAGTGAACTCCTCGGGATGCACAATTGGTTGCCTCGAAACAAATAGCCCTCTTGAATATGCATTCCATCAACGGAAGGTCCCGACTGACATTTTGCCCAAATATCCTGAAAATCTTCATCGTCGACATACAGCTCTTTGAGACAGTCAAACCCAATCACTTCAGTCCGCATTGTGACAAGCAACAACGTCCTCCTGCTTAAAGCATCAGCTACCCGGTTTAATTGACCAGCCTTATGCTTCAAAGTGAAAGTGAAGCGTTGTATAAAAGAAATCCAACGGGCATGCATCCGGTTAACACTATTCTGGCTATTGATAAATTTCAACGCTTGGTGGTCGCTGAATAAGACGAACTCCCTCTGCACCAGATAGTGTTCCCAAACCTTCAAGGCGCGGAAAACAGCATACAATTCCAACTCATAAGTAGACCACTTCTGGCGAGCTTCACTAAGTTTCTCACTGTAAAACGCAACCGGTTTGCCTTCTTGAGAAAGTACAGCACCAATACCAACAATAGAGGCATCGCACTCGACTTGAAACAGCTTGTCAAAATCTGGCAGTGCTAAAACTGGTGCAGATGATAATTTCTCCTTGATCAGTGCAAAACTTTGTTCTGCTTCCCCTCCCCAATGGAATTTCCCCTTCTTCATGCATTCAGTAATTGGCGCGACTATCCGGCTAAAATCTCTGACAAACCGCCTGTAAAACGTTGCCAGACCATGAAAACTACGAACCTCACCCACTGTTTGTGGAGTTGGCCATTCCCGAATGGCACGAATCTTTTCTTCATCAACTTTAATCCCATCAGCACTTACCATAAATCCCAAAAATAACAAACTGCTGGTCATAAAGCTGCACTTCTTTAAATTAACATACAGCTTATTTTGCTGCAAAACTGTAAGTACTTCCCTCAAGTGCACAAAATGGTCAGATTCGTTCTGGCTATAGATTAATATATCATCAAAGTACACCACAACAAATTTTCCAGTAAATGGTTTTAATACCTGGTTCATAAGCCGCATGAAAGTACTGGGCGCATTGGTGAGTCCAAACGGCATCACTAACCATTCGTACAACCCTTCCTTGGTCTTAAAAGCAGTTTTCCATTCATCTCCAGGCCTGATCCTAATCTGGTGGTACCCGCTCCGCAAGTCAATTTTCGAAAAGACTTTGGATCCGGTCAGCATATCTAGCATGTCTTCCAATCGAGGAATAGGGAATCTATATTTAATGGTGATCTTGTTGATTGCCCGGCTGTCGATACACATGCGCCAACTGCCATCCTTCTTTGGAACTAACAAAGCCGGTACCGCACAAGGACTCATGCTCTCCTGTACCAATCCTTTCTTGATCAACCCTTCTACCTGCTCTTGTAGAATCTTACTTTCCTTGGGACTCATCCGGTAATGTGGTCGATTAGGCAAGCTGGCTCCCGGCATGAGATCAATCTGATGCTGTATGTCCCGCATAGGAGGCAACCCATCTGGTAGTTCGGATGGTATAATTTCCTGAAATTCCTCTAGCAAAGGTTTAAGTGCTGGTGGAATTTGCATAGACTCCCTGCCAACTTCTCCCCCAACTACCACAGCAAAAATTTCTTCGGATTCCTTAGTTTCTTCTATGAATTCACCCCCATCCACCAGAAATACTGACTTGCCCTTTGACTTCGATTCAACAATTGAAAATTCTTCTTTTATGGGTCCCAAAACAATCTTTAGGCCTCCCTTCATGAAAACGTATACGTTATCACGGCCCCTGTATGTAGCGTCCACATCAAACTGCTATGGTCGTCCCAAAATTATATGGCAGGCATCCATCTCTACCACGTCACACACAACTTCATCTGCATAATTCTTTCCAATTGAAAAATTAATGCGGCAAATTTCAGTTACCTTTACTTCAGCACCCCGTTTAATCCAGCCAATCTTATACGGTGAAGGGTGTTTCTCAGCTTGCAAACCCAACTTGGTAACCATTCCTTTTGACACTATATTTTCACTACTGCCACTATCAATAATAACATCACAAACCTTTTTATTCACAGTACATCTGGTTCGGAATATATTATGCCGCTGAGATGGTTCTTCACGCCTTGGTGCTAACAGAAGTCGTTGAACCACCAGAGAACGTGACAGCAACTCCCCTTCGTCGCCACCCGTTACCTCTTCCTCTTCATAAGTATAGGCCGCTTCATTCTCGTCCTCCTCTGTTTCGAATCTACCATCTTCTGCTGGTTCCATTAAGTTAACGGTACCCCTTTTAAGACACTGGTTGGAACGGTGCCCTGGCTGTCCGCATCTATAGCACTTATCAGACCCTGGACGAGCATAAGGGTTACGAGGTGCCACTTCTGGTGGAACAGTGTTGGCTGGCTTTGTTGGACCTCCACTGCTACCTGTCCCGCGAGTGGTGTTGAACAAAGGTGGCTGATTTATTGGGGTTTTTCCTTTATTTACTGCAGCACGATTAGAATCAAAGGAATTTCTTGCTACGACCGCCGCCTTCGATCTGTCCAATTGAGTTTCCGCCTTAATAGCTAATGCAACGGCTTCAGTTAAGGTGTAGACTGTCTGCATCGCAACTCGATCCTGTATAGCCCAACGCAGCCCCCCAACAAATCTGGCAACTTGTTGCGCATCTGTTTCCAGCAGGTTATTACGTGATGATAGCCTATGGAACTCCTCTAGGTACGCCTCGACTGTTCTACTTCCCTGCTTACAATCCTGATATTGTTGAAACAGAATCTGCTCATAATCTGGAGGCAAATACCTGGATCGTAACAGTCGCCTCATCTTAGCCCATGTTCGAACCATCCCCTTTCCTTGTCGCATCCGCGTAGTTTGCAATTGCTCCCACCAAGCAAAAGCTCCCCCCAATAGTCTGTACGCAACTAATTTCACCTTTTTATCTTCAGGAATATCCATATAATCGAAAAACCTCTCAACTAATACCAACCAGTCAAGAAACCCCTCGATCTGAAGTTGGCCATTAAAACTGGGCAAGTCCATCTTCATACGAAAGGTCTGTCGGTCCTGCCCTCCTTGGTAACCCCTCCGATTATTCCGAAGTATGGCTTCAGCATCTTCTTCATCCTCACTCAGGTTATCCTCATAGGCTAGCTGCCTACGTGGAATCTCTGGATGGCGTTCACGAAAAATTTCATCCCTTTCTCGGTAAGGTTGACGACCAATAGGACCGTCGCCTCGCTGATTATTCCCCACCGTCAGCCTAGCAAGAGTCGCTTGAATCTCCTGCAACGCTTGTTGGGTCTCACGTTGCGCCTGCTGGGTCTCACGTTGGAAAATTCTGAATTCAGCTCCTGTAACTATATCTTCCTCACGGTCACCGCCGTCAAGGACTTCGCTTTCGTTCCGTGTGTTCGCCATCTGAACAGGATTAAGCCTGCTCTGATACCAACTGACGTAGCGGAAGCTTATGAAGAAGTAGGGCACCGCCTGCTTCTTGGAAAATTATTCGAATCCACGAACAAAAGAGTAACACACTCGAATCCACGAGCTCAGAGAATTATATCTCAGAAAGAAAATTCTTTATTGAATCAAAACATTACCTTACAATGAAAAGAGACAGCCTTTATATAGGCTGCAAAAGCTAATTCGACTAGAACTATAACTCACAAGTTCTAAACTTAATAAATAACCTAATTCAACTAGAACTATAAATCAAAAGTCCTAAACTTAATAAATAACCTAATTCAACTAGAACTATAAATTTAAGAAAGAAATAACTAAAATAAGGAAAAATACTAAATATTCCAAAAATAAAATTGCTTCCAACCATAGGTACGGTTTGCTTGACCGTTGGTACGGTTATACGCAGAAAGCCTATTTTGGCTTCTGATTGGTCTTAAATTCTGTCCTACATCAGTCTCCCCTGCTTGAAAAGAACTCGCCCGCGAGTTCGTTGTATGAACTTGAAGTCTTCCTTCCCAAACAAAAAGATACTTCGAGTACTTCAATTTTGTCAAGCTCTTCCCAAAATTATTCTTCATGAATGTTCCCACTCGAAGACTCTTTTCTGCATACTTCAATTTATTAACAAGGTCAACCAAATTATGATTAAGAACAAAATTATACTCTTCGCTCCCAATAAAATCAATGTGTTGTACCCTGTTGCTCAATGAAAAATCAGTATCTACATTCGAAAATTTAATAAGCTCATTAAATTTATCCAATGGCGGTTGTATAGGAATAACAACTTCTTGTAGCCCTGACTCTTCCACCACAATATTCTCAATCTCTTTGACATCTGTCACGATCTCAACCTCGGACTTATTCACAGGTAGTAAAGATTCCCTCTCCACTTCATGAATTTCTAGAAAAACCTTTTTTTCAATAACCAAATCAACTTCTGAATTTGGGTCTTCAAAATTTGCATGAACCTCTTGTGAAAAATTATTTTCAATATCGAAATCACAAGCTTTTAGTATATCAATGCATTCTTCAAATTCACAATTAAATTTCTCGTGGTGATTATCAGGATGCAAAACATCTTTTTCTTCCATTTTAATTTCTTCATGAGCTACATGTTGCACCTCTTCCTTAACTTCAAAAGAATTAACTTTCTTGTCAAATTTTAGCTGCACATCTTCTTTTGATGGTTGATTGTAGAAGCTCTCGGTATAATCTCGCAAATAATTAGTATGCCTATATTCTTGATCCATATCAAATTCTTTATAATCATAAAGAGAAAATTTAGATATTATCATTCTTCTCATTCTAGGCCATGAGCGAATAGGAGATTTACCTTGTAGAGTTCTTGAAAGTTGCAATTGATCCCACCACTTTGCAGCACAAAATCTAAGCTTGAACGTTGTAGCTTTCACCTTTTCCACATCCGAAATCCCCACAAAGTCAAAAAATATCTCCAAATCAAGTAACCAATAATAGTTGTCGTTCAGAAATCCATTGAAATTAGGAATATCTCTAAATTCCATAAATTTCTGACGATTAGGAACGTGTCTACTAATAAGACGGCCGCTGAGCCCCATCGTCGGCGCAAACCCTATAGTCTTCATGTAACCTATTAGTCTTCATCGGTAACCTAGCGAGTCCCGCGTGTACATCATGAAGCGCTCGCTGGGTGTTGCGTTGAAGCCTTGAAATTTTGGCTCTGGTAAGAGCCTCTTCTCCACGTTCGTCGCCGTAGAAGAAGTTGCCACCGTAACGTGCATTCGCCATCTGACTAAGATGAAGCCTGCTCTGATACCAACTGACGTAGCAGAAGCGTATGAAAGAAAAAGGGCACCTGCCTGCTTCTTGGAAAATCGTTCGAATCCACGAACAAAAGAGTAACACACTCGAATCCACAAGCTCAGAGAATTATATCTCAGAAAGAAAATTCTTTATTGAATCAAAACATTACCTTACAATGAAAAGAGACAGCCTTTATATAGGCTGCAAAAGCTAATTCGACTAGAACTATAACTCACAAGTTCTAAACTTAATAAATAACCTAATTCAACTAGAACTATAAATCAAAAGTCCTAAACTCAATAAATAACCTAATTCAACTAGAACTGTAAATTTAAGAAAGAAATAACTAAAATAAGGAAAAATACTAAATATTCCAAAAATAAAATTGCTTCCAACCGTAGGTACGGTTTGCTTGACCGTAGGTACGGTTATACGCAGAAAGCTATTTTGGCTTCTAATCGGTCTTAACTTCTGTCCTACATCAGTCTCCCTTGCTTGAAAAGAACTCGCCCTCGAGTTCGTTGTATGAACTTGAAGTCTTCCATCCCAAACAAAAAGATACTTCGAGTATTTTCTAAGAAGAAG
Organism: Liquidambar formosana; assembly: GCA_039720395.1. Lineage (NCBI taxonomy): Eukaryota > Viridiplantae > Streptophyta > Magnoliopsida > Saxifragales > Altingiaceae > Liquidambar > Liquidambar formosana. Next base: position 34,189,212 of record CM077834.1, read on the forward strand.
GCGGTGACCTTTTTCTTTCATAAGCTTTCGCTAAGTCAGTTGGTATCAGAGCAGGCTTCATCCTGGTCAGATGGCGAATGCACGCTACGGTGGTAACTTCTTCTACGGCGATGAACGTGGAGAAGAGGCTCTTACTAGAGCCAAAATTTCAAGGATTCAACGCAACAACGCAACACCCAGCGAGCGTTGCATGATGTACACGCGGGACTCGCTAGGTTACCGATGAAGACTAATAGGTTACGTGAAGACTATAGGGTTTGTGCCGACGATGGGGCTCGCGGCCGTCTTATTGGTAGACACGTTCCTAATCGTCAGAAATTTATGGAATTTAGAGATATTCCTAATTTCAATGGATTTCTGAACGACAACTATTATTGGTTATTTGATTTGGAGATATTTTTCGACTTTGTGGGGATTTCGGATGTGGAAAAGGTGAAAGCTACAACGTTCAAGCTTAGATTTTGTGCTGCAAAGTGGTGGGATCAATTACAACTTTCAAGAACTCTACAAGGTAAATCTTCTATTCGCTCATGGCCTAGAATGAGAAGAATGATAATATCTAAATTTTCTCTTTATGATTATAAAGAATTTGATATGGATCAAGAATATAGGCATACTAATAATTTGGGAGATTATACCAAGAGCTTCTACAATCATCCATTAAAAGAAGATGTGCAGCTAAAATTTGACAAGAAAGCTAATTCTTTTGAAGTTAAAGAAGAGGTGCAACACGTAGCTCATGAAGAAATTAAAATGGAAGAAAAAGATATTTTGAATCCTGATAATCACCATGAGAAATATAATTGTGAATTTGAAGAATGCATTGATATGCCGAAAGCTTGTGATTTCGATATTGAAAATAATTTTTCACAAGAGGTTCATGCAAATTTTGAAGACCCAAATTCAGAAGTTGATTTGGTTATTGAAAAAAAGGTTTTTCTAGAAATTCATGAAGTGAAGGGGGAATCTTTACTACCTGTGAGTAAGTCCGAGGTTGAGATCGTGACAGATGTCAAAGAGATTGAGAATCTTGTGGTGGAAGAGTCAAGGCTACAAGAAGTTGTTATTCCTATACCACTGCCATTGGATAAATTTAATGAGCTTATTAAATTTTCGAATGTAGATACTGATTTTTCATTGAGCAACAGGGTACAACACATTGATTTTATTGGGAGTGAAGAGTTTAATTTTGTTCTTAATCATAAGTTGGTTGACCTTGTTAGTAAATTGAAGTATGCAGAAAAGAGTCTTCGAGTGGGAAAATTCATGAAGAATAATTTTGGGAAGAGCTTGAAGAAATTGAAGTACTCGAAGTATCTTTTTGTTTGGGATGGAAGACTTCAAGTTCATACAACGAACTCGAGGGCGAGTTCTTTTCAAGCAAGGGAGACTGATGTAGGACAGAAGTTAAGACCGATTAGAAGCCAAAATAGCTTTCTGCGTATAACCGTACCTACGGTCAAGCAAACCGTACCTACGGTTGGAAGCAATTTTATTTTTGGAATATTTAGTATTTTTCCTTATTTTAGTTATTTCTTTCTTAAATTTACAGTTCTAGTTGAATTAGGTTATTTATTGAGTTTAGGACTTTTGATTTATAGTTCTAGTTGAATTAGGTTATTTATTAAGTTTAGAACTTGTGAGTTATAGTTCTAGTCGAATTAGCTTTTGCAGCCTATATAAAGGCTGTCTCTTTTCATTGTAAGGTAATGTTTTTGATTCAATAAAGGATTTTCTTTCTGAGATTTTACTCTCTTTACTCGTGGATTCGAGTTGTTTTCTCTTTGCTCGTGGATTCGAGTATTTTCTAAGAAGAAGGCGGTGACCTTTTTCTTTCATAAGCTTCCGCTACGTCAGTTGGTATCAGAGACTGAAGTCGTTGAACAACATCAGTCTCCCTTGTTTGAAAGGAACTCGCCCTCGAGTTCGTTGTATGAACTTGAAGTCTTCCATCCCAAACAAAAAGATACTTCGAGTACTTCAATTTCTTCAAGCTCTTCCCAAAATTATTCTTCATGAATTTTCCCACTCGAAGACTCTTTTCTGCATACTTCAATTTACTAACAAGGTCAACCAACTTATGATTAAGAACAAAATTAAACTCTTCACTCCCAATAAAATCAATGTGTTGTACCCTGTTGCTCAATGAAAAATCAGTATCTACATTCGAAAATTTAATAAGCTCATTAAATTTATCCAATGGCAGTGGTATAGGAATAACAACTTCTTGTAGCCCTGACTCTTCCACCACAAGATTCTCAATCTCTTTGACATCTGTCACGATCTCAACCTCGGACTTACTCACAGTTAGTAAAGATTCCCCCTTCACTTCATGAATTTCTAGAAAAACCTTTTTTTCAATAACCAAATCAACTTCTGAATTTGGGTCTTCAAAATTTGCATGAACCTCTTGTGAAAAATTATTTTCAATATCGAAATCACAAGCTTTTGGCATATCAATGCATTCTTCAAATTCACAATTATATTTCTCATGGTGATTATCAGGATTCAAAATATCTTTTTCTTCCATTTTAATTTCTTCATGAGCTACGTGTTGCACCTCTTCTTTAACTTCAAAAGAATTAGCTTTCTTGTCAAATTTTAGCTGCACATCTTCTTTTAATGGATGATTGTAGAAGCTCTTGGTATAATCTCCCAAATTATTAGTATGCCTATATTCTTGATCCATATCAAATTCTTTATAATCATAAAGAGAAAATTTAGATATTATCATTCTTCTCATTCTAGGCTATGAGCGAATAGAAGATTTACCTTGTAGAGTTCTTGAAAGTTGTAATTGATCCCACCACTTTGCAGCACAAAATCTAAGCTTGAACGTTGTAGCTTTCACCTTTTCCACATCCGAAATCCCCACAAAGTCGAAAAATATCTCCAAATCAAATAACCAATAATAGTTGTCGTTCAGAAATCCATTGAAATTAGGAATATCTCTAAATTCCATAAATTTCTGACGATTAGGAACGTGTCTACCAATAAGACGGCCGCGAGCCCCATCGTCGACGCAAACCCTATAGTCTTCACGTAACCTATTAGTCTTCATCGGTAACCTAGCGAGTCCCGCGTGTACATCGTGCAGCGCTCGCTGGGTGTTGCGTTGAATCCTTGAAATTTTGGCTCTAGTAAGAGCCTCTTCTCCACGTTCATCGCCGTAGAAGAAGTTGCCACCGTAGCGTGCATTCGCCATCTGACCAGGATGAAGCCTGCTCTGATACCAACTGACGTAGCGGAAGCTTATGAAGAAGTAGGACACCGCCTGCTTCTTGGAAAATCGTTCGAATCCACGAATAAAAGAGTAACACACTCGAATCCACGAGTAAAGAGAAATAAATCTCAGCAAAAAAAATCCTTTATTGAATCAAAAACATTACCTTACAATGAAAAGAGACAGCCTTTATATAGGCTGCAAAAGCTAATTCGACTAGAACTATAACTCACAAGTTCTAAACTTAATAAATAACCTAATTCAACTAGAACTATAAATCAAAAGTCCTAAACTCAATAAATAACCTAATTCAACTAGAACTGTAAATTTAAGAAAGAAATAACTAAAATAAGGAAAAATACTAAATATTCCAAAAATAAAATTGCTTCCAACCGTAGGTACGGTTTGCTTGACCGTAGGTACGGTTATACGCAGAAAGCTATTTTGGCTTCTAATCGGTCTTAACTTCTGTCCTACATCAGTATAGGTGGGCTCATACACAATAATAGTGGAGTTTGGATTTGTGGTTTCATGGGAAACCTTGGAGTTTGCATTGCCTTGGAAGCTAAACTTTGGGCGATCTGTGCAGGTTTGGAGGAGGCATGGAGAAAAGCCATCCCAAGGATTGTAGTCGAGACTGACTCGAAGCTTGCCATTAGGCACATTTTCAAGAGGATCATAGCAATCACCCTATGGCTGTGGTGATCCTCGACTGCAAGAATCTCATGCTGCATAGTTGGAGTTGTTCCATTGTTCACACCCTTCGTGAGGGGAATGATTATGCTGACTTTCTTGCTGGAGAAGGAGAGGATCAGAGTGAAAGACTTGTGCTCTTAGACCAACCCCCCCCTGTGCGTTTGAATCCCTTCCTCCTGGCAGACATGTCTTCTGCCACTTTTGTTAGACTCTAGTTGAGGTCTAATTCCTATGTACCCAAGAAAAAGGAAAAAAAAAAAAAAAAAAAAAAATCCATTGAAACATAGGAAAAAAATCCCTAAATTCTTAAATATCACTATTTGTGACCATTCAAAGAGACAGAACATGGTTGGTCTCTTGGAGATCCATTGAAACATAGGACTTTCAAAGCTGCCTGCTCATCATCCTGACTTACTGCCTGAGTACTGTGACAAGTTTTCAGGCTTGAGTCTTGGCCCTCTTGCACGTCTCCACTATGCAGTCTTGAACCTTTCTTGCATTTTTCATTAGATCTCAAATGAACCTTGTAATTTTAAGTTGGTCCTTGTATATTTCTGCATTATTGGCTTCATGGGACTCAGAAAAAATAAATAATAACATTTTGCAAACAATAAAACAAAATAAGAGTAGGAAGTTCTCTAGTTTCTTACTAGTAAATGTCTTGGTCTAAAAAATCAACACTACACTTGTTTTAGCCCTTCAATTGAGTAGTTCTTCCATATCCCAAACTCTTCTTTAAGCCATTTCCCAATTACCTTTCAATAGAATCTTCACGTCTGTGCCACTGTGCTGCTGCTGGGAGTAATGTCAGTACGTTAGGTAAAAATCATTTTAGTATCTTGAACTTTTTCAAAAATCCCGATATGGAATCTAAACTATTTTTTCTCTCGATTTAATACCTAAACTTTATTGCCGTGTCCATATGTAGTCTTGACCCCAAACCAAATACTTAACGGACATGTAACATGAGTGACAAGTGGCAACCCACGTGGAGCCTATGTGTTGACGGCGATTACAACATAATAATTGAATAAACACTTTTAGTATCCTATACTTCTCATTTATTTCCAATTTAGTACTAAAAAAAAATTATAATTTGATACCCAAACTACACTGAATTGTATCAATTTGGTCAACCATAAGTTCTAGCAAAATTGATTTTTTAAAATTAATTTTTTTAAACCTATTATAATGGATGATAGATATGTACATGAAAACCTACAATTAAAACATATAGACCCAAGACTCAAAAAAGTAGTATATGACGTATATATCCATTGTCTATTATAGTAGGTTTAAAAAAATGCCTTGACATAGAGAGATTGAGCAACCTTTAAAAAGCTAATTCGATTTTAATAAAGTCTAGGTAAATTGGCTATAGACAATCTACACCAAAATAAAATCAAGGGAAATTTCCCCAAATGGGATTATTAATAATTGTGGAATTGGTCTTGCACATGGCTTGGCATGGATCTGGATTCTGGAGCAAAGCCACGTTGTACTGATCCTATTTCGGTGGCAATTGGAACTGTACTTATCTCAATAACATGTTAAGATGATTGGATGTTGCAATACTGATGTGTTGACTCTGTAATTTGTCAATGGTTGATATGACCTAAATAAGAAGAATTCTTACCTGTGTGTTGCAAGAATGCTGAAATTTGTCCTATTTTTTTATCTTAATTTTAAATGTTTAACTGATATGTGAAACCAAAACCATTGTTTCTAATAGTCCTATGATAATTTTGGTTTGGCAGACAAGTGGGATACAAGGGGAAAGATCATGTTAAAAGCAGACTGCCTTTAATTTTAAGGCATGTTAACCCTTTGTTAGCACACATTTCTTTGCCCACTCTCTCTTAGCAAGCCTTGAACCCGTACTCATGTAAAGCCAACAAGTTATGAGAGGAGACGCCAATGGGACTTGAGCCCAATGGTAACGGACCTTGAAGCTAATGGCATTTCTTCTCCCAAAAGCATGCAAGGGTAACGGGTCATAGGTTCAATTTTTCTTGGGTTGGTGCGTCTCTTAGCAAAATTAATATAAAAATAATCTAAGAGTCAAGCACATGGGTTCTTGGGTCCAATCAGAAGAAACAGTCCATATTGCGGCCACACGCGGAATGATCAGCGTTGCTTGCTTATTTGTTTTTCTTATTTTTGTGTACTATGGAAAAACAAACACATAGAGACATACAGTCTATGGATTCTATCTTCACTAAAACCAAAGAATAGGAGAAATCAGGACTATGGATTCTGTTGTTGAAGTTTACCTTGTTTTACACACTGTCAATCTTATCAACATACTTGATATGGATACATCTGGACCATATCTATCTATACTACTATAAAAGGAAGTATAACCTTCAAATTAATTACCAAATATAATCTTCATTTAAATTGTCATTGATAATTAAATGAGGACAAAATAATAAAGTTCATAAATTTAAACTTTTCTCCGTTGTAACCACTCTCACATTCTCTCTATCATTACTACGTACGCTTTCGTTATATCTCTCTCCTTAACCACTTAATACCATGTTTTGTTTTGAATTTTAATTAATTACCTCGTTTTGCACACTGTCAATCTTATCAACATACTTGATATGGACACATCTTGGTTTTTCTTTCATTCTTTTATTTTTTTTATCCAATTGCAAAATATAAGGTACTTAAAAAATAGCTCATTGACTGTTTAAAAATTAGACTTCTACATTAAAAATAAAATATTTATATTTAAAGTCCGCATGTATCTTATATTAAGAATTTCTAATAAAATCAGGACTTTATCTGAATTGTAGTCTATACTATTATAAAAGGAAGTATAGAGGAAAAAGGATGCCTTAGTCTCTTCAGCAGTTCTTCAAATTAATTTCCAAATATAACCTTCATTTAAATTGTCATTGATAATTAAATGAGGATAAAATAATAAATTTATAAATTTAAATTTATGGAGGTAGATTTTCTCCATTGTTCCACTCTCACATTCTCTCTATCATTACTACGTACACTTTCGTTATCTCTCTCTTTAACCACTTAATACCATTTTTTGTCTTGAATTTTAATTTTTTATCTCGATATTCTTACACTAAATAAATTTAAACTTTTTGTCACCAATTTTTTGGGGGCATCTTTGTAACTTCAATTTTATTTTTTTCATACACGTAACCTGTGTGCTCCAAAATCTATTATATGTATATGTGTGTATATATAGATAAGGGGATCATGCATGTATTTCCCTTGAAAAGAAACAACAAAATTTGGTCAATTAAGAATGAATCTGATCAATTCACCGCTATTGAGTAAGTCTTTTTTTCGCTCTTATAAACCAGTTAATCTTGTAATGAAAAGAAAGTTAAAATATAGTTATTTTAAAACTAGCTATGAATTAATTTATTTTAAAAATCAAATAATATAAAGGAGTGCCTATACTCTTCTTAACCTAGTATATATTTTTGTTTTTTAATTATTGGAATTCAAAATTTTAATATAGGTCCCAATGCGCTATGAGATGTCTTATTTATTTATATATTTAGGCGCCAGGCGCCCAGGCAGCGACGGCCTGCCTGGTCAACGAAAGGTAGATAAGACTTAAGGAAGAGTCAGGAGGGGTATTATAGTAAAATGAAACGTGCTCTGAAGAGTCAAAGGTGGTATACACGGGGCGTAATGAATTGCGTGTGTGTCCGTAACAGACATGTACAAAGGAAGAGCGCTCACTGTCACGCTCTTCTCCTTGCCCGTAGTGCACACGCAAATAGAGGGTTTTTTTTTTCCAATTTTTTTTTTTTTTTACTTTTATTATTACTCCTTATTACGGAATATTATTTTTTGCTTTTGACTCACAACTATCCCCCAATCCCCAAGTGTGTTACGAAGCACCATGACTACGATGCTTTCTCGGGGTCTTCCTTTTATTAATAGAGTGAGTTATAACCAATATTATTGTTATATTATAGTATTTAGCACAAGTTGAATTGCTCTAATGGTGTACTAAAAATTTGTGCTAAAAATAATAATAGCTTACCTTTGTGCCAAATATAGCACAAGTATGAAGTATTGCAATATTTGTCATATCAATTCTTCCTCCATTTTTCAACAACCAAACACACTAATAACTGTGAAAAATACAACTCTTTCAAAATTTTCTCAATAACCAAACAGTGCGTAAATAAATACAATATTTTAAAAAATAATATTAAAATCATATATATATATATATATATATATGATTTTAATATTATTTTTTAAAATATTGTATTTATTTACGCACTGTTTGGTGATGAATGAAAATGTTGCACACAGGCAAATTTAGTTAGTATCATAATTTTGTAGTTAGAACAACGGAGGTTGAAAGATGGTAGTTGGTAGTTTATAAAAATGAAGGGAATGGAGGCTGTGGCAAAAAATAGCACACTATGTCATTTGCACCATTAGAGCACTTTTGCCAAATTATAACATTTGGCACTATAGCACATGCTAAAATAGTAATAGCACAAGTAATTTAACTTATATCACTGGAGATGCTTTTAGGAGGTTTCGGTATAATTAATTAATTTAGATATTTGGGCATGGGACCAATGGATTTCCATTGTTGGATTTGAGCAACAACTTAATGGGGGTAGTCTCTCATAATATATATGTATATATATATGAACTATGCTATTTCACCCATCTATTTCATCCACATTTTTTCACCCATTTATATGTAATAGTTTTTTCTTATTTCATCAACATACACAATTTTTTACACAAATTCTTACACAAGTTTTTAGTTAACATATCTCCAATTCATATTTTGCGAAACTCACCATTGAATTAAATAGTCTTCCCACATAGGTCATGCACGCAAAAAATCAAATTGATCCGAGACTTTTTGTCATTCGATCCAAAAACTTGTCCATTTAATCACTAAAAATCTCACATTTATGGGTGAAATAGTTCTTAATCTCAAATTAAGTTAATTTTTTGCTTGCATGACCTATGTAGAAAGACTATTTAATCCAACGGTGAGTTTCACAAAAAATAAATTGGAAATAGGTTACCTAAAAACTTGCATAAGAATTTGTGTAAAAAATTGTATATGTTAATCCTAACCCATATATATATGTTCCCATCAGCACGTGTTGATATAAGTTATATTAGCACAATGCATTGTGGGTTGTATCTCTTGCATTGGTCCAATATACCTCATACAATGCATTGTGGGTTGTATCACTTGCATTGGTTCAATATAGCTCATATATATATATCTTTTGCTCAATATCAACTTGCCTCAATGATGTAGGAGCCTAGCCACCATGATTAAAATTTTATTAAAAGAATTAATGTTCATAATAGGTTAATTGATGTCGCAGCTACCTCATGTTTTGGGCAAGAAAAATTGGGTTTTTAAAGTACTTTCCTAAATGAATTTTTTAATTGGTTAGCCAGTTGACGAATCATTTGGTTCAATAAGAGAATTTGGACAAGCCCTTTTTGGCAGTATAGTATTGCTCTTTTGTTTACTTACCAAAAGTAATGAGTTGTCTGAAGTACCCATAAAGTCTTTCTTTGATCTTATATGTAATTTAAGTGAGGGTCTTTTAAGTAAAAATATTAAACGCGCGGTTCAATTCAATGAGGTGATGTTGATGATCTTTAGTTTAAGAAAACCATATTGAGAAGGTCATGTAGTCACGTGTTGTCATAGGCTTGGCTTCATGTGAATTCCTTTCTGGTTTTAATTCTAGATCTCTCAAACTGTACTTTCCCGTTTGATTTGTAGCTTCGTGACCATCATGTTATGGGTAGCGTTCCTTCTTCGTTGGTTTCTCTTCCTACTTAGATTAACGTTTGGCTAAATCTTTCCTATACTCATATTATTCATAGTTTTATACTTTCTTTTTATATTTTTTTTCTTTACTTTGTTGGAAACTTCGGTACCAAATTCAATTAATTTTGGATATAGAGAACTATTTTAAAAACTGGTTATGTGCAACCAAAATTATGCTGGCCATTATTAAAATATGAAATATGCATTTTTTTTTATAAAAAAAAAAATACATGGTGTACAACACATGTTTTTTTTTAAAAAAAAAAAAAAAAATTAATACTCTATACTTTACATCATTGAAAACTATACTATAACATAATTAGGGTTAAAGTGAGACATTAGTCATCACTTAAATTCTTATTAAACTCTAGGTTTTCAAATCTATCTCTTGTTTCAGGAAGAAAAGATGAATAATCACTTGTTTTATAGAAAACTTTAGGTTTTCAAAATCCTCTCTTACTTTAGAAAGAGAAAGAAAATGTTCCTCAATCCACAACACACATACACACAAACACACACACATATAATCCAACGAATATGTTTACCCTTTTTCTCTCTCCTCCATTTGGCGTTGAGCTTGATGGGTTCTTTGAGCTCATAGCTTTCACATTAAGCCACATCATCGAATATGAATATTTATTTGTATTTTTTAAAACTGTTATTTTAATAAGATATTCATGAGAATTGATTAGCTCATTAAAATCAAATAATAATAATAACAATTAATGCTCTCCTATTAACTTTTATAAAATAAAAAGTTCTTCCCCCTCCTCCCCCCCCCCCCCCCCCCCCCTTCCTCTGTTATAATTCTTCATGTACTTAAATTTTCTTCTTCAATATTAATTCAATTCCTATTAAATCCCTCTCACAACTTTTGGCCTATTTTAATTTTTTTTTTTTTTTTTGTAGTTACATAAATATTGTCTTTGCAAAATTTATACATCATTAAATGGTCACCTTGACATTACATAGAATTCCAAGACTCTTAGGTAGATTCCATATTCACATTGTTTTAGAAATTAACATAAATGTCTCAATAAATAAAAGAGGCAGACTATTGTCACCCCAAAAATTTCTCTACACCTCTCACTTAATTTATGCTTTTTAAGGCCTTATGAAAAATATTTCTTGAAAACTAACCACATTAATTATCCATCAAAAAATATCATTATGAACAACTTTGTAGAAGAAAAGTTTTCCAAATATGTCATTTAAGTGGACTTTTTCAACGTTTACAATATGTTTCATTTTTTATAGAATGTTTCATGAAAAATGACCAAAAAAAGAAAAAAATCCAATTAAACAATCAATTTTGGAAAAACTTTCTCCTACAAAATTGTTTAGAATAATGTTTTCTAGTAGGATAATACAATTATTTTTCATTAAAATCTTTTAAATTTTTTATAAAACCTTAAAAAATGTAAATTCAGTGGGGTGTAAAAAAAATTTTGTGATGGGAAAGCTGCCCCCAAAATAAAATATTTGAAACAGTTCATAACCACGATTTGTTTCTTTAAATTCCACACATATTTCATATTCAAATGCCTTTAAAATATTTGACATAAATATCATGATAAATTAGATAATTGAAACGATTTACTCTATAGAAGAGTTCTACAAGAAGATTATCATATAAGAGTGCATCTTTGCTCCATTGATGAAGCCTATAAGAGAATTACATTATTAAAATAAAAAAAAACACACACACACACACAATTTATTTATTTATAATGTCCTAGTATTTATTTAGTTATAATGTCCTAGTATTTATTTATAAGAATGTCTTGATTTTATTCTATATTCTATATATTTTTATCTATAATTTCTATTTCCAGTTTGATTTGTGGTCTTATCTGACTTTTTAAAGGGAAGCCCTATATCCATACCTTTTTTTGCTTATCCACACCCCTCCATGGGTAATTTTGTCATTTCCCTTTTCCTTCCTCGCTCCTCCTCTCCGTCAAACCACACTAAAGTTCCTCTTCTTCCCTTGAAGTTTTCTCACCCCTCCATCTCCTCCCTCCCTCTCTCTCATCTCACACACAAACTTTCCTATGAGTTGCAGTAATGAGATGTCAAGGATCAGGGAACCATGGGTCGCCCTTTAAAACGATAAACAAAATAAATAAATAATAAATCCCCTGATCAAAGCACACAGTGAGCTCTCTTTCTCTAGCTACCTCCACAAACCCACCTCGATCCACAACCCAGAGTTCTCTCTCCCTCTAAATAAAATATAAAAAAAAAAACAAAGGAGTTTGCATGAATCATGTTTTTTGAACCATATTTGCACCTATTTATTTATCCAAAAAAAAAAACCTCATTTTTTTTTTCTTGATTTGATCAGGCTTTGGTGATGGGATGCCTTGGGATTCTTTTTGTTCATCGAAAAAAAAAAAAAAAAAAAGGCAAGGAAGAAGAAGATATCAAGTTGGAGAAGCACAAGCACGTTGCCATTGTTTATTTATTTGTTTATATTTATTTTCCTTTTCTTTCGTTGTGTTAGGGCCACATCAAGAGGAGACCATCTTTAACATTGGCAGTTTTGCCGACACCATTGACATGTTCAATTTTTTTGTCTTTGAAAGTTCAAATTTTTGAAGAAATCCTAGACGAAATTGAAGCAAACCACATCATTTTGTGGAAATGAGGAATGGCTGTCTATATTTTTTTGAAATTTTCAATGGAAGGGGATGGTGATAATATTAAGCTCTGGATAAACAAAGCCAAGTCCAAGATTTGTTCATTGGATTGTGGTGAAGAAAGAGAAGAGAAAAAGGAGAAAAGGGTGATGGATAGAAGAAGGGAGAAGAAAGAAGGAGAAAATAAATGAAATGCCAAAATTACACATGAAAGGGTGTGGATAAGCAAAAACGGGTGTGGAAATAGGCCCTCCCCTTTTTAAATTATTAGAACAATGCATTTTTCTTATTTCACAAAGAGCAACTTTTATACAATTCCAAAGCCTTTTTTTTTTTTTTTTTTGGTTGAGACTTTGACAAGAACTACTGATTGTTTGTGAATGTGCATTTTAAAGTATGTGTTTTCATAGAAGGTGACCCATGCAAGCATTTGCAAGGGTCATACACTAGTTTAACTAATACTCCTTCCATTAACTAATACTCCCCCTCGTCCCACTTTATTTGATAACAATTTTTATTTTGAGAAGTCCCAAAATGTTTGTTACTCAAAATTTTTTATTTATTTTTACTTTCCCAATGTGCCCCTTCCTATATTTAAAATTACAATTACTCCAACCATGATAGAAAATAAATTAAGAGGGTAAAATTGAAATTTTAAATTTAATGAGTCATATAGCAATGTATTAAATAACTCACCTTAATATGTGTGTTTAGTCAAAGTGGATCAAACAATTTGGGTCGGAGGGAGTACGAGTTAATGCACACGTGTGTTGCACATAAAACACATTTGAATTGTAAAAAAATTATTTCAAGCCTTATTGCAAGCAATGATAACACAATATTTTTGAATATATTGTACAAGTCAAATACAGGCTAGTTCCTTCAATAATGTGTGTGTGTGTGTGGAGATCTTCATCTTCTAAATTTTGATTTTTATTTCATAAAAAAAACAGTATCACATGTTTTAAGATGACAAGTGTTATAGGAAACAAGCTCCATACTATAGCTATTATTCTATAACATTTAGGTTGAAAACAAAAAATTCAAAAATAAAATTCAAAAAATAGAAACCACCACAATTGTAAACAAAGTTGAAATATCAATAAACGAAGGAAGCCAAAAATATTGATCACTTCCATTAAACAATGAAATGATTTTAATAATTTTCTCATTGCAATTGAAATACTCCCTTCATTCCTAATTGACTGTCCCCTATGAAAAAAAAAAAAAAAGCTTTTTTAGGAGACCCTATTAAATGCTTTCACATCACCTGATATATTTCAAAATTCTAATTTTTCCCTCAATTGTACAAAACATTGGAAAAAGATAAAAGACTCATGAGAAAGGGTATTTTAGGAAATCAAATGAACAGAATCATTGACTTTTTGAAGGGGACAATAGTTTTGGAACATCCCAAAAAGGAAAAGTAGCCAATAAAATAGGAACTGATGGAGTAATAGTTAATAATTGATAAATAATTAAGTCATTTTGGCTTGGTTCGTGACCAATTGTGGTTCAATTTCAAATGATTTAATTGTGGCCAAAATGAATAATGAGGGTAAAACAAGAGTTTATATTCTGTTTGAACCGCTATTGAAACCAAACCTTTTGGGAAATGATTTTAAACATTTAAACACATTAGTTAAGACTCAATTGATGTCAATGTGGCATTTAATTAAAAATGTTGGATTGAATTAGAAAATAATTTTAAAGAAAACTGTTGAATCAAGCCTATTAAAGACCATCCTTAACCAAATCATATCTAAAACCTACCAAACTTTAAAACAAGCGAATAAATAACATCTTAAGGATTTAGGACATTCATGAGACAAATTTGATGAAAATTAGAAATCAAACAAAAACTATGCAAGCGAAATGACCAAAATGCCCTTCAAGTTGCAAAAGCTTTTGTTTCCCTCAAAACTCAACAAATTAAATACTAAAAAATACCATAGACTATTTGGGATGTATAGAGTCTTATCTCAAAAGACGGGATGTCAAAATGATGTAAAAAATGTCCATGAGATAATGCATCTAAGGTGGAGAGGTGGGAAAGAAAGGTATAAAAATGGGGTGTCAACACATCAAAATAAGCGATTTAACATGGAAACATGACAAGCATAGAGCTTGATGAATATATATGTGTATGCATTAACTTACCTCAAGTAAATCGATTAAGAAAGAAATGCCAATTCACACTATGAGTTGTTTTAGAATGTTAAAGAGGAATACTAAGGAAATTGATAGGAATAACAAAAACTTCTTTTGGCATAATAACTCTTCAGATGGACATTCTGGGCTTCCATTAGTCTCATGGGACAAAATTTATAGATCCAAAAGTGGAGGTGGTCTAGGCCTTAGGAAAATGGAAGATATCAATGCTACTTCCATTGGTAAATTAGGATGGAAAATTCTCACGGATAAAAAAAATTTGTGGATTAAATTAATGAGAGATTAGTACTTGAAACATACAAACTTCTTTGAGGCAAAAGCGGGTACTAATGCATCTATTGTATGGCTAGCCGTCCTTAGATAAAGATTTCTCATTAGGAAAGGAATTAGATGGATTATAGGAAATGGAAACAATGTTTGGTTCTAGTTAGATAATTGGGTCTATGCTCAACTCCTTCATGAACGGATACCAATGGATATTAGACCTAATTGTTGTCCCAAGTGAATAACCCTAGAGGGGGGTGAATAGGGTTATAGGCCAATTAAAAAAATTGTAGCAATCAAAAATCAGATTATTGCAAGCAAGATTAAATGTAAGATAATGCAATAATAAAGAGATTAAGGGAAAGAGAATGCAAACGATATAACGAGGTTCGGCCTCCCGCCTACGTCCTCGCCTCAAGAGCGCGCTTGAGGATTCACCAATCCACTATCACTCTCCTTCAAGGTGGAGCAGCAAACCTTTACAACTTGAGTGTTTTTCACCAACACTTAGCCAAATGCACTCTTCTCAAGTGCTTACAAATGAGGGTATTCACAATCCTTTTGATACAAAGTATTTGTAGATGATTTTGTGCTCAAAGAAAGCTCTCTCAAAGAGTAAATACATAGAAATTGAAAGCACACTTCAGCTATAGATTAATTTCAATGAATGCTCACAAGAGGAATTAGGGCTTGTAATTGATTTTCTTGTTTTTGCTCAATGAATGCTCATAAATGAGCTCAAGCCTTGTATTTATACTCAAGGGGTCCAAAATAGCCGTTCTGAAACAATAAATGCCGGGAAAAGAAGTTTGGTGGGCAATAAATGCTTCAAATGTCTGTTAAAAAACTAGCCGTTATACTTCTCCCCGAGGATTTCAGCCGGCTGAAACATCTTTCAGCCGTCTGAAATATCCTCTTCAGCCGTCTGAGAGAGGCTGCTGAGTATTCCAGAGAGGGTGTAAATTTAGAGCAAAAGATCATCTCATTCAGCCGTCTCAAAGATGCATTTCAGCCGTCTGAAATGTTCTTTCAGTCGTCTGATTAAGGCTGCTGAAAATTCCAGAGAAGTTAACATATGGCATAAGAGCAAGCCTGCTCCTTCAGCCGTCTGATCATGCTTTCAGCCGGCTTAAAGTGACATTTCAGCCGGCTCAAAGAGCCGTCTGAAAATTCCAGAGAACAGACATTTTCAAGGGATGCTTTTTCAGCCTGCTGAAACAACATTTTCAGCCGGCTGAAACATTGTTTCAGCCGTCTGAAAATCCCTGTTTTCAGACAAAATTTAATCATTCAGTCCATTTGAAAGATAGGTCATTTTTAGGCCTTTAAGATCATTGAATTTGCGATGTTTTAAGCCCTTTTAACTGGTGAGCAAGGATTGAAAACAATCTTACAAGATTTTCCTAGAATTGTCACACATTGACTTGTGATAAAACTTGATTGCTCTTGAACAATTGATGGATCCATTGCGCTGCTTACATAACATCTTTGCTTTGTTTGTTTGTGCATTTTGATCCTTAATGCTTGAACCATTTAGCGGCTTTGATACCTGTCTAGATTCATCACTTTAAATGCTCATTAGTCCTTTAAACATCTTATTATGTATTGTTATCATCAAAACCCCGGGGATTAAACCTCTCAGGCCAATAATCTCCCCCTTTTTGATTATGACAATCCATAGATGTTTTAATGGGGTAAAATGCACAAATTTAAGAACAAATATTCTCCCCCTATCATTATGCATCATATGACATTAGAATTATTTAAGATGCATTATGTATAAATTTCAACATATTATCCAAATTTAAGCGCACATATTAAAGAAATTTACAATCAATATTCATAAACAAAAATTCATTTCATAGATGTTAACCAAGTTGTAATACATCAAATATTTCCAAAAGTACAACGAATTTCCATCTATCCATCAAAATTTCCACAAAAAAAATCTAAACAAACATCTATCAACCAATATTTCTCCCCCTTTGGCATCAATCAAAAAATCACAGAGGAAAGGCGGGAAGGGAGGCACGAAGCTGCTGGGTGAGCTGAGCTTGGCAATCCTTGACGTCCTTGAGCTCACAGGCCATCTCGTCCATCCGATCATGCAGGGCCTCCATTTTGGTGGAGACGTAGCGCGTCAAATCGGTCATTTGCTGGGATAGGGCGAGAAACATGTCACGAACAGAGGATGGAGGAGTAGAATGGGTAGGAGGAATGGGAGTAGGTGGAGTAAGGAGAGGAGGAGGGATAGTGGAGGAGGAGGGTCCTGTAGTAGTGGGTGGAATGGTGTGATCCTAATGCGAGTCCTCTAACTCAGTAGCATCCTCATCTTCATTGTCTGCAGGTATTGCCCCTTTCTTCACCCAAACTCCATTGACCAAGACATAATTCAGCCAACCCATGAAAGGAGCATTGATCTTGTTCCGAAATGTAGGATGGAACACGTCACCAGCTGTGGGAGGGATGCCATAGTGCTCAAATAGTACAGTCAATGCGGCCCTGTATGGGAGAACATTGCGACCCTCGGCGTCCTGCCCCTTCTTAGACCCTTTGGATTCATTTTTGGATTTTTCAGCACACAATTTCATATGGTATAACATCAAGTGGCCTAAGTTGATAGGTTTTCCAATTAGAATACACTAAAGGATCCCAATGTCGGTGTAGGTGACATGGTCCTTTCCACCACCTTGCGGAAGAATGTTGTAGAAGATGAGTTTGTGCAGTAGATTACACTCGAGAGAAAATTCCTTCAAGGTAGGCTTAAATGGCTCTGTTATGTCATTCTGGCCGAGAATTAATTTTAAGGCATCGATATGGTGAAAACCATCGATCCTTGGCTAAGAGTGGGTTTCAGTAATCACTGCCCCATCCTGAGGTGTATGGAAAAGGTCATTTAGGGTTTGGTCAGTAAGCATAATGTGTGTGCCTTTGAGATAGGAGGTGGCTCGGCCAGGTGTAGGCATGGAGAAGTGGGTGTAGAAGTGACGGACAGTGGTGTTGTAGCAGGGCTTGGAGAGAGTGCAGAATTCAAGAAGACCCACATTTTACAAGAGAGAGCAAATGCGAAAATGGTGGTCATTCAAGAATTGGGGTTCAAGAATTTTAGGGTATATGACCTTTTTACCAAAAAATTTCTTGGAAAATAACGTACCATGTTCAAGAGTTAGGTAGAGTGGAAGATCTACGGCTGGAGGAGGAGCATTGTCTTCGGACGGCTCATGACCGGAATCGTAATCCGGATCTCCAGGACGAAGGTGAGGCTGAGGTGGTTGATGAGCCGGTGGAGGAGGAGGAGGCAGAGGCTGCTGTGTCGGAGATGGAGGAGGAAGATGCTGTCGACGAGGGTGTCGAGGGACAGGAGGGTTTTCAACCCTAGGAGGCGCCGTGGAGTGCTGGGAACGGTGGCGTTGGGTGCTGGCGGCGGAGCTCTTTCGGAGCTTTTTCTTGGGTGGTTGTGACGATTCTCCGGCGTCAATAGAAGAGGGTTGGGTCTTTTTGAGATTCACTATTTGAGGGGTTAGGATTAGGGTTTTTTAGTGGAGGTGAGGAAGAGAGGGAGAAGGAGAAGAACAGTGAAAACCGCGAAAGAGGATTTGAAAAATCACTGTTTAGGGCTTAAAAAATTTATATACCCCGACAGTTTCAGCCGGCTGAAAATTTGATCAGCCGTCTGAAATCCCTCTTTCGGTCGGCTTGGATCTATTTCAGCCGGCTGAAACAGCCGTCTGAGAAATCCAGACAACCCTAAATTTTGGAAACCCAAGGGACCCTCTTTCAGCCGGCTGAATTCTTTTGTCAGCCGTCTGAAAGTCATCTTTCGGTCGTCTTCTCCACTTTTCAGCCGGCTGAAGCAAGCCGTCTGAAAAAGTCAGAGAGCACCCAAAAAAAAATGTTCAGATTCAGGAGTTTCAGCCGTCTGACTGTGTGAGTCAACCGTCTGAACTAATTTTCAGCCGGCTGAAAGTTCTTTCAGCCGTCTGAAAATATCAGACAGAGAATTAAAGAGCATTTTAAAACAAGGAAAAGCATCATAATGATCATGTTAGCAAATTTCATCATTTAAACACATCCCAAGTTCACGTTTAATGAAATTAAACCTATCCTCTTGAAGTGGTTTTGTAAAAATGTCCGCCAATTGATGTTCGGTACCAACAAATTCAATTTCAACATCTCCTCTTTGAACATGATCTCTTATAAAATGATGTCTTATTTCAATATGTTTGGTTCGTGAGTGCTGAATGGGATTCTTAGTAAGATTAATTGCACTTGTATTATCGCATTTTATGGGAATATGATCATAATGCAATCCAAAATCCTCAAGTTGTTGTTTCATATACAATACTTGTGCACAACAACTTCCGGCTGCCAAATATTCAGCCTCGGCTGTGGAAAGAGCAACCGAAGTTTGTTTCTTGCTAAACCAAGAAACTAGGGAATGTCCAAGAAAGTGACAAGTCCCGCTTGTGCTTTTGCGACCATCTTTGCATCCGGAAAAGTCCGCATCGGAATAACTAAGCATGTCAAATGATGTGTATTTAGGATACCATATGCCAAGATTGATAGTGCCACTAAGATATTTAAATATGCGTTTAACGGCAATCATGTGAGATTCTTTAGGACATGATTGATATCTAGCACACAAACATACACTATACATAATATCCGGTCTACTAGCTGTGAGATAAAGTAAACTACCAATCATACCTCGGTATTTCTTTTGATCCACGCATTTACCTTTCTCATCTTTCTCAAGTTTGATGGGGGTGCTCATTGGTGTGGCGAAATTCCTTCCATCTTCTAATCCATACTTCTTGATTAAATCTTTGACATATTTGGATTGATTTAAGAAGGTTCCTTCCTTTGTTTGCTTGATTTGTAATCCAAGGAAGAAGTTAAGTTCGCCTATCATGCTCATTTCAAATTCTTCTTGCATGACTTTAGCAAAATCCTCACACAAACTTTCATTAGTAGAACCGAAGATAATATCATCAACATATATTTGAATAATAAGCATATCCTTATCAATGGTTTTAATGAAAAGTGTGGTGTCAAGTTTTCCTCGTTTAAAACCATTTTTGATTAGAAAACCACTAAGTCTTTCATACCAAGCTCTAGGAGCTTGTTTCAAACCATATAAAGCTTTTGATAATTTGAATACGTGGTTTGGAAATTCATGATTTTCAAAACCGGGAGGTTGTTCAACATAAACTTCCTCTTCAATAAAACCATTTAGAAAAGCACTCTTGACATCCATTTGAAATAATTTGAAATCTTTGTGACATGCAAATGCAAGTAACATCCTAATGGCTTCAAGTCTAGCAACCGGTGCATATGTTTCATCATAATCAATGCCTTCTTGTTGATTGAAACCATGGGCAACTAGACGTGCCTTGTTTCTTACAATGGTGCCCGATTCATCTTTCTTGTTTCTATATACCCACTTGGTGCCTATTACACCATGATCATATGGTCTAGGAACCAAGGTCCAAACCTTGTTCCTTTCAAATTGGTTAAGCTCTTCTTGCATAGCTAGTATCCAAGATTCATCACTTTCGGCTTCATTTATGTTCTTAGGTTCAATTTGTGATAAAAATGCAAGGTGATCACATATATTTCTCATGGAAGAACGAGTTCTTACCCCACGTGAGGGTTCACCTAGGATTTGATCCTTAGGATGATTCCTCACAAATATCCAAGTCTTGGTGACATCCGAATGAAGTGGAGTGTCTTCAATTTCTACTTCTTCTTCCGGTTTCTTGATTTCAATGACTTCATCTTCTTCTTCCTTCTCTTTGCCTTTGTTTTGTGGATCTTGCTTGTCATTAAGATTCAAGTTCTCAACTTGTTCTTGCAAGCTTGCACCTATATCATCATCATCATTCACATTTCTCTTGGGAGCAAGAGGGTTAGTTTCATCAAATACAACATGCATTGATTCTTGAACGGTTAAAGTTCTCTTGTTAAACACCCTATATGCTTTGCTCTTCATAGAGTAACCAAGAAACACACCTTCATCGGATTTAGAGTCAAATTTGGAAAGTTTATCTCTATCATTTAATATAAAGCATTTACAACCAAAAACTTTGAAGTAACCTATGTTAGGCTTCTTATCATTCCATAATTCATAGGGAGTTTTACCAAGTTTAGATCTTAATAGTACTCGATTCATAACATAGCATGCGGTGTTAACGGCCTCGGCCCAAAAGTATTGAGGTAAAGAGTGTTCATTAAGCATGGTTCTAGACATTTCTTCAAGTGTTCTATTCTTTCTCTCAACCACACCATTTTGTTGAGGAGTTCTAGGAGCGGAGAAATTGTGATCAAATCCATTTTCATCACAATATTGTTCAATATCCTTATTGACAAATTCACTCCCCCTATCACTCCTAACATGTGTAATGGTATAGCCTTTCTCATTTTGGACTCTTCTACAATATGCAATAAATGTAGCATGAGTCTCATCTTTATGTGCAAGGAAGAACACCCATGTATATCTAGAGTAGTCATCAACAATTACAAATGCATAATGCTTCCCTCCAAGACTTGCAATAGCAATAGGTCCAAATAAGTCCATATGAATAAGTTGCAAAGGTCTAGTAGTTGAAATATGAGATTTTGTTTTGAAAGAAGACTTAGTTTGTTTTCCAAATTGGCATGCACTACAAACTCCATCTTTTGAAAACTTTGCTTTTGGTAAACCTCTTACAAGTTCATGCCTAGAAAGTTTTGAAATTAAATCCATGCTAGCATGTCCAAGTCTTCTATGCTATAACCAATGATTTTCATTTAAAGCGGAGAAGCAATGAACATTTTGTAATGCGATTTCTTCAAACTCTATAGCATAGATGTTACCAATTCTATATGCAACGAATAGGGTCTTATCATCATTCTCAATTATGCATTTATTGGATTTAAAAGTAACTCTATAACCTTTATCACATAATTGACTAATGCTAAGGAGATTATGCTTTAAACCATCAACTAACAAAACATTTTCAACACAAAGTGAGGAATTCTTACCAACCTTTCCAATGCCAATTATCTTATCCTTGGCATTGTCTCCAAATGTCACGAAGCCGCTGTCCTTGGGCTTCAAAGAGACGAACTTTGATCTATCACCCGTCATATGCCTTGAGCAACCACTATCAAGAAACCATTTCTCATTGCTTGATGACTTCAAGTATACCTACACAAGTTCAAGTAACTCTCTTTGGTACCCATACTTTCTTGGGTCCATAGGGGTTAGCTATAGGAGGTGAGGTTCCCTTAACAACCCACACCTTCTTGGTGAATTTTTTTGGTCTTTTTCTCATGTTACAAGTATAAACGTTGTGTCCATCCTTATTACAATAAATACATGAGATTGTAGATGTGTTTGGAACCTTAAGCTTAGGAAAGAAGTTAATGTAGGATTTTTGTTTAACATGTTCTTGATAACCAATTCCGGCTTTGTCAAAGCACCATCTTTGACTAGTTAATATCTTATCCAAGTTATCCCTTCCATTGGTAAACTTGGCCAAGGTATTAGTCAAGTCTTCAATCTTTTCTTTCAATGAAGTATTTTCACTTTCAAGACTAGATTGAGAGATGGTAGGGGGTGAGTCTATCTTGCTTTTCAACTCCAAATTTTCATTTTTCAAAGCGTTTAGTTCTTCTTAAAGAGATGAGATATTCTTTTTCAAATCATTGTTTTTGTGAGAAAATCTTTTTAGTTCAAGAAAAGTATCTTCAAGAGCATCTTGTAGTTCTTCATAAGTAGGAGGTTCTTCTATAGGATAATCAATAGAGTTAGTTTCGATTACCTCATCTTCTTTTGCCATGAGACAAAAGTTTGCAACCTCTTGATCACAAGAAGCCTCCTCATCTTCTTCATCACTATTTGTTTCATCATCCCACGTGACGGTAAAAGCCTTCTTTTTGAATTTTCTATTATCCTTGAAGTTGTTGTTGTTGTGGCTTGTCTTGTTGTAGTTGTTGTTGAGTTGGGGGCAATTTATCTTGATATGTCCGGGCTTCTTGCATTCAAAACACACTTGAGGTTCTCTATTTGAAGTCTCTCCTCTATTTGGAATCCTTTTGGAGGAGTCTCCCTTGTTGAATCTCCTTCCTTGATTTCTTCTAGAAAAGAACCTTTTGAGTTTGTGAGATATGAAGGCAATGTCTTCATCTTCCTCATTTTCACATTCTTCACTTGGTGTTTCTTCTTCATCTTGTGAGGCTTTGAGAGCCATGCTCTTGGAAGTCTTTCCTTCATCAATTTCACGAGCTTTGAATGCGAGTTCTTGTGTGACTAAGTTGCCGTCAAGATCACTCAAGGTCATTGATGATAGCTCCTTTGATTAAAGTAGAGTTGTGGTGAGGACATTCCATTGCTTAGGCAAGCTCCTAAGAATTTTTCTCACCAATTCGGAGTTAGTGTAAGTTTTTCCAAGAGAACTCAAAGGATTAATAATAGCATTAAATCTAGCAAACATGTCTCTAATAGATTCATCCTTTTTCATTTTGAACATTTCATATTCACAAAAAAGCATATTAATTTTAGTTTCTTTTACTTGAGATGTTCCTTCATAAGTAACCTCCAATGTGTCCCATATCTCTTTGGCACTAGTGCACCTAGAGATTTTGCTAAACTCATCATTCGTTAGAGCATAATATAACAGCCCAATGGCTTTGGAATTAAGTTCAAGGGACTTGTGATCAGCTGTGGTGTATTCTTGTGGTACTTTAGGAAGTGTAACTCCATCTACCACTTTAGTAGGGATTAAAGAGGACCCTTAGAAGTAATGTTCCACAGCTCATAGCTAGTGGATTGAATAAAGATTTGCATTCTAATTTTCCAAAAATTGTAAAGGGATGCATCTCCATTGAAAAGTGGTGGTCTATTGGACGATTGTCCTTCGGAGAATCCGTTACCACTATAGTTGGCCATATCGTTCCTCGCAAGACAAATATGTCAAATGCTAGAGGTTGGGCTCTGATACCAATTGTTGTCCCAAGTGAATAACCCTAGAGGGGGGGTGAATAGGGTTATAGGCCAATTAAAAAAAATTGTAGCAATAAAAAATCAGATTATTGCAAGCAAGATTAAATGTAAGATAATGCAATAATAAAGAGATTAAGGGAAAGAGAATGCAAATGATATAACGAGGTTCGGCCTCCCGCCTACATCCTCGCCTCAAGAGCGCGCTTGAGGATTCACCAATCCACTATCACTCTCCTTCAAAGTGGAGTAGCAAACCTTTACAACTTGAGTGTTTTTCACCAACACTTAGCCAAATGCACTCTTCTCAAGTGCTTACAAATGAGGGTATTCACAATCCTTTTGATACAAAGTATTTGTAGATGATTTTGTGCTCAAAGAAAGCTCTCTCAAAGAGTAAATACACAGAAATTGAAAGCACACTTCAGCTATAGATTAATTTCAATGAATGCTCACAAGAGGAATTAGGGCTTGTAATTGATTTTCTTGTTTTTGCTCAATGAATGCTCATAAATGAGCTCAAGCCTTGTATTTATACTCAAGGGGTCCAAAATAGCCGTTCTGAAACAATAAATGCCGGGAGAAGAAGTTTGGTGGGCAATAAATGCTTCAAATGTCCGTTAAAAAACTAGCCGTTATACTTCTCCCCGAGGATTTCAGCCGGCTGAAACATCTTTCAGCCGTCTGAAATATCCTCTTCGGCCGTCTGAGAGAGGCTGCTGAGTATTCCAGAGAGGGTGTAAATTTAGAGCAAAAGATCATCTCATTCAGCCGTCTCAAAGATGCATTTCAGCCGTCGGAAATGTTCTTTCAGCCGTCTGATTAAGGCTGTTGAAAATTCCAGAGAAGTTAACATATGGCATAAGAGCAAGCCTGCTCCTTCAGCCGTCTGATCATGCTTTCAGCCGGCTTAAAGTGACATTTCAGCCGGCTCAAAGAGCCGTCTGAAAATTCCAGAGAACAGACATTTTCAAGGGATGCTTTTTCAGCCTGCTGAGACTTTTCAGCCTGCTGAAACAACATTTTCAGCCGGCTGAAACATTGTTTCAGCCGTCTGAAAATCCTTGTTTTCAGACAAAATTTAATCATTCAGTCCATTTGAAAGATAGGTCATTTTTAGGCCTTTAAGATCATTGAATTTGCGATGTTTTAAGCCCTTTCAACTGGTGAGCAAGGATTGAAAACAATCTTACAAGATTTTCCTAAAATTGTCACACATTGACTTGTGATAAAACTTGATTGCTCTTGAACAATTGATGGATCCATTGCGCTGCTTACATAACATCTTTGCTTTGTTTGTTTGTGCATTTTGATCCTTAATGCTTGAACCATTTAGCGGCTTTGATACCTGTCTAGATTCATCACTTTAAATGCTCATTAGTCCTTTAAACATCTTTTTATGTATTGTTATCATCAAAACCCCGGGGATTAAACCTCTCAGGCCAACACTAATATAGATCTTAATTTAAAATTTTCTCATTTTATAGATAAAATTCATAAATGCTAGAAAATTGATGAACTAAAGGAAATTTTACCTAATGAAATTGTTAATGATATTGTTAGTATTCCCATCCCAGTTATTGATTCCGAGGACAAATTTTGTTATGGATATTCTAATGATGAAAAATTTATTATTAAATCAGCTACTTGGCTTTATAATAATAAAAATCATTTGGATCATCCTAAAGCTAGATTGCTTAGTAAAATGTGGCACCTCAAGATATTACCTCGGATGCAAATTTCCATGTGGTTTCTCATAAGAGAGTGTCTTCCCACTAAATGTTTACTTTCTAAGCGTGGAATTGAAATTAATTTGGATTGTCCATTCTGTCGTAATCAAGAAGAAGATGTTAACCATTTGTTTCTTTCTTGCCCTTTTGTAGTTAATATTTGCAACCATATTTCTCGGCATTGTCCTATTCTAGGGAATTACCATGGGTCTTTACTGATTGGCTTGAATTTTTTCATAATAATTATGGTATGTATGTTAGGAAATATCCCCAATTCTTGGAGAAAATTTCTATTATGTGTTGGGTTCTTTGGAATCATAGAAACCAAGTGGTATTTCAAGGTCATAATCCAAATTTGGCTCAAGTCATGAAATTTGCAACGAAATATTTTAAAGAAATTAATAATGAAGAGATAGATCATCTATTGACCTAGCTTAGCTCTAACCATAATAACCAATATAGTTTTCTTCTATTTTGCAGGTCTATTGCTTAGGAGAATCTGCCTACCAATTGGACGAAACTTAATTTTGATGACTTGAGAAAGTATCAGTTAAAGTCAGTAATAGGAGGTTTTGTATTTTGCAATGACAGAGGTAGAGTGTCCATTGCTAGTTCTTATAAGCTTGGTAATGCATCAGTCCCTATTACTGAATGCACTGCTTTACGTAATGGTCTTGCTATAGCACTTGATAAGGGAATTAGAAAAATTCAAATCGAAGGTGATTTGCAATTTGTAATTAACGCGATTTGTGGCATATATCAATTCCATTGAAGCATAACTAATCTCGTTCAAAATATCAGGTCTCTCTTGGCTCGATTCAATCAAGTGGCTATTAGACATATAGATAGGCAAGTAAATAGAGTAGCTGATTGTGCAGCCAATTTGAGTTATAATTGTACTAATGATGTTAATATATGGGAACATAGATTTCCTAAGAAGTTATGGGATGTAATTTTAGAAGATTATCAATGTCTTGTTATTCCTAGATGTAAACAATTTTCTTTTTAATGAATTTTATCTGATTCAAAAAAAAAAAAAAAAGAAAAAAGAAAAAAAAAGAAAGTGATGGTCATCCACCATAAACAAATACATTTATAACACTCATATAATAATAGTACATTATCATTTTATATAAGATGGGCCAAGTTCGGCTTAGGCTAGGCTAT
This sequence comes from Liquidambar formosana, assembly GCA_039720395.1. Taxonomy (NCBI): domain Eukaryota; kingdom Viridiplantae; phylum Streptophyta; class Magnoliopsida; order Saxifragales; family Altingiaceae; genus Liquidambar; species Liquidambar formosana. The sequence goes on from CM077834.1 coordinate 34,215,904, forward strand.
AAATCCTAAGCATAAGCCTGCCATATTAAGGATAGGGTTAGGACTACGTTGGGCTTAAACGGGCTTCGGACCGGATCGTAGTCCAATTTTTTCGGATTGGGCTTGGGTTAGGGTTGCAGGCCAATTTTACACCCCTGCAAAGGGAACGGCTATTGCAACCCCCCATTCCTATAAGCCCACCCCACATCCTTTAGGTTTTTAAGGTTTTATGCAAAATATAAAAAGTTTTTATGAAGACCGGCCATGATGTCCACTAGAAAACATCATTTTGAACAACTTTGCAGAAGAAAGTTTTTCCAAAATTTATCGTTTAGGTAGACTTTTTGGCAAAAAATGAAATAAATGCTAGAAATGGTTAAAAAGTATATTTAAACGATAGATTTTGGAAAAACTTTCTTCTGTAAAGTTGTTCAAAATGATGTTTTTTAGTGAAAATCATGGCCAGTTTTCATAAAAACTTTTTATATTTTGCATAAATACTTAAAACCCTAAAGGATGGGGGTGGGCTTATAAGAATGGGGTTGCAATAGCCGTTCCCCCCTGCAAATCTATTGACCATTTTGCCAGCGAGGACACATGAGCATGCACGCGCTTACAATGCGCCTGGGGCTACCATTTATCTTGATCTTAATTCATAAAAAAAATAATAATCGCCGGCTGAAATGTTCTTGTTTGGAACAGAGCCAAACGACCCCTTCGACCCTTGCGAGAGAATTTCAGAGAGAGAAGTGAGAAGAAGAGACACGCAGACGAATCTTCTAAGTAAATAACGATACATATATATCTCATACATACAAATTATATATGTATATATATATATATCTCTCTCTCTCTCTGTCTCTGTCTCTCTCCTCTCTCCTCTGTTTCCCCTCTCTTCCTCTCCCTCTCTCGTTCTTGTGCCCTAGATCTCGTACACCATTGAGCAAAGCTACAAGGTTGTAGATCTTTGAATCTGCGATTCAAGATTTACGTAACATATAGAGGTCTCTCTGAGCTCGCTTTAATCAGGTAATATTCCTCATTTTCCATTAGTTTCCATGTTCTTTCAATTGTTAAAGCGTTGCAGGTGCTGATTTAGAGAGAGAGAAAGAGAGAGATTTCACTGGTTTCGTTTTTGGTTTTGTTTTTGTTTTTTAATTACGTCTTCTTGATTCGAATTTTCTCCGCTTGGTCTCCGAGAAAACGGATGAAAAAAGAAAAGAGAACAAAAGAAATTTTGAATCTTATGAAATGCTCTCATGAACAAAGCCATATACGTTTATTAGACTTCTTGGATCCTAACCAATGGAGAATTTAAGATTCAAGATTATATACATATTGTCTTTTCTCTCATTTTCTCTGCAACCAACCAGAGCCCATGCGAGCACGGAAATTGGGAAATATATTAATTAGGGGGTTTGACTGATGGTTCAAGTGTGCAATGGAGGGGGTCCATATTGGATTTTTCTATTGGGAATTGGATTTCAAAAAGTCTTAATTATGCGTGTTGGATTTGGTAGCTTTGATTTTGAATGGATTGGTTTGACTTTATCACACTTGCCGTGTGGTTATGAATTGTTAGGAAATATGTTGGCTCTGGTAGTTTGGCAGTGTTGAGAATTTTGGAACTGAAGTATATAGTTTATTTATTTCTATTTAATTTAGAATAATAGTTGGTGTTTGGAAATTGGAAACTATTAAGCTTATTTATTTTTATATTGAGGGAAATTAACATGCTTTAGGATTTCAAGGCTTGATTTATATTCAGTTTTTTGGGATATATTTTATTATTTGGAATGGTTGTACTTTATATTTCTGTATGAAAGGTTTGAAGTTGAGTATTGGATTGTGTTTTTTCTGTTGGGGCCAGGGGATTAATGAAATGAATTGCCTAATGAATACTTAGAAGTATTGGTGTATGTTGGTCTGACTCATAAGCTAAACACTTTCCATTCATCCCCTCGCATACTTAGTTGCTCTTTCTCCCTCTCTCACTGTCACCAGATTGTCAATTGCTTATTGTTTTTGTTGACTTAGGATACTCTCTTTTATTTCATAGTAAAAATTAGCATGATTTTATTGTACCAGTCTGGTCTGCTAATGGAAATGTTTCTGCTTTTCAGATTGTTCCTATATTGGTTAATTGATGGTTCGGTGGTGAATACAATTCTCTTAGTAAATAGTATGGTGGTGAGTGGTGACTCTAGAGAGGAAAGAAGTTGTTCGGAGGTAAAGCCGTGATGCGTTTATTCTGGATGAAGACATCTAAGGCCTGGCGTTTAGGCATGGGAGATATGCAGATCTTGCCTGGGCCTCGCCACCGCCCTCCTTTAAAAAGGCCAATGTGGATCATTGTCTTGGTTTCGTTAGTCAGCATGTTTCTAATTTGTGCTTATGTTTATCCACTCCAAAGCTCTGCTGCCTGTTACGTGTTTTCTTCTAGAGGTTGCAAGGCTCTTTCAGATTGGCTTCCACCTGCTCCTGCAAGGGAATACACTGATGAAGAGATTGCATCTCATGTTGTGATTAGGGATATTCTGAATTCACCTCCTGTTCCATCGAAGAATTCAAAAATTGCTTTCATGTTCTTGAGTTTGGGTTCGTTGCCTTTTGAAAAGCTGTGGGATAAGTTCTTTCAAGTAAGGATTCCTTTTGTCAATCTTTGGGTTATTTACTTTGCTGACTATTTCTTTAGTTAAGGTTAAGGATTCCTTTTCGTCAATCTTTGGGTTCTTTACTTTGCTGATAATTGCTTTAGTTAAGTTATTACTGATAAACCAGCATTTTGGCAGTATAACTTTTACATTGATGGATGGAGCTTTTACTTAGGAAGTCATATAGTTGATGGTTATGTTTGTGGATGCATGTCTGTAAGTGAATTTTTAAGTTGATATTTCAACACTTGTAAAGTACCATATGAACCTTATCTGTGTGTGTAGGCATCATATTTGTACTGTTGGTCCTCATTAATTAGTGCCTGCATTGGGAATTCCCTTTTGTAGTAGTAGTTTCCTTCCACTATAGGTTAATGGTTATGATCATTCAGTCAATGTTTGTTTCGTGGGCTCAGGTATATGTGTAGGGTGCAAGTTATTTGTCAGATCTGTCTAACCTCCAAATGTTAGGTCACATGTACATGAGTAAATGGTCAATTTGTTTTCTGTACCCTGGGTGAAATGAAATGTGTCTATGTATTACATAGACACTGGTATGTAATGTAGGTGTCCTACACGGAAACTTCACCCATTTTGTAATGTCCATATAATTAGGAGCCAAACTGAAGAAGTATTCTAGGAAAACTCTATCAAACTAAGGCTGTATGCTTGTCTTCATGCCTTGCTTTTGTTGGATATGCCTGGTGGGTATACTCTGATACTCGTGTTGTGTCTGACACAATGTGTGCCATGTGATCCTACAACTTCATGTGGTCTAAGCTATGCACTGGCTTAGAGCTTTCTTCACCAGTTCCCATAGCCTCTTGTCTTCCTTCTTATCACATGCTTGGAGATTGATCTTGGTGTCTTTTATACCAGACTTATGTAGCCTACATCGAGATCTGATGGCTACAACTTGTGGATGGACCCAATGATAAATCGGATCTAAGGCTGAGAAATCACAGGATTTCATTTTGAACATATTTTGCAATTTGACTCCGGGGCTTAAAAAACAAACCCTAATTAAAGGTACTAGAGAACAAGAGAAGGGTATTGAAATCTGAAATTTTATTCACCAAAAGATGGCTTAGACTCTTAATGACAGAAAATATTTATGGATTCTTACCTAATTTGTTCCTAAGAAAGTTACTTGGGCATGCAGTTATTTTTCTTGTAAGTGACCTAAATTCTAATCATTTGATCACTAATATAAACTCATAAACAACAAGGCCCAACCCATAGGAGTAAAACTCATTGCAATTATCCTACAATCAAAATCTAACCCATGATAAATAAGTAAAACTTGTATGCCCAACAGTAGACATAATAAACCAGCACAATATGTTTGCTTTTGGAGCCTGCTCTTCTCTTCCTTTTGGTTCCAAAAAATATTCCTCTATCTTGATTTCATCACCCATAAGAGGCTTTGAGCTTTTTACAGATATTCAGCACACTTGAGCTATAAGTGATTGGTGTAACATGGTAGCGAGGATTTTGACCGTGAAAATGTGCTAGATTTCAAAAAGGTGAAGATTATGGATTTTAAGCTGAAAAGCTTGCTTTGTTTGGGTGCAAATTTCTAGGAGGCCTACGGGAAGAATGGTGGTAGGAGAATAAACACCTTCAAATCGATGTATTAACCGTGAGTGAAGCATGGACAGGATGACAAATCCTCAGTCAGAGTGAGAATTTTCAGTTTTTCGATGAATATTGTTTTCTGATTTAAAGAGAGGAGGGAGAGATGAAGATTATTCTTTAGTGTGGATCAATGTTTTAAAAAACTCGCCCAGGGCATGCTCGGGGCTCGTTCTGAGGCAAAATGGGCCAAAAACACCTTGAAACTCTGAAATAAAAGGCACAACTTGTTCTGGGCGTACACCCTTTCCTTCGTGCACATGCCCTGTGCATTTGGGGCACACCTTTAGTGCCCCGTGGTAACAAGAATACACCTCACAAGTTGAAATTGCAACTCATAAGAGGGTCAGCTGTTTTCATTTGTTAAAGTTACCACAGTAAGGCTAATCACTTAAGTAAAAACTTCGTTAGGCCAAAGTCCAAACAAAAAAAGAGGAAAAAAGGAAGAGGATACAAAAATAGAATGAAGTTGCAGAGCTTGAGGGGAAGACGATCGATCAGCGATGGTTAAAGTGACTATTCACCGTGTTCACCTCCAAGAATTATTTTAATATTTTATATCTTGGTTGGTTGGACCATGAAAGACAATTTAGTTTGTAGTGCAATAAATTGCATTTAAATTTTTTTATATATTGCTTTTAATTTAATCGATTATGTAGGCCTAGATTATATTTAAAATTTTTGAAAATAGGTTATGTTTTAAATAAATTTTAGTTATGTATATTTTTGCAATTTTTAAGATATTAATATAGATTTTGAATATAAATGTTTAAAACTTGAAAGGCTTACGGGCATTGGGGCTTATTCCTGCCTCATGGGAGAAAACATTGGTGTGGATGACCCTCAAAGTTGAAGCTAGGTTAAGAGCCATTTAAAACTCTTAATTTTTTGGAGACAAGAAAACTAGATATTGAACACTGACTCTTTCTCGAAATCAGGGTGGCCGGATTTTGGGGAAAAATTTGTTAAAAGTAAAAACCCAGATCCACTCTACTTTTCTAGCTGGTTTTTGGGTTCACCCAAACAGCCCCTTCACATTGATAAAGGCATAGGAGAGGAAGACATCAAAACATCAAATTTAATATGCATTTTGTGATTGTTTCAATAAAATCTTGAATTCCTTTTGCTCCCAGCTCATTATTTTCAATTTTGATAAATTTTTTTCCGTTGTGGGTTTAGTTTGATTGAACTTATCTGAAGCTTTCATCTATTATGGCAGGGCCATGAGGGCAGATTCTCTGTTTATGTGCATGCATCTAGGGACAAACCAGTACATGTCAGCCCTTACTTTGTTAATCGGGATATACGGAGCGACAAGGTTAATAAACTTTACATGTACTAACATACATTTTTCTTGTTTTACTGATTTGATGATCATAATTTCGATTTGGAATGTGTCTCCCCTAAGATACTTTGAATATTTATTGCTCCATCTGTTTTTTGCATTTATAATCTGATTATATTAGACACTATAATGTTCTTTGACCCCCCCCCCCCCCCCAACTAAAGAAAATAGAAACCAAATTTTTATTGCTTATGGTTCTACTATTTTTCTTGTGTACTTAGTTTCTGGAAAGTTTCAAGGTTTTGGTATTGCAATATGGCTAAGCTTATATATTAAATCAGTTCTTTGTCCTCCAACCCACATATATATATGTGTGTGTGTGTGTGTGTGTTTCAATTATAGGTCCATTTGGAGAAAGAAATTGTTGCCTTAGAAGAAGAATTTAAACATTGTTTGCATAATCTAAATATCTATTAATTACTTCAAAAAAAAAAAAAAATTTATTAATAATATTTTCCCAACGTTTTGGTGCAAACTTTGTTCAGGAGCTTGATGAAGACTTGCCTTGGATTTAGCTGACTGAATATCGATCTTGGTTGAATTTTTTAATTGTTAATTCGAGATGGATTTGGGATGGATTTTTCATTGGAATTCAAATGAACATATTAGATAGGAAAAAAGATTCAATTATTCTTGATGCACCCAAATTATCATGACATGATCCTTTCCAAATAGAGCGAAGGCTCATTGCTCTTTCTTTTTTCAATAAGGGGTTGACTACAAATGACAAATGCTTTGATTAGCTGTTTGACCTTAATGCCCATTGCCAAGGCCTTGCTGATAAACTAGATATTTGAAAGGGAGAAAATATTTTTAACCCAAATGTGTGGTTATTGTTATTATTAGTGTTATTTAGTTATTGCCAAATAGAATAAATAGGCTTGCTTCTCCTTGATACCTTTCTTGAACTGTGATTATATTATATTTTGGTGATTTTACATATATTTGTCTCGTTAAGTCACAAGTGTATGCTTAGAAGAAAAAAACGCATGCTTTGTGTAACATAAAATCTTGGACTGATGGAGCTTCAACTAGGGTTTTACATATATATATATATATATGTATGTATAGGGCTGATTAAGTCTGGGACATTCCGGAACATAATGGAGTTTAGAGAGCTATATGAGGCTACAACGAGTCTATGGAGAGTCGAATTGAGTCTAGAAAGCTTTATGGGGCTATTTAGAGTGGTTTGAGATCATAATAGAGTTTAGAAAGCTGTGTGAGGCTACAACGAATCTATGGAGACTCAAAGTGAGTCTAGAAGGCTTTGTGGGGCTATAAGAGTGTATTGAGATAATAATGGAGTTTTGAGAACCGTGTGAGGCTACCACAAGTCTATGGAGACTCGAGGTTAGTCTAGAAAGCTTCGTGGGGCTATTAAGAGCTACGATTGCAACTCAGTTCAGGCTGGTTTGGGCTAGGGGGAAATTTGGACTGGACCGAACTATTTTGGTCCTTGAAAATCTGAACTGGACCCGGATTGGAAATGGCATTGGACCATACCAGAAAAAATGGTTGGTTCTTTGTGTTTTTGTTTGTTTTTTTTTTTTTTGGTTTTCAGGGTAAAAGGTAAGAAATTTATTGAATAATAATTTCACTTATATATGGAGTATAATATATTAATATTAACATATATATATATATATATATATATATAATTAACATATATTTTTGGAACCAGATCAAACCGATTTCCCGAATTCCAAAATATATATATATGGGGAGGTTCTGTTGACACCCGGTGTAAAACTTTTTACTCTTACACTGCTCAATATCTCTTTGTGGGAATAATATTTCATCAATCCAACTGTTGGATTACATATTACTATTATGCACATCATGCATGCCAAATTTTAAGTTAATCGGATATTGGGAAGTGTTTGATCCGTAAACTTGCATTTCTTTTAATAAATAAAATTTTAATTTTGAGCACTTTATGGATGACATAGCTCCTAATCTCCGATTAACTTGAAATTTGGCATGCATGATGTACATGACAAGAATATGTAATTCAATGGTTGGATTGACGAAATATGATTTCTATAAAATGATATTGATAGGTGTAAGTGTAAAAAGTTTTACATTAGGTGTCAACGGAACCTCCCCATACATATATATATATATATATATATATATATATATATATTGGAATTTGGGAAATCGGTTTGATCTGGTTCTTAAGACCCCCTAAACCGTAGACCGGACCAAATTGATATGTTCTTATAAATTTTAAACTAGAACCGGACAGTTACTGTTTGGATCGGACCAGTCCGGTCCTCGAGTCTATCGGAACCATGTTGCACCCCTAAGCGTATTGAGATCATAACAAGATAGATCGCACGGTTGGGAGTTGTGCGATTATTTCCAAGATGTCTAGAACCTAATCAATCTCGTATATATATACATATACCTACATATACATATACATGTACATATAATATACATATAATACATATAATACATATACATATACATATATATACATATATTATGTATATATATGTATATGTATATGTAAGGTTATGTTCCCATCAACACTTGTTGATATAAGTTACATCAGTACCATGCATTGGTGGTTGTACCCCTTGCATTAGTTTAATGTACCTCAACTCCCACTAATGCACAAGTACAACTCCCAATGTGGGTGTTGATATAAATTATATCAGCACGTGCTTACCTGATCATCATCCTATATATATATATACGGTTATGTTTCCATTAGCATGTGTTGATATAAATTATATCAGCACCATGCATTGGGGGTTGTACCCCTTGCATTGGTCCAATGTACTTCATATCCCACTAATGCACAAGGTACAACTCCCAATGTGGGTCTTGATATAAATTATATTAGCACGTGCTTACCTGATCATCATCTTATATACATATATATTTAGAGAGAGTAAGAAAGTGAAAGAGGAGGAGAAGTAAATTCATGAAAGGAATATAGGGTTTGGGCTTAAAGCACATTAAATTAGAGAAGAGGAAAATGGAGAAGGTGATATAAATTCCTTGAAGGAATTTCGGGTTTGTGCTCAAAGCATAAAAACGAGAGAGAGAGAGAGAGAGAGAGAGAGAGAGAGAGAGAGAGAGAGATGCTTCATTAATTTTCATTCATCTTGGGTTCTAATCTCATTTTTGAGAATAAGGCTTAGTTATAGGCTTAATTAACCATAAAAATACATAGAAGCCCTCTAAAATTTTTTCTAGCCAATAGAGTATCATATTTGGACTCAAAATGTATTCCTAAAATCCCAAAGATCGGAAAAATAAGAAAATTATAGAAATTTCCTCTTTTACATGGACTGGGTGATTTTCCCCTTAGTACCTCTAGAGACATAATCCGGCTATGGGATACGGCTTATGAATCACAGATATTTCAAAACTCCCAAAGAATCCATATCAGATACCAATACGCCTAGGATATTCCCCGATATGTATTCGGCCGTAAGTATTGGAACTGTAACAAACAATTCCATGTCATCAGATATGCCTCGAGTACTCCTCTAATGTGCAACGGATACGTCTAGGGTTGATTTGTAATTTGTAATTTTTTATTTTTTTTAAAAAATAAATGAGGGTTTAAATGTAAATTTAAAAAATACACAATAGCCCTACTTCGATCAAAATGATAAACGCATTTTACTTCTCTCATCTGTGTTTTCTTCCCACACTATCTTCTCTGGAGCATTAAATCCAGAGAAGTTATATCAGCACATTTACTTCTCTGGAGTTCCCTTTTTTAGTAGAGTTCTCTTGTGCAATGCTATCCACGTCATCACTTCTTCTTTACGTCTCACACTCTTATGTCCTTGCTCTCCCTTGAGTCAGCTCTCTTTGTGTCTCATAACTTGGATAGGACACCTCATCCCCTCATAGAATTTAGAATCTGAAACTAGTCATCGGAGGTGGTGTTTTGTTTGGTAAAGGTTGAAATAAGATGAAATATAACATGAGATTATCTTGACTTTTGTGATTAGCCCCCTTAAGTATGTTTAAACGACCACAAATTAAGTCTTATAAAGCTTTAATAATCAACTTTTTAAATTTTTTTCACAAATTATTTCATCTTTACCCTTTTAATTTTACATTTTTAAATATGCATTAATGCATCCATGCCAATTTTACATTGTAGCACACTACAATGTTCTACACACTATTTATCTTCATCTTCAAAAAGTTCCCCTTAAATTGGTGCTTGAAACCGTATCAAATTACTAAAAGGTACAAACCTGGATCTGTTTTCACAAAATACAACTCATGGTTAATTTGTTTGAAACTATAATTGCCACATTGTGTACATTGAACTTGTTTGGTGCTTCTCCTCCTTATTACCACTATTATAAATGAAAATGAGACTTGGACCTATATGATGAGAAGAAAAAAAGGCATCTCATGCCTTTGCAAAAACTGGATGGCATCATACCACAGAATAAGACATTACTTATTTTTAGAAAATAGATTAAGCTTTCATGGGCTTTTGGTACAAAGTGCGTAGAACCACAATAAAGTTGTGGTATCAAGTGCTATATCGCAAAGTTGGGCCTCTTGGACCTTTAACAAACTTAGGCTATGCACTAACCATTGTTTCTCCCTCTTTTTTTCTTCCCCCTACCCCCCCTCCCCAACAAAAAAAAGAAAAAAGAAAAAACACCAAACCAAACAGCCTCTGACACCGCTTTTGTTCCTCTGTAAGTCTGGTTCTCAAGGTGTCCCTCTCACAGTAGGGTTTCAAACCTTGCCTTGCTTTTTGTGACATTCTACATTTGCCCTCTCCCTTTTCCTCTCTTTCAGACGTGGTTGTTTCTGTATCCCCATTTTTTATTCCTTCCATCATCATCATCATCAGTTTTTAACAAAGAAGCATGTTTTTATTCTTTTTGTTTCAAAGAACCAAGAACAAAAGTCGATAGAGAGAAAATCTGGTAAATGATGAATAACTTGTGATCGAGGAGAAGAAAACTGATTTGGACTTGTGACACTCAATCATGTCTTTATTAGTTCTTTCTTTGTCATTTCCATTGTGCACACTGGTGATGTGTTCTTTTAGTTTGCACATTACCAGATTATTCCAGCTAGCCCTCTTTCACTATTTGCATTTACTTGACTTTTTTGTATTGAGAGCATGTGTTAGTTCTGTTTTGGGTACTATATCTGTACTATTAAACCCAACTGATGCTCATGGTATGACTCTTCTTTTTCGCCCTGTAGATATGAGACATAAAGGTAAAATAAAAAAAATTTAAACTTTGCCAAATCGTCCACCATTCTTTGTATAAAATTCACTACCCATTAAATTCTCCATGATAAGTATCTTGAGGTAACTAATGGATAACTGAAGGAGATAGAGACATGATAGAATGACGTAAGGAGCATGCTCAGTGCATTCCACCCTCTCTAGTTTTTATAAAAATTATAGGCACAACAAATGAGGCAATCATTCTTTTAAATAGAGATTGAAAAAGTAAACATCCATATGTCCTCATGAAAAAGTCATAGTAAGAGTATCCTCATGAAAAGTGAAGAAACATTACGTTGAAGGTGTGAATTGTAGAAAAAATTATTATTTATTTCAATTTATATGTTACTTTAACACATTACATATATGGTCAGACTATTGGACATTTGGACGTCAACCAATATTATGAAACTATTGTTTTTGAAGATTCTTATTTAGGGTCTGGTAGAAAAATTGACCCCAGTTAGCCAGCTTTCATAGCATTTTTGTATTGTTCTTCGCCGCTTTGGGTTGTGGGGGCTTTGCTGAAATGAAAACAATGATTTGTAAGACTATGCCATGTGGCCATTACAGTTAGCAGCGACAATAATAAGTAGAGATTCTTGGGGATTTTGACTGCAAATAATCAGATTAGTTTGTTTTGTATTTGTAGGTGGTTTGGGGGCAAATTTCAATGGTTGATGCAGAGAGACGACTCTTGGCCAATGCGCTCAAAGACACTGATAACCAGCATTTTGTGTTACTTTCTGATAGGTGATAAGATAAGAGGGTTGCTTTGTATTCTCATTTTTACTGAATTCTGATCATTGTTGCTATCGTCAAATTTTGATTAATTTTCTTCTGGCATTGCAGTTGTGTACCATTGCATAATTTTGATTATGTGTACAACTATTTGATGTACACGAATATCAGCTTCATTGACAGGTAATTCCAATCTTCTTATTTGATGGATCCTATTATTGCTTTGGGGTTGTAGGTAGCTATTCTATTGATTGCCTTTCCATCGCCAAAATTGACTTATGTTGATAAATAACATGAACTACTCTTAAAAATTTGCGTCAATGGCTTTTCCTCTTCCTTCTCCTCCTCCTCCAGGCTGATGAATTTTAAAGTTGAAGTTCTTTATAATGCAAAATTTCTTTGGATGTATACTGGTTTTTCTCTTAATGTTGCATGCTTCTTTTTCTTTTCAGCTTTGAGGATCCTGGTCCGCATGGAAATGGCAGGTACTCAGAACATATGTTACCTGAAGTTGAGAAGAAAGACTTTAGAAAGGGTGCACAGGTATATTTTCATTTATTTTATGTGGAGGCTGGGGGATATATTTGTTAATCTGTTGAATTTGATGAATTTCTATTGCTAAAAGGAAAAGTTACTCGAATTTACTATGTGGCTACTTTATTTGACAGTGGCCCTTTTTGGAACAATATGAATAAGAAGTTTAGTCTATCAATTCACTGCCTTCTTAAATGCCATATGAACACTCATAAAAGAAATTGAACACAAGGTATAAGTACGGCTACATGGAGATAATGACAGTAACTCAACCCTGAACTTATCCCATTATTAAACGCCATGCTTATTAATTGGCTTTTTTTTTTTTTTCCTTTCTAAACGGTAGAAATATATTAATTGGTTGTCTAAGCCTTGATATTCTGGCGTTTCATTTCATGTATTCCTTATTTCAATTAACAGTAAGCCTATTGAGGTGATTCATTCTTGCATTCTGCTGTTACATTTTTTTTTTTTCCTTTTTCCTTTTGGGCTGAAGGAGGTGGGATGGGTTTGAATAAAAGGGTTATTGCTTTAGATGTATCAACATTCGACATGCTAAATGTGAATCTATGAGTTTCTTGATGTGGAAAGATTTAATTGTTGAATTTGTGCAGTGGTTCTCAATGAAGCGGCAGCATGCATTGATTGTTATGGCAGACAGTCTTTACTACTCAAAATTTCGAGATTACTGCAAGGTGGATCTGTTCTTAAATATGTTTTACTTTATGACATCATCTTGTTTGTAGTTTAAAAAATCTGATAAATTATGCAAGTCGTGCTTCTTACATCTTCAGCAACATATTTATTCGTGTGTATGTGCATGTAAGGGTGCAACTTGGTTTGGTTGGTTCAGTTTGACTAGAATCTTTGTTGGTCCAGAATTTCTATCTCAGAACAACCCCAAGGTCCCAAAAAATCGAAAAGGAAGCCGAGTAATTCGGGTCGGTATCAGTTTGAATTAATGTAAATATTTTTTACAAAATTTTAAACAACATTATGGACCACAACGGGTTAAAATAGCCAGTGACAAAGCAGCCTAGCTTAAATTTAAGTGTGTATATGATTGTAATTTGGTATAATAAAGTAGCTATTAATCTTTGCATCCCTTGAAGGCCACATAGGTTTCCTAACAAACTGGCCCATTGGTGTGTTTAGTTGAAAGGGGAGAGAGGAGACGTTTCCCACTCCGAGCTGATGAGGGTGGCATAACTCTTTTCTCTGTGCATACTTACATGTGACCTAATCTTAGGTATGGGTCTCAGGTTGGGTTTATTTAGCTGATCTCCTGACTTAAAATTGAACTGAGGTAGACTGGTTCTTATGTATTTAGAACCAGGACTGAACTAAGGTCTCCATAATATGCCTCTTGTTGTGGGTGTAGCATGGCTTCTTTCTATCATGTAATTTTACTTGTTTTGATGCATTGAGAGCAGTCAGAGCACCCTTTTCCATCTATGCTGTACTGCTTTTGTTTATTTTTTTAGTGGGTGCTTCTTACACAAATTGCTACCATAATTTTTTGCGTATAAGAAAATATAGGAGAATTTGTTTTTAAAAAGACTGGTGCAAATGAACAAATTTTTTGAGACCATTGTGTTGCCTTAAGGTGTGCTTTCCTCTTATTAATTACATGGGATCGAATCATATGATAGTATTAGTGTAGGAATGATTTACAGCATAAGTTAAGTTTACTACTGTCACCTTTTGGGCATAGGCAGCCGCCTCCTGGTTGTTTTCCTCACAATAAATCTTTCCTTTCTAACTTCACTTCTGTCATATGTAGCCTTTTGAGGTTTTAGACGTAAGCACACAAATTAGGGTTTTGTGAGTATATTATTTTTATTCAATTCTTCTAAGGTTTAACTGGAAGCTCATGCATTTTTCAATCTAATCTCTTCATGAGTTTTTAGTATTTTCATTTAGTCAAATTATCCACTTTTGTTGTGCCCCAAAATTTATGTTGAAGTCGAAAGTTCAAACCTTCAGTAGAGACAATCCATGTTATCGACATTGGAAGTCAAAAACTTGATTAGGAACGACCATTGTCATCCTTAAAATTAAAATTACAGAATTTTAAGTTTCTAACAAGCTGGTGTTTTAAATACATTTTTATCTCTCATCCAACTAATATTGCATATTCTTCACTCTCATAATAGTTAAAAGGATTCCATCATTCCCTTTAATAGATTCAACTATTCACTTTTGGTTGCATTCATGCATCCCCAAATTTGTTTGTGGGGCAAAGGGTAGATTAAAAAACTCCGCCAGTGTTACATTCACACTGCCGGTCCCAAGCCCGGATAAAGGAGGAGGGTTTGTCAAGTTAATTATTCTACAACCTTTTGATGAATGTTGATAGGTTAATTTATCATCGTAATTATCATCATCATCATCAGCATCCTTGTCGTCATTATTGTTAAAAAATGGGAAAGTTTATATTTGTGTTAAACAAAATCCTAAAAGGGGTTAAACATATTATAATGAGATATTCACAAAATATTTATTATACAAATTTGGTCCCAGTCTAATCCAAACCAAATCATGACTGCTGAATGGAGAAAGCTTGAATAAAACTAATTGAAACTAATAAAATCCAAACAAAACTACAAGAAAACTTGAAACTAAATGATATATGGAATAAATAGGAAAATATACATATGTCCGTGGCCGGGAGAAGGAAGAACACTAATTGAGAACCTTGGGCCCTTAGAACCAATGATGCTCTAATATCATGTTAGAAAGGAAGATTAAAACTGCAGTAAACGAACCCTAAGAGGGTTTAAATAGATTAGAATTTTGAACACTCATGGTGTACTCTGAGTTTTACAAATACTAAATAAATCTAGCTCCAATAAAATCAAATCAATAATGACTATTGATATGGTGTAGTATAGGACATTGTACTCCTGTCGGACAACTCACAATCTTTATCTGCAGCAATTGTGATTATTATTATTATTATTATATTCAAGCCATTCAGTCATTCAGCTTAGGTTGAGAGGTTGGACTAGATAATCATAGATCGCCAGATATTGTTTCTTTATTAAAACCTGAGCCTTGGGAAGAAAACTAAATGCCTCATTCAGATTACCGAATTAGCTGCATTGTACTTTAGAGGTATCTGCAGAAGTATTTGTGAGATTACAGAGTATTGAATTTCATAGTTTTGTTGCCTTTGTTGCATAAAGCATGGACTGTCACATTGACATGCCAACCTTCAAAAAAAGAAAAAGGAAAATTGATAGAGAGCATTTGAAAAGGTGTATTTTACAGAGCATTTGAAAAGATTACAATACAAGCAGAGATGCATATAAATATCTGTATACATAATTATAAAACATATAATAAATATGATGATACAATCAGCATTAGAATTTTCTGCTTTATGAACCTTCTTTTAATTTGGAAACTTATTTTCAAAATTGATCTGTAATATCGACCACATTGTTAGAGACCAATCCTTGAACTTTTTTAGGCAGATTGGTCTCTAATGATGTGGTTGATATTACATTTTTGATGAGGTTAAGGCTGTTGGCGTCAAACTTGGAAAAATACTAGATGCCCATGCATTGGAAAATGAAGTGTTGGAGAAAAGAATAAATATATAATACTTTGTGAGGGATACTCTGGATTTGTGTCATCACAATTAAGATACAGATGAACTTGACAGCGTTGGGATTGAGCTGGACTAGTTCAGGGTCGGCTTGATCTTTTAGCTGCATTTCCATGACTATAATAAACCCTAGTAAGGGCCTCTATGTCCATCCTGTCCTATCAAGTGATACTTGTAGTATCAGTGGGCACAGTGAATTTCTCTATATGTTTTTAATATGAAAAATATATTCTGCACTTATGGAATCTTGGAATATATGGGATGCGCAGACAAGGTTCAGAGCACCAATGTATTGATGTGGATGTTCTTGATTTTGACAGCCAGGTTTGGAGGGTCGCAATTGCTATTCGGATGAGCATTACTTGCCAACCTTTTTTTCTGTGAGCACATTACTGTCTATTTTCTTTTTCTTGCTCAATATTACATCTTCAACTCTGCCCCATTTTTACTTTCTCCAACTGAACGAGTTTTCCTTGCACATATTTTGCAGATGGTTGATCCTTGTGGAATTGCAAACTGGTCAGTAACTCATGTTGATTGGTCTGAAGGAAAGTGGCATCCAAAATCGTATAGAGCCCAGGATGTGACTTATGAACTTCTGAAGAATATTACAGTACGTTTCCCGTTCATTTTTATATTATTTTACATAGCTGTATGTGTCCTTGTTCATGTGCGCACGTGTGTTGTTTGTATGTGTCTCGTGTTGAAATATGTATTGGACAGCTATAGTTACACGGGACTTTTGGGCTTCATAAGAGTTTTCAGCTCATTTCATTTTTTTACCACAAAAAAGCATTTGCATTTCAGTGATTTGTCACTTATGCTTTTAATTTTTATTTTTCTTTTAAAAGAAAAGAACAAAGAAGGCACCCATCTGAACAACTGTGGCATGATCTGGCTAGTGATGAAACAAAATTGGAAGGGATGTATTGTGGCTGTCTTAGGGGGTTGCCATGTTTGTCACTGGCACACCAGTGTTGTTCTTGTAATATAGCTATTTTGTTTGTGTCACAATTTTTTATTCTGTCACTTTGATGTGTTGTGTTTGCAGTCAATTGATCTCAGCGTGCATGTTACAAGTGATGAAAAGGTATGTTATATCGACTTTTCTGAATTAATGCTTTCAAAGTTGGGCAAGGTTTAGAAAAATTCTAAACAGTCCCTTCTCTTGTGTTTCTGCAGAAGGAAGTGCAGATAAAGCCTTGCTTATGGAATGGAATGAGGCGGCCATGTTACTTGTTTGCAAGAAAATTCTATCCAGAAGCTCAGGATACCTTGATGCACCTTTTCTCCAATTATACAACGATTTGAGTGGGATATCTTTGATTCAAATTCTTTGGTCGGATTTATAGATGGTTTCTACCCCCTCACTTCATCTTGGTTTCTCATGCAGCTTAGTGTTGTACATTGCCGCATTATAAAGGCTTGAGTGTTCCCCGACCACACTTTTCTTTGAGTGCAAGGGCAACTGGTAGAGCAGTTAGGGTGACTTGAGTTGGGCAGGATGAGGTTTAACAAGTTGCTCTTGTTGCTTCCTAGGGGGTGGCTGATTTGTTGTCAATTTTTTTTCCCTCCATTATGGGTCATTTATGTTATTCTCTTTCTGAAGCAGAAAATTTTGGGGATTCCAATTCCAGTGCATTTTAAGGTTGATCTTTTGTAAAAGTTGGAAATCATCAAGTTGCAAGAGCTGTCTCGGCTACGACACCACCCTTTTTTTTGGTTAAAAAAAGGCAGGCCTAAACCCCACAAGATAGTAACATATTAAAATAAGTTCCATACTTTGAGTTTGTTAAAAAAAAGCAGGCCTAAACTCCACAAGATGGTAACATATGATGAATAATCACACTTAAATGTATGAGTTCTCAGTTTAAAATTTTGAAATAAATTTTTGAACTCATTTTTAGAAGTACAGAACACGATTTAAAATGAGTTCCACACTTTGAGTTTGTTAAAAAAAAAGCAGGCCTAAACTCCACAAGATGGTAACATATGATGAATAATCATAATTAAATGTATGAGTTCTCAGTTTAAAATTTTAAAATAAATTTTTAAACTCATTTTTAGAAGTACAGAACATGATTTAAAATAAGTTCCATACTTTGAGCAACAAATAACGCTATGTTTGGATAAGGATTTTGTAGGTGGAATTTGCTTTTGTGATAGAATTTGTAAAATTTTTATAAGGATTTTGTCCATCTCATCCTTATAAAAATTTTACAAATTTCATCTCAAAGGCAAATTTTACCTAGAAATTCCTTGTCCAAATGTAGCAATAAGAGTTTAAACTTGGTTTCTAAAACTATAGCTGAAAGGACACGGCAAAATCAGCTTGAGATGGCTGTCTCAGTCAATCTTTGCATGGCCACTGCATTCCTAGGATTTTGATGTGTTTGAGCATGATTTAAGATGGTTGAGTGATTGAGTGTTTGGTTGGCTTTGTATGTAATTTCATAGAGCTTTGATCATAGAAATTTTGGCTAAGTATTGGAAAAAGTGACTTTTCATAAAAATTCGTTTTAACAAGATAATGTTTTGCGGTAATAGAAGTTTGTATCTACATATCTCATGTTATGGTTTTGCTTATTCTTGCTCAAATCTTGGTGCTTGGAGGTTTTGATCATGTTCTAAAGGCTGGTTTCCATGTCTTCACCAATATTGTTGCATTTTAGAAGTTAAGGCTTGTGGTTAAAGGCTTGTATATGCATCCTAAGCTTGGATCTACATATCTATAACGCTAAGGTTGCATTTTCTTATATTAATCATGTGGTAGATACAATTTTCATGGTTTTAAACTATTGTTGTGATAATAGGGTTATGATTATCACTCTGCATGTTTGTTTTGGGACATGGTTTTATGCATTTTAGACTCAGTATAAATCTTGTGTAATGGATATGGGTATTCATGTTTATTTTAGTTTATACATTATGGGTATATGGATATATATGTTTACATGTACAGGTATTAGGGTTAGATTCACATGTTTAGTCGTAGGTTTTAGTGATTTAGGGTGTGACAACTATAGTACCAGTACACAGGGATTTGGATTTGCTCAAGTTGAACACTTTAAATGGACGCTCAAGTTGATGCTGGATGTATGCCATGTGGCGCATCCATTTTTCAACGGCTAAGATGAGAAGGAACTAAGAACAATTTGTGTTTGTAGGTATATATGAGTACTTGTAGTGGTAAAAAAGATCAATTTGTGTAGATCAAATCCAAATACACACTCTTCCCGGTTAAAGTTAAGATATTTTCCTTTGCCCAAGAAAAAAAAAGCTAATTATCATCACTATTTACCACACCACCATTTAAACTTTTCAATAATTTCGCCTCTAGTTTCTTCCCTTCTTCGAACCAAAAATTTTTTTACATTATAAGTTTTTTTTTTGTGTTTTTTCTTTTTGTTGCCCCAATTGAAACAAATGAGTAGATTGAAAAAGAAAACAGTACACAGGTGCGAGCGGGTACTAATACCTTCCATCCTTAACCCAATCTCCTTACCTATATCTTAGGTAACAAAGACCTTAGAAGTCATTTACATCCAAGTCAAACTCAATTGCTGACTTTTGATATACCAAAAGATAATTAGTTATGTCTTTAAACCAATAACTATAACTGATGGTGATTTCCAGTTCACATTATTGTGATTACTTTACTTTTGGAACGTAATCACTTTAAAGTAAAGCACCTTAGACATTCAAATAATTAGACTAATCCAACCTCACTAACAATACGTAAATAGGCCGTTTAATCAACTCACTCATTGTTGCATATTTCTAAAAAGGACCTTAGACGTCACACAATGACCGCCGTTTTCCTAGGTCATCGTATGATGTGGTTTTGGGATAGCGATAGCCTCCAAGGCCACTGCCCTTTACACTGGGAGTGAGGTTTTGAGGGGTGCGACAACATGAATGCTTTCGTTACAATTTTCCTTGTTTGATTCCTTTCATTTTTTGTCTAAAAATAAATCAAAAGACCTTAGCAATTAAAAAGTTTTGAGTTGGAACCAAGAAGTTACAAGTCTAATGGGAGACCTATAAGTCTTGGTTTCGACTCCACTAGGGTGATGCATTTACTCTTATATCTTGGGGGAGGAGGGAGGGAAGGATCTATGATTAAAGCTTCCAAAAAGACAAAATTTAAAAAAGATGATTTCAAGAATCAACTAATGGACAAATACGTAGCCCAAGTGACTCAAAGCCTCTCTTTCCCTCAAATGAAATGGGATGAATCAAATCAATAGGGCTTGTTTGGTTGTCCAATTCGATATTAAACAATTCAAGAAGTTTTACATATTATTGAAAACACACACTATCATCTTGAATTAACAAATTTAAGAAAATGATGATTATTATCACAAATAAGAATAGAAATTCAAAATAGTGGCATTTTGTGAATTCCTTAAAATTAACTTACAACATCAACTATAGTGATGACTCAATACTTTAAAATATACTATAATCAAGATAATGAATTTATGCTTTCAATCCTATATAAATTTCTTTAAATTGTTTAGTTTCGAATTTGACAACCATACAGGCCTTAAGCTTTTTGATTGATTCAAGACGCAGGGAAGCCAAGAAAAAGAGAAAGAGAAAGAAAAAGAAAGGGGGGAGCTTATTTTTAGTAACTTTTCGGTACTCTTGGAAACTAAAATGAATGTTTAAATTGAAAAGCAAAGGCATCGTATATTTTGTGCACTGTATGCCAGTATGCTACCGAGAGCTGCAAAAAAGGCCTACACACGAGTCTTAACAGCAACGAGCCAACGACGGCGAAAACATCCAAATTCAAAATCCACACGAACCATGACTCTCTCAACCCTTCGCAACACCAAGCTCTTCCGTTATATTACCTCTTCTTCTTCTTCTTCTTCTTCTTCTTCTTCTTCTCCTCAACACAATCTTCCCCAAACCCAATTATCCTTTCAAACCCTCCTCAAAAGCGGTTTCACTCCCACCCTCCAAGACCTCAACCAACACCTTCTTTTTCTTTCCCAAAACCTCAAATTCAAATCAATCATCCACTTTTTCTCTCAGCTGAACTCAAACCAATTCTTCGGCGACTCTCAAACTCACTCAATCTTCACTCTGGCTCTCCTCAACGACCACCAATTCGAAGAAGCGCATCATTTTATGAAGACCCAGATGGCGACACTGCCGAATTCTCAGAGAAATAGCCTATTGGACTCTCTAATTCGAGGTTTCTTTATTGAACGGAAAGACCCGGAAAAGGCGCTATCAGTGTTGCAGGATTACATGAGAAATCATGGTATATTTCCCTCTTATTTTACTTTTTGTTCGTTGATTCATACTTTTAGCGTTCAGGGAAAAATGGATAGAGCACTTGAAGCGTTGGAGTTGATGACAGATGAGAAAATTGGATACCCATTTGATAATTTTGTTTGTAGTTCGGTGATTTCTGGGTTTTGTAAGATTGGGAAGCCGGAACTTGCTGTTGGGTTTTTTGAGAATGCTGAAAGGTGGAGAGCTTTACGGCCTAATGTTGTGACCTATACGGCGCTTATTAATGCTCTCTGTGAGTTGGGTAGAGTTGAGGAAGTTAGTCGTTTGGTTTGTAGGATGGAGAAGGAAGGATTAGTATTGGATGTTATTTTTTATAGTAGTTGGATTTTTGGTTATTTAAAGGAAAATATATTAGAAGAGGCTATTCGAAAATACAAACAGATGGTAGAGAATGGAATAAATCCAGATACCATTAGCTATACTATACTTATGGAAGGGTTTTCTAAGGAAGGGAATGTGGAAAAGGCAGTTGGGTTTTTAGAGAAGATGAGAAAGGATGGACTGAAACCGGATTTAGTTACTTATACTGTGATTATGTTGGGATTTTGCAAGAAAGGGAAATTGGAAGAGGCCTTTACTGTTTTTAAGATAATTGAAGATTTGGGGCTTAAAGCAGATGAATTTACTTATGCGACTTTGATAGATGGGGTTTGCAGGAGAGGAGATTTTGATTGTGTTTTTAATTTGCTTGTTGACATGGAGAAGAAGGGGATTACTGCGAGCATTGTTATGTACAATACTGTGATTAATGGATTGTGCAAATTTGGGAGGACGTCCGAGGCAGATGAGGTCTCAAAGGGCATAGTTGGAGATATTGTTACATACAGTACACTGCTAGATGGGTACATTAAAGAAGAGAATGCCGTGGGGATTTTAGAAACAAAGAGCAGACTGGAGGAAGCTGGAATTTGTATGGATGTTGTTATGTGTAACACACTTATCAAGGCACTATTTTTGGTGGGGGCATTTGAAGATGCCCACATAATCTATAAGGGAATGCCAGAAATGGATTTGGTTGCAGATTCCATCACCTTTTGTACAATGATTGATGGGTATTGTAAAGCAGGTAGAATTGATGACGCACTTGAGATATTTGATGAGTTTAGGAGAATGCCAATTTCTTCAGTTGCATGTTACAATTGTATTATTCATGGGCTCTGCAGGAAGGGTATGGCAGGTATGGCCATTGAGGTGTTTACTGAACTCGTAGGGAAGGGTTTGGCTTTGGATGTAGGTACTTATAGGATATTGATGAAGGCACTTTTCGAAGAACAAAGTGCAGAGGGAGTTTTAAATTTAGTTCACAGAATTGAGAGTTTGGAGCCAGAAATATATGACATTATTTGTAATGATGCTATTTGCTACCTGTGCAAGAGGGGTTTTTTGGAGGCTGCATGCAGTGTGTATATGGTGATGAGGAGGAAAGGATCAGTTGCATCAAGCAAGGCTCACCACTCAATTCTAAAAGGGCTTATTTGTGTAGGAAAAGAGTGGGTTAATCTGCCTTTCGCAAATACCTTTGTGAAAGAATATGATTTAGTTGGATGTTGTGTAAGCAAGAAACTAATTCATTACCTTTGTATGAAGGATGTCAACAATGCCCTCTGGTTTCTTGAAAAGATGAAGAACACTAAAACTCTCACTTTTCCTGTCACTGTTCTTAAGGCACTTACAAAAGATGGTAGAGTTTTGGATGCATATAAACTTGTCATGGGAGCTGAAGGTAATCTACCTGTCATGGATGTTGTTGATTATTCAATCCTGGTTGATAGCCTTTGCAAGGGAGGACATCTTGATAAGGCCCTAGATCTCTGTGCTTTAGTTAAAATGAAGGGGATTACTCTGAACATTGTCACTTATAATTCAATTATAAAAGGGTTATGCTGCCAAGGATGTCTTGTTGAAGCATTTAGGCTATTTGATTCATTAGAGACAATTGATTTGTTTCCCTCCGAAATCACATATGCTACACTGATTGATGCTTTATCTAAAGAAGGATTTTTGCTAGATGCCAAGCAGTTGTTTGAGAAGATGGTCCTTAAGGGCCTAAACCCAAATGCTCGTGTTTACAACTCATTAATTGATGGGTATTGCAAGTTCAGTCAAATGGAGGAAGCCTTGAAGCTTGTTTCTGATTTGGAGATGAGATGCTTTAAGCCAGATGAATTCACTGTTAGTGCCATGGTAAATGGATTTTGCCAAAAAGGTGATATGGAAGGGGCTCTTGGATTCTTTTTTGAGTTTAAAAGGAAGGGTACATTACCTGATTTTTTGGGTTTCTTGAATTTGATAAGAGGTCTATGTGCTAAGGGAAGGATGGAAGAAGCCAGAAGTATCTTAAGAGAGATGCTTCAGACCCAATCTGTTGTGGTGCTGATAAACAGAGTCAATGCTGAGGTCAAAACAGAGTCCATAGAAAGTTTTCTTGTCTTTTTATGCGAGCAAGGTAGTATCAAAGAAGCCATCACTGTTCTCAATGAAATTGGATGCATGCTTTTTCCTGTTGGAAGACGTTGTAGTCCTGATAAATCACAAAAATCAAAGAAACCTATTGATGGGGACAAATTTGGTACCGTTGCTTTAAATTTTTTAACCTCCACTCATGAAACCGATTTGGATTGGGGATTGTGCAACGTGAAGGAAATAGAAAAGGTGGTGGAAAGTTGTTACAATTTAGAGAAAAGATCTCAATTTCATGACTTTGATGCTTACTATTCCCTAATTGAATCACTCTGTTCAAGAGGGGAGCTACGGAAAGCCAATATGTTGGCAAAAGAATTGCTTTTCGATTCTAATGGAGGTTGTTAGCAGAGCTTCAAGACTATAGGCTTTTGTGACAAAAGTTGGAGCTTCTACTTTCTTCAGTTTGGTTGAAAAACCATGCTACTAACTTCTGAAGGTACATATTATATATTACCTTAATAATTCTTCATAGTCTTATGATTCTTGCATCTCTCCAGTGGTCCTTAACACCTTTTCAATTACTTATGCGGTGTAATCACCATAACACTACGATCTTTTGATGGTATAACTTAAGAGGTTAAATTTATTGGTGATGCAACACTCCTGAATCCTCGCATGGGCCAATTGGTTAACTTCTGTGACTTTAAAGTGTAGAAACTTTTGTAGTCTTTGTATGGAAGTAGGTTTTAGAATGTATAATTTGGAACTCTGCATAGTTGATTCAATTCATTTTGATCCTCTTTATTATATGTAGGGTAGGAGAATCACCAGGTTTAGCTTTGGATTATAGGTTCCACTCCCATGCTTATGTGCAGCATGTAGTGGCAACTGGTGAGCTTTAGTTCTTCTTCTTCATCATCATCTTCTTCTTCTTCTTCTTCTTCTTCTTCTTCTTCTTCTTATTATTATTATTATTATTTGTTTACAAAAGATGAATAAAAGAAGAAAAAAGATTGATCCAAATGAGAATAAGGCATGCGAGATGGTCATACGTGAAGTCCACCACATTGTTTGCACTTCGCTTTGCAGTTTAACTGGCATATTATTTTAGCCAGGTGCAATTTTCCATCACATATCACCCATGCAATTGGGCAGCCAACTTTTAACATTAAAGGTTAAGACAGCCCTGTCTTGTTTTAAAATGAAAAAAAAGAAATCTTCTCCTAAAATTTTATGCTTGATCTAAGTGCTTCAATTTTGAAGGATGCAAGTTTGACTTGGAATATAAAATACTATGCTAATAATTGGGTTTTCTGTTCCCCATTTATGCTCTATCCATCTAGTCTTGGCTGCTTTCTTGATAATTTTCACAGTAAAGAATGCTGCCACATGAGAATTCTGAGGAGTTTTTACCTTATTTTCTTTAGCTCCACTCACAAACAACAACATAGGGTAGTAGGACCAAAACTCTTCTGATTATTAGATTTGTTTCCAAACATCTGGAGCATTTACCTTTTGTATTTGATTGTGCTGCTGCTAATATATATATATTTTTTTATCTTTTCCACATTCTTTAGGGTCATTGACTTGCCCTTTAGAGCCTTCAAACTGTTCCAAAGCACTCTCCACTTTTTATCATAAAATTTCTGAACATCTTCTCCAAACCTTATTGCCTCTCTCCATCTTAACACTCACCAGGGTTTCTCTTATGTTATCCTTTATGAATGCATTTATACTTTTATCTTGTAGTTTTGTGAGATTAGATTAAACTGGGTTGACGCACATTGGGTATTGTGAGATTAGATTAAACTGGGTTGACTCACATCCATCGGTTAGGTCAATTCGATTTATTCTGCTTGGTGCTTGTATACAATAAATAAGTGTGCTTATGAATTTTTTTCTTTTTTCCTAAACATAATCCATTGATGTATTCTTAATTTAAGTTCCTTTAATGTGTGATGCTAAGTTTTGTCATTGGGCTACCAGATTGACCACTAATCTAATCTAATCTGATCTGATCTGATTGGACTATCCTGATCAGGCTTTAAAGAATGGTAACGGCATAGTTTACCAAATTTGGTATCGATTTTTCGTACTATTCATGTTATGTATGTAGAACATTAAACTCATATTTTTAAAACAAATTGAAAGAGTTAAAGAAATATATGCGAACAATATCTAATACTTGAGAAATTATGTAAATAGCAATATAACTTATATCTTCGTTTACTTGAAAAATTAAGTGTCAAATACTCATTCCTTCATATTTAACCTTGAGAATTAGGGTTTCGAGAAGAATATGTTAGAATATGATAGTTTGATGCATATTCATAATCAATAAAGCGCAGGCAGAAAAGCAATGAAGTTTTCAGTCGTAGCAGTTTTAAAAATTAAAGTAAACAAAATATTTTCTTAAATTTGTTCTTCAATAAATATAGATTTTGTTACGAGTGGTGTGTTAGTACATCTTTTAAATTTTTATGTTGGTGGGGTACAAGAAGTTGCTGGAAAATGGGATATTTGAAAAGGGAATGCAAAATAACCTTGATTCGTAGTTCCTTTCAGTCTTGCCAATTTACTTCATGTCATTGTCCAAATTTCCGATTTCGGTGGCTAAGAAGTAAAAGGGTGGGTATGGGAGACGATTTCAAATTTAATCTTGTTGATTAGACGAAAGTATACTCTCCAAAGGAGGTTGGGGGTTTGGGTATTAGGTTTTGGCAAATCAAGATTTAATGGGAAAATGGCTTTGGAGATTTACGATTGAGATGGAGAGCTTTTGGAGGAGGGTGGTGGAATGGAAATATGCATACGAGATGGGAGCATGGTGATCAAAGTGAGGGGTAGTGATGGTATGGGCTTATGGAAAGCCATTATGAATGGATTTGACAGCGGGTGGATTTAGTGGTGGGGTCACCGGGCCCAGACCTCTGAGGCTCTGATTACACTTGTATAAGCGCCGTCGACGATGCCGGACAGCATACCTGATGACCCTATGGCTTGATTACTGCCAATACTAGTATGCCTTCAAGCCTTGTTGCCCGAATGAATCGGTCTGTGTGTGCAATTGTGAGAGGTGAAGTCATATATGAGTATATGATATATGTGTGTCGGTGTGTGTGTGTGAAATTGTGAGTGGTGAAGGAATAATAGAAAAAGTTGAAAAGCTGATTGAATGTTGGTGTCAGCCATTCAGCCCTTCACATGAAGGCTCAAAGCTTGAATTTGAATCATGTAAATATAAAATAATATATCAATACAAATGATGAAAATTAAAAAAAGTAATGCATTTAGCTGTAGAAATTAATCATAGCATGGGTTTGCATCATATAAATATAGAATATATCAATACAAAGGCTGAAAAGTAAAAACATTAAAGCATTCAGCTGCAGAAATTAATCATAGCACGGGTTTGAAGTAAAAAAAGTGGTTGAATTCTTGAATCATACAAAACACCCCAGCCTTTATGTTCCAAAGTTGACAAATGCGGCTGAAAACCTTCCAAAAGCAGACCTTTCCCAAAAGCTGCTAAAAGCTTTCCCCAAAAGAAAAGCAAAAGGAAAGCATGTGAGGTAAATATCGGTGATATGTATCGATATATCGCTGATATATCAATACATATTGCCGATATTTACATGATAAACAGATGGTATTAAGGATATTCTCAATACATGTCGATATTCCCACGATATTTTGGCTGAAACGATTTCACATGGATATTTCCTATCGGTACCGATACACTGATATATCGGTGATATATTGCTGATACTAGCGATATTTAAGACCATGGGCTTGACACGTTGGAAGATTAGAAGAGCTGCAGACTATTTCCTTTTTATGTCATTTTATTTTATTTTATTTAGCTTTATTTTTAGATTGTTATTTTTATTTCTTTATTTGATGTATTGGAGTCTATATAAAACTCTTAAATTTTAGGGTTTGATTTATGCTATTGATAATTTAAGTTTGGTGCCAATTCCAAACGAACCCTAGGTGCCGACTCCTAGGTTTTGCTTCTTGCTTCTTTTCTTCTTACTTTCTTTGCTTAATCTTTTGGTGTTGATTATCGCTATGAGTTTTGTGATTTGAAGTGCATGTTCTATACATCATTTAGGTTCTGAGTTCAACTCTTATTAAATCCCTTGGGGCCATCCACACTTCGTGGTTCTCGTGGGCCTTGGACTTACTTGGTTCATATGGGTAGTGGGGTCTTATATGGGTCCGGGGCTTGCCCAAAGGGTTTCCTTGTTAAAAAAATAAAAAGGGGTGGGGGTGGGGATTGGGATTTAAAGTAGATGAAGGAAGTCATATTAGATTTTGGACTGATCTTTGGAATGGGAAGAAGGCATTAAGGGAGGATTTTCCAGATCTCTTTGCATTGCTTTAGATAGGAATGTTTGGTTGAAAGACTGGAGTGCGATGGGGAGGTGGATAGTGGGGTAGAGGATAGGATATTGTGGAAAGCAAAAAAGAATGGGATTTTCTTGTTTAAGTCGTTCTTTGAAATCCTTTTTAAGGTGGGGGGGATCAAAATTTTCCATTGTCTTCGGTTTGGTTAAAGTCATTGCTGTCCAAAGTGGCCTTTTTTTGCCTGGACGGTGGTTTCGAAAGAGTGCCTAATCATTGATAACTAAGGAAGATCCTTGTGATGCCAAATTGGTGTATTATGTGCATGGAAGCTGATGAATCATTGGCCATCTTTGTTAATATTGTAAGGTGGCTATCTTTCTTCTACATTGTAAGGTGGTTTTTGAGTTGTAGGTGTTATGTTTTGCACATATTGGAGTGAGATGGGTTATTCATTCTTCATCTTTACAATTGGTGGAGGAGTTGGTGGGTTAGATTCACAACAACAAAATAGGGTATTAACGACACACTTCTAACGACATTTATTGAAAAGTGCTGCCAGACATCTAGGTGTGGCGGCAATTCATAGTAACTGCTGCTAAACCTGTACTAATTGCTGCTATAGATATATGATAGGTCCCACATGTTTTTTAATATAACAATAATATATAATATATAATATATTAATATATATTGAAGTCTATCGTTAGTATTTTGTTGTTTTTTATTATTTTTTTAATTATTTTCATAATATCTCATTACTGATTATACCCATTACCCCCACAACCCACATTTGGAACTGAGAGAAACATAGCAGATAACTTGTGCCCACATGGTTCAAAGTCTTGTTTGAGATGGACGAGATCTCACCGGGGTAACCCGGTCTCATTCAAGGGCAAGACGATATCTGAGAATGAATCAAGTATATAATAGGGTTTTATTTTGAAAAAAAATGAAATCTTAATGAATGATCAAAATGTATACTTGATCATTGATATGTTATGTTTATTTATGTTATTTTGGATTATTTTAGGTATCTAAAACCTAATTATAGTGTATTTTCAAGTTATGGTAGTGCGTTAGGGCCTGTTTTGATATATTTAACCATATTATGTGTCCCAAGTTATTTGTTTTGCTTATCTAATGGTTCCAATATGATTGTCCTATTTTTTATGATTTTTCTATAATTGTTTTGAATTTTTTAAAACATTCTTTAATGTGTAAAGTTACGTCTCGCCTGAAACACTACGAGATGGACAAGATCGAGATGACGACCTGAGACCGAAACGTGATGACGACGGAGACTGTGACCTTGAACAATGAGTGCCCAACTCCATCGATGGAAAGGCAAAGAACCTCGGTTTTTGAGCTCCTCAACTCCCACTACTCTTTGCCTTGGAGAGAGAAAAGCAACGCCATTCAAAGAGAAAATAGTTGAGGTTACGAAGCTTCCCTCTGGGGCGGTGGATCAAATTAACGACAACAACTCGATTTTCTGCCCTAGGATGGTTCGATACTTCGATTCCTCTGAGAATTAGCAAGGTATGATCAATTTCCATTTTTTCTTGAAAGCCCTAGACATATATGTGTAATTTTTTGGATATGGATGATTTTGTGGCTACATTTCAAAAGGGTGTTAGTGCTCTGTTGAGCCTAATTTATGATGGCAGTTGGATATTTATTTGTTCAAAGCAGTGCCATATAAGAAAGAATGGAAAAAGCTGATTTCTCTGAGTACTCCAAAGATAGAGATACCCCTTTCTAGCTTAATTTGTGATTGTGTTTGATGTATGTTGTCCACATTGACCAGAAATAGAGAGAAAATGAGAGTTTTTCTTTTTTCTTTTTTTTTTTTATCTGCTTGTTATATTTTCAATTTTATTTCTCTGCTTGTTGCATGGAATAATTAAAACTTTGGGAATTTTGTTGGACAAGTTGGGATTTGGAAAAGATGGGGAGAAAAAAATATGGAATTCAGTGGTAATGACTAGGCAAAAATTTGGGGAAAAAAAATCAAAGCATTGTTAATTTATGTGCTTTCAACTTTAATTTTCACCTTGTTAGACCAATTCAGTTAGTGCTACACTCTCTTCATGTTATTTCTGCAGGGCTGTCTTTCCATCAGAGTGTTTTAAAAATCTCTTTAGCATTGGTTGGTCATTGGTGTCTTACGGGGGTTGGTATTTGGTGTCTTACTGGGGCTGTCTCTTTATTTTTTATTTTTTTTTGCTGATCGTGTATCTCAGAATTGTCTATTGTGCTGATTGTCTGTCTTTATTGGGTATATCTAGGTTGATCTTTCCCCTATTGGTTTATTTTTTGCTCCTGTTTTCATGCCTTTGTGGTGTTTGTTCTTGGCCTTGTTAGACTTGGGAGCTTTTTGATGTCGGGAAGTGTCCTTGCTTGTCTCGTGTACTTCTTTATTTCATAATTAATATTTTTTTTGCCTATAAAAAGAAGAAAAAACAAAAAACAAAAAAATTTAATTTTCTCCTTCATATGCCTGTTGAGATTTGTGAATATCTTTAAGGCCTATACAAAAAAAAAAATTTACCTGTTCAACAGTCAGCTCTCTATCAACAAAAGTTCTATTGTTCCTTTCCCACCAAATGGTCCAAAAGATGGCATGTGGAACCATCTTCCAAACCCCCAGCCCTTTCTTATTCCTACTATTTCACTTCCAAGTCTCCATCACTTGACAAAAACTAACAGGCTTTACCCGCTGCACCCCAAAAACCCCCAGGCAATACTGTAGGTTTCTCTATTCGCTGTTAGCTGCCTGGGTATGTTAATATTTTTATGCACTTTGTATTTGGTGGGGGTTTTTGCCTTGTTTGTGATTGTTGGGCTCCTTAGTGGTCTTCTAGTTTTCTCAGTCTGCTTTGGCTATTTTCCCACTGGTTGGCATGGTGTTGCTGGTTTTCTGTGTGCCTGGAGTTTGGTGATTGTCTTGTCACTCAATTTTCTCTCAAGTTCTGTTGCTTGGTGGTTGTTCTTGTTCATTATCTTTTCCCTTGCCTTGTGAAGGATTATGTTGGTTGTTGGTGTTTGTGGTGGCTGTTTTTGGGGTTGAGTTGGTTGGTTTGTGGTGGTGCTTTTTCTCTTTAAGCTGGTGCTTGCTGGGCTGTCTTGTGGTGGGTCTGTTTGCTTGGTTTCTTTTCCCCATGGTGGTGTCTCATGGCTGCCTATTTTGGCTGATTTCGCACTTGTTGAGCTGGTTGGTTTGTGGTGGTGTTATTTTCTCTTCGTGCAGGTGCTTGGTGGGTTGTCTTGTGGTGGGTCTGTTGGCTTGGTTTCTTTTGTCCCTATTTCCTGGTATTTTTTCTTTGGGGTGGGGGTCTGTTGTCTTGGGCTTCTTTTTCTAACCATCAGGGTTCATATGTTGTTAGACTGAATCCAATTTGAGCTTTGAATCACCCTCTTTGCTATGATGGCATGACATTGATGTCTAAAGTAATTTTTGTGACATACACTTCACAAGTCGAGTAGTTATAATTTTCAGGTCAATTTATTGTACCTATATTCTACTTTCACTTTAATAAAAAAATATTTTGCTGATATATACTAGAATGGACCCGTGCAATGCATGGAAATTGCAAACTTTAAGGGGAAAGTAATGTTAGTCACGAGTTAGATTTATTATTGACATTAAGTGATGCGGAGCAAATGGTGGCCTTCTTCTTGTTGAAAGATTAGTGAAGTTGAAGATCTAGATGACTTGTTGGCCAAAAATTTATTCTTTTATATTTAAAAAACAAAAACAAAATGAGACAATTTAAATGCTTTAGTAAAAATATATACTCCGTAATTGTGTGTATAGTATCTTTATATAGCTCTATCATTTACGTTAATATATTCACTTCTTGACGCAATTGCTTACTAAATGTGTCTTCAGAATCCTATAAAAAAAAGAAAAAGAAAATTGCATATCGGCAATGCTTAAAAACACAGATGATAAGTTTGTCTGTTCAATTCATATGAATGATTGAATGATGAGAAATTTTTTATCTGACCGTTGTTCAAATGATAAATTGTACTCTGTATTAAAGAAATGAGAGAAACTATAAAATTGTGGCACTGATAATATAACTTTACCATATTTTTTTGGCCAAGCAAAAGAAAGACCCTCTGGAGTTAGAAGCCTAGATTGGCCACTGTAAACCTATAGTTGGAGAGGTTTGACAGTCACTTAGTACTGTGAATTATTAAATTGCAGAAAGTAAAAGGATTTTTAAAAACATAATCATGTTGAAAACTCAATTAAAGAAAAGAGGGACAGTTTCAACTTTCAAGGTGTGCTAGAGAGAGATAGAGAGAAGAGGATTGAGGTGTGGGCCCAAAGAGGAGAGAAGAGAGTCTTGGAGGGAAAGGCTAATAGGCAGCCACATCATACAAATGGCTGACATCATACCGACTGGTATTTATAGTATAGTAATAGAAAGTAATAGATATATATATATATTTACATAAATGTGGTTATATTTTGTTCATACCTTCCCTTTTTTTAATACTTCCTTTTTCCACAGATGCTGGTCAAAAGGCATCAGAGATGCCAAGTCAATAGTTTAATGAACTACTATCATAACACAACCTTACAATCATAATATGAGAGTATGTGAAGATCTCAAGAAAATTATTGTTTGTGTGAAGATCTCAAGAAGTATGTGCAATGGAATATTTTAAAAAAATTTCTAGAATTTTCTTTCTTGTTTACATTTTCTTCTGTTTGAAACTTGCCTTATGCAAACCTCAATTGCCGGTTTAAAAATAAATGCTTTAAGTGAAAAATTCTTGTTATTAGTCTCTAGTCTCGGAGTGTGTTAAAGAGAAATTAATATTCCTTCAATATGATCTGTGGAGTGATGCTATTATAATATGCATTTTGGCATGCATTTATTCTTGAATTGTCCATTTGGACAGTTTAGGAATACATATTTCTTCAACATTGGCTAATTGTGCACTTTAGACTTGCGCAAAAGTTTTGGTTATTTCCTTCATGTTCTCTAGGTATGAGTTAAGAGATATTTTATAGGCATTGTTGCTTATTCTCTCAGCTATGTACCTAGAGAACCAGAAGGAAATGCTGCCAAAATTTCTATGCAGTTGTTAGTGTATCATGTAGTTAATGGTTTAGAAATATGTTATTCTTGAATGGTATAGGACCATCAACTTTCACACGAAGTAAATAGATTTGCTGTGTCGTTAATTGTATGTTTCATTGTACAGTTACACTATCAGGATTCTGTTCAATTTTTTTTCTAATTCCTACTTTTTGTGCAGGGTTTGCTCTAGGAAACTTCATTGTGACAGCAGAGATGGAACCAATGTAGGGGGGCCATGGCCCCCTCCAACCTTTTAATTTAAAAATATATATATATATATATATATATATATAGATAGATAGATAGCTATATAAGTGTATAATTTAACCCAAAAAATACACTTGGCCCCCCTCCCAAAACATAAATCCTTACTCATTTTATTTTTTATGTATGGATTTAGTTTTGAATTTTAATTTATTTCTCATTCTTGAATGGTGAAATTTTTTTCATTTATGCTTTGGCCCCCTTAATATGAAATCCTGGTTCCTTTCCTGTGTGACAGGGTCAGGTTTAATGATCACTATTGATTTTTATATTGCTATCATGATTGCTGAAAAAATCCTTTAAATTAAACATTTATTTTCTTTCATTAGTGTGCCTGTTCCCGTTATGATTTTTGGGTACTGTTCTGTTTTACAAAATCAGGTTTCATTCCAAGGTCAGCTTTCCATCATTATGTTTATAGTGTATTTTTTTTGGTTTTGTGTATGTCATATGGCTTGCTAATCTAGCTGGTACACACTGATTCATCTTGCTCAGGATCTTACTATTATATCGATTATCTAACGAATAGTTTAAAATTAATCATTGCTTGGCTGTCACATTTCATATGCCAAAGCTAGAGTTCTTGTCTTATCTCCTGAGATTTGTTGATCGTTCTATTGTCCTTGACAATTGGCAGTTTGATTCAAAGGTTAGCTTTTCTTGCTTATATCAAGTTTCATTTTGTTGAATTATTAACTTTTAATATTCCTTTGTTCTCCTTCATTTTTCTGCCAGGTGTGTTATTGCTGTCTCCTCTTAGTGTTTAATGTCCTTTGTATCAATGCTATTTCCCGCTGTAATAAATGGACAAAAGAACTTTGAAACAGTTAATTACACAGCAATCCTCACCTTCATATTAATTACTAGGCATTTTGTCGGCCAATGATCTTTTGAATTTCCAAATATAAATTTATTTTCTCGCATATTGTTAGTACAATATTTCTATGGTAAATTGTCTTTATAAAGTAGTTGATTATGACCATAATTCAAATATTACATGTGTAATTGGCAAGCTGTGATGAGTTACACTGCATTGTGGGACTTCAATCTCTTGCTCTTCATCTCATCTGCTTAGGATATGTTTCTATTGTAAATTGAGAGATGTTCAAAATTGTGATCATAATCCAAATATTAACTATCTTCCCTTTTTATTGAAGGGTAATCTCATCCGCTAAGGATCTGTGACCAATCATATACTGGTAGATGTTCAAAATTTCATTAGTTTCCAATAATTATAATTCAAATATTAGTTACCTACCCACTATATTGAAGGGTATGATCCTTAGATCTCATCTGCCAAGGATCTGCGCCCTATCATTGCTGGTAAGCAGTGAGAAGTTACGCTACATTGTGGAACATCACACAAGCTACAGAGCTTATAATCTGGTAATTTTCACTTATTTTTCAGTCATACAATTAGTCAACATGACTATTTTCCTAATTTATTTTACTTGCCCTTCAACTATTCAGGTATGATGAGAACTTCAAGAACCTCTCCAAACTCGCCAATCCCAATGAGTTATTTCCTCAGCACAAGCACTGCTCCTCCTAGATCAACCAATGACATTAAAAATCTGGTTCAAGCCATCATGATGCCTCTGAATGTAAGTCACTGAACTACTAAAACATTCTTGAAAGAAATAAACAATTCTTTATAACAGTGGATAATTAACTGAATAGCATTATTAAAAATGATAGACAACATTTTGGGTCAAAGCAACTGCACAAGTTAAAAAGAGGGATCAAAGATTCTGCTATGGAGCCTGCAGTAATTGCAACAAAGGAACCAAGGCAGTGCTAGACTCTCATTATTAACGTTACCGAGAGCAAAGTTACATCGACTTCAGGGTGTGCGCCTCTTCTTTCTCTATTAACACATATTACCTTTATTTTTTCTCACAGCACTAAACCTTAATTGGTCGGGTGGATTGTCGAAATTGAGATGCTTGATTCAACTGGATTCCTGCCAGCTATTGTATATGGAGCGTTGGCTGAATCTCTCTTCCAATGCACAATGCGTGACTTTCTAAAACACAGTAATTATTGAAATACTTTCTACATGCATAATCTCTAGAATTTTTTGACATTTTCATAGCCTGAACTCATGATTGATTAGCGACCCCTAGACTACCATGCACGTTTGTTTCCTTATTACCACTTTAGTAATTTCACTAATAATCCTACAATCCATTAGTTAATTTATAAGTGTTTCTTTGTGCTTGTACAGGCTGCAACACTTTGATTTTGGACCATTCCAAAAACCACGAGTACCTCATCAAGCTCATAAATCTGAACATCGACTTGAAGGCAAGACAACCACTAAGTAAACTCTCTTCAAAGTAACAGAGCCAACAGATTCAAATGGCGAATCAGCTGCAACCAATTATTTAGCTTCTCAACCCAAGGAAGGCACCATCATAGATTTACCGGCACACTCTTCAGAATTGACCACTGACAGTGTGGAAGGACCATTCACCTCACCGAGAACTCCTACCCTAATGGAATACCCAATAGTAAGTTTTTGCTTCTGCATTATCCCTTCTTGGTAAATATATTTTTGTATGTCTTCACACCCATCAAATTGCTGATCCTGTCCAAACAATGAAAATACTCCATCCCACGGGCTATTTTTTTGGTTGCCCTGCTCTCATGTGCATACCTCTTTCCTTGCCAAAGGTGATGGGCTTAATTTTTGAAAACCATTTTGATGCCTTTAAAAAAGGACTTCAATATCCTTCCAGAGTTTTGGGGCTTACCACATGAATCAATCTAAGAAGATTTTAGAATATTGATCTGGTGGTGAACATCACCAAATAATTCTGAAAATATTTCCAGCAAGTTGTTCTTTTTGTTGAAAGGCCTAAAATCTACACACTATGCAAAATTGAGATAATAGAGAAAGAGGTCAAATAAGAGTGAATGGCTATACTTGAGTTGGGATTTTTCCAAACAAATGGATTTAAAAGTTGGGTGTAGAGATGGGTAACTCTATTGTACAGAAAAAGCTGATTTTAAAGAGTCTTCTATCCTTATCCACAAGAGAGTTGTGGGGACTTCCATAACAATACCCCTTAATACTCGCATATAAAAATTAGATCAAAGGTCTAGATCAGATCACCTCATCAATTCTTCAACTCCATATAGTAAAAAAATGGTCAAATTAGATTCTTGAGAGATTTACCTTATCTCATGACCGTTAGTGGCTATTGACTTGGAGTACTCTCCCAAATGGTTCGTTCTAATTGTTGGTTTAGATTGCAGGGGTTGCAAGGCTAGGTTAGCATCATGCCGGTTGAGACTACTCAAACCGTGGTACACTTTAAAAGACTTGAGGGCGCCCTCCTGACACCAGCTAGTTTTAGATGAAATGGTTAGCATTCGGTCCTACACTAATCAAGTTACCCACACTGACTAGACATGATCTAATGTGTGTAGTGCATGATAAATATGTCATTTTATCCAACAGATTGAGGTTTTATATCTTTTGGATCCTATCATCAACCACAGCTTTAATATAATCGAGGGCTTGTCGCCACACAATCCAACATCTCCCACTTGGCTATAACCTCGCGACAATTATTTAAGTCCCAAGTCTCAAACCCATGGAGGCTACATGTTCAAATTCCTTCATTCCAATGAGTTTGGTGAGTAGGTCTGCTATCATATCATTTCTTGGAATATATTCTACTGTTTATTTTTTTGAACTACATTTATATAATGATATTGTACTTCAATATGTTTTCCTTTTGGCCCGATTTCCATAATGGTTTTTATCACTACCTCATTATCACAATAAATATGAATAGGCCTATCTAGTATATAACTAAGATGTAGATCATTCAAAATCTTTTAATCCATTCGGCTTCAATAGTTGTTGTACTACAAGCCACATACTCGGCTTCCATTGTGTATTTAGAAACACACCCTTGTTTTTTGCTAAGCCATGATGTAGCCGTGCCACCAAATAAATATATAGTCCCCTTTTTATGATATTAAGTTAACATAACTTTGCGTTAGGTTACTTTCCAAAACTCTATTTGTGACTTGAGTTTTGCAAAGCCAACTGTTAGATTAGATCTGTTTCATATGAAAGTGATACATGCCAAAAATCAAGTTGATCCGAGATTAAGAGTTGCTTTATGATTAAATGTCATAAATAAGCGATTCTCGTTGATTAAAAAAAATATAAGTTTTGAATCAAATAACAATTAGTTTTAAATCAATTTGAATTTTGGCATACATTACCTACATGATAAGATTTTTTAATCTAACGGTTGGTTTCACAAAATATGAGTCACAAGTAAAGTTTTGGAGGGTGACTAAACACAAAGTTAAGTTAGGTTAACCTTATAATAAGAGAATTCTATATATATATATATATATATATATATCCAATGGTGGATTTTCTGCCATCACGATCACCTGCAAAATCATCATAAAATCCAACAACTTGCAAATCGTCTTTTTGATAAGTTAAAGCAAGATCAAGAGTACCCTTTATATCTTAACACACGTTTTACAACCATCCAATGAGGTTTACTTGGGTTAATTAATTTGATATCAACTAATTAGGCCTACAACAAAACTTAAGTCAGGTCTAGTGCACAACATGGCGTGTATGTTAAGCTACCTACAGTTTGATCATATGGTTTGGATTCCATTTATTTCTTTACATTTTCATTTGTGGTTTTGTGCCTTTTTATATTGGTGAATCTAGGGAATTGCAAGAGTCCTTGAATTAATTTATTCAATGCCCTCTCTAAATATCGTTTTTGTGGGACTTAATATTTTGATTTTCTATTTCTTGTAATTTCAATTCCCAGTACATAGGAGACTTCTCTCATATCTTTCATTTCAAATTATGTATTCGACCATTCTTTAATTTCCATTACTTTATTTAAATCATTTTCGGCTAATAAGATGTCATCTAGATAAAGAGAGAGAATTGAAGGAACGTCCACTAACCCAAGAGTATATACAATGATCAAAATTATTTGCAATGAATCTATATTTCACAATTGCATTATGAAAGGTATAGTATTGTTTTAAACCATATAAAGGTCTATGTAATTTGTAAACTTTATCGTCTTTAGCTCTAATTTCATATCCCTTGAGTTGTTTCATGTAAATTTCTTTTTTCAATTCACCATTTAGAAAAGTCGTTTTTACATCCATTTGGTGTAATTCTAAGTCTAAATTTGCAACTAAAGACATTAAGATTCTAATTGAGGTGAACTTGACTACGGGAGAATACGTCTCATCATATATAGTCCACCCCTTCTTCTTGTGTAAATCCATTATCCACAAGTCTAGCTTTATACTTATTAATGGTTCCATCCGATTTAAACTTTATTTTAGGCTCTATTTGGTTTGCAGATTTTATCAAGGAAAAACAATAAAATATAAGAAATTGTATTTTTCTTTATTTGATTGCAATGGAAGATATACGCATCTCTACTTTTTATGACTACTGTCGATCCATTTTGATAGTGTATTCCAAATCTATAAGCATAAGAATTATCACAATATCCTATGAAAGTGCATTTTATAGTCTTGAGGTCCAATTTATTTTTATTTTAACATGCGTTGAATTATCCCAAACTTTCATATGTGATCAATTTGGTTTTCTACCTGTCCAAAGTTCATAAGGCATTAATTCTACAATTTTAGATGCTACTCGATCTATTTAGTATATACTAGATATAGCACACGTGCATTGTACGTGAATATTCTTAAATACAAAATAATAAATATATAAATATATTATATTTAAAAAGGTTTTATTATAAAAAAAGGAAAAAAAAGAAAAGGTATTATTGTCTTTAAGATTTCTAATGATTATACGAATTATAGTTTCCTTATAATTCTTATTAAGGTATGTGTTTTATATTGTTATATTTCCTATATATGTAGAAAGGAAGTTGTATAATTTCCTTAGAATTGTTATTAAGGTATGTGTTTTATATTGCTATATTTTTTATATATGCAGAAAGGGTAGTTGTGTATTTAAAAATTAAAATAAGGGTATATTAGTCAATCAAAAGGTTTTTCTCACATTCATCTTTTTATAGATAGATATAGATAGATAGATATAGAATAGATATAGCCATGGAGAATGCCTATCCCCAAAATACTATATATGCTAACGTTTGCTTGTCTAAGCATTGATCTCGTCATGTCTAAAACTGTTCTATTGCGCCTTTCGGATATTCCACTTTGTTGAGGTGTATAAGATTTTGTAGTAAAATGTATTATTCTCTCAAACGGTTCATTTTAGTCAAGTTACCCACATTGACTAGACATAATCCAATGTGTGTAGTGCATGATATCACCGACGACTTTAATATAATAGAGGGCTTGTAGCCACTAACCACACAATCCAGCATAAGCAATTTTTTTTTTTTTTTTTTTTTCATTCGCATCCTTACCACTTGCAAGTGAAGCAACTCTTTCCGAATAGACACAACCTGTAATGGTAATAAGGGGAGGGACGGATGAATTTCCCAACTCTTTCAATGGAGACAACACATCTATTGTCCCCAATGGACAGGCCATCGGCATTCTTGAACAGATGCTTCTGGATAAGTGCAAACACACGTCTCTTTTTTACTTACTCATGCCCACAGGTGCATTTTTTAATTTAATTTAATTTATTATTTATATTTTTCTTGTGTTGGGATGTTGAAAATGACATTCGCTGAAAATGGTTTTGTAAGAAAAGGCTCATGAAAAGGGGGGAAAAAAAAAAATGTATTTTTAAGTTGATTGGTTGACACAGTATTTTAGACAATTGGGTAAGAGACAAAAAGGATATTATATTATAAAAGGAAACGGTGATTTGCATGTCTTAGTAATTAAGAATTTTTTTGGATGGCCCACTATTTAGTTATTTGAAAATCTGCCACTATCTTCATCAGATAAAATAAAAAATCTGCCACTATGAAATTATTCTGCCCTAGCTAGGCCCATTCTGGAAAAATCCCCAATTTGTAAATGGGAAAGCTCTTGACCCTGTCAACGGTGAATGCATAATAGCTTTATAAGTGGAAGCCTCATAGGATTCGTGCCCAATCACTTGGAGCCTAGTTTTGGGTTGTTTGAGGAAGAAAGGAAAATCGAAATCATTTTCAAGTCTCTTCCTTAATTTTGCCTAGGATTTTCCATTCGTTCCATGTTAGAGTATTGCTCGGAGTAATTTGGACGTCACAAGCCATTCATAGTCTCTCTGTTTTTGCTACTAAGTACACGACAAGCCATTTATTGTCAATAATGAATCAAACTTGCCAACACTGCCCTTTAGAATTTGAGGGCTCTCTCTCTCTCTCCTTTTGTGTGTGTAATTATGTCTCTCGCCTAAGTTTCTCTCTCATAGCTGCATGTAACTAATGTCTCTTTCTCTCACATATCCAAGTTTCTACGCGTTAATAACGCGTGGAGTGAGTACTGGGTCAACCATAGCCCCAACCCAAATATTCCTCTAATTATGGTTCGCTAGGCTTTTTATTTTTATTTTTTAATCCTTTTTGGCTGCTTTATTATGGGTCACTAGATAAAGAGCAATTGAATTGGTATAAATTCGGCAATGATAGGTGTAATCCAAATTCGAATCACTTGACCCATTCTAATGGGAGAAATGAGGAAAGCCCAGATTTATGAAAATGGCTGTACTAACTTTGAAATAGACGATACCTTTCTTTGTTGAATTGCTGAGAAGGTTAAGAGGGTGAGAAGTTGTAGTCAGTCATGTGACATCAAATTGACTTCAACGCTATCAGGGTACTGCACTCTTGCAAGCAAGATTTTGGATTTTTCGTGGGCAAGTGGCTGGCAAGTCTTTCTCTTGTGTGACCCATCACCATCCCTTTGTGCCCAAACCCCACGGCTCTGACAGTTGAAAAACCGAGTCCACAAGAGAGTCCTTTGTTATGACCTATGAAATCTCACTGACTTCAATTTAATTGACCCAAAAGTTAGACCAACTGCGTGTAAGAGGCGTTGTGCTGTAAAAACTTTTATCTTTCCATACTGTGAAAACACCTTTGTTGTTATAGTGAAGAGATCGTGGGTGAAAAATATTCTTTGGAATCACTAGTCTACCATTTGGATTTGATTTCTTGGTTGATTACCATGATTAAAAGCACCTAATAGCGATTTGAATAGGAAAAATAAAGATTAATGGCCCGTTTCGATCTATATGTACAACAAATTTTTTTTATTTTTTTTTCCCTTCAACGGGAAAATTGAAACACCACCATCCACACTAATTAACTGCAATTTTATTTCATTTTTGCTTCATTTTTCTGCCAAACTAATAGAAGGATACCCTAGCTAACTCAAATTTTCGCCTCACTCCTTCGATTGAGCACTATAAATCCCAACTAGTGTCATATATTAATGTCCACCAGAAGTCTTCATAATTAGTCAAGAGAGGTGCCATGGACACCTCAAAGATAAAAAAAAAAAAAAAAATTTCACTTATTTTGTATCATAGCACTTTACATAAAGCAGCTTTCAATTAGAATATTTCTCAAAAAGAAGAAAACAAAAATGCTGTCACTTCGAACTGGGAAGACTAATTGACTGAAGACTGCAGAGAGACCCAGTTGTTCCAGGTTTGCCCCCAATGAAGGACTTTCCAGTTATAAATATATCACACTCGTTCAATCGTTCACCAAGTAGTTGGCCAACCACCTTTGATTAAGAGCCTTGCTATACAGCTAATTAGAGAGAGATGGGTTGCCGTTTCTCTTGTTGCAGAGCATCATCGCCTGCATTGAAGAGCATTCGTGTGGTTCACATGAATGGTTATGTGGAAGACTTTGAACATCCTGTGTCAGTTAGCCAAGTGACAGGAAAGCCTGCCAAGCATTTCGTGTGCACCCGAGCACAGCTTCTCTCCCCTTCCTCCAAGCCCCTAAAACCTGATTCACAACTCCAATTAGGCCATATTTACTTCTTACTCCCATTTTCACTACTTGAATCCTCTGATGCCTCTCCCATGGACTTAGCGACCGCAGCCACCAGACTTACCTGCCATCGCCAAAAACACCCGCTATGAACCTACGTCTCCCCTCACTAAATTCTTATCCACCCCCCAGCAGCATCCTCAGGTTGGACTGGCTGCAGGATTTGGTGGTGTGCACAAGTCACGTAGAGCTCGCTCATGGAAGCCCATTTTGGAGACTATCGGAGAAAGATCCTTCACTCGGAGAAGCGAATCCGATTTACAAGATAAGTAATTGGAGATGCTGAGCACATTGTACATAGCTTAGATTAAGTTTGCTAGGTAGGATATCTATTCCTTCAAATGGAAACATTACTGTTGTTTGGCCTTTCAGTTGGTGTGCTACCCCATAGTGAGAGAGACCATAGAACTATATAGCTATACCTTGGTGGCTTTTTGCTGTGGTGTGGCGGTGGTATCAATGAAGAAAACTCTAGATTGAGTATTGTAGGTGGCTTTGAAGAATTTGAAATGATACCACTGGAGAAGAATTTCTGCTTGTA
This sequence comes from Liquidambar formosana, assembly GCA_039720395.1. NCBI lineage: Eukaryota > Viridiplantae > Streptophyta > Magnoliopsida > Saxifragales > Altingiaceae > Liquidambar > Liquidambar formosana. The sequence continues at coordinate 34,258,583 of CM077834.1, forward strand.
ATTTCTTTCTAGGAAGTAGTAATTTCTCTTCATCTATATGTTTCTCCAAATCTGTGATCTCGACGATTAGCCTTTGCTTGGATCTCGGAAAGAACGAGGAAAACGATAAAAAGTTGCATTAAGAAACGCAACCAATTTTATTATTTAATAAAGGCAAACCAATTTTAAGCCATTTTCTTTTCCTTTCCCTCTTACTTTCCCGAATTCCAACTGAGAATCACCAAAATTCCTCGTGGTCTTCAATCCAATTCTCTGATATTTATCAATTTCCTTCCTCTGGAAATCAGTCATGGAGATGGAGAATTCCAAGATGACACCATCTGCGGGAATTATGACTTCCAGGAGGTAGCAAGAATTAAATCACTTGAAAGGAATTATAGCCACTCTTCTTATGTTTTCTTATTCAATCTATCATCAAAAACTTACAATGCCACAAGTTCCCATAATTTTTGCACATATTTCAGTTCACCCAAATGCAGGCAGTCGGAACGAATTTCTGTGCAGTGCCCATTAACATATTCAATTAGATAAGTGGTGATAGTTTGGGAGTTGGAATTCCTCCTATCTGCATAGTAGAAGTTAGATTCACAGTGTGCAACGCATCTGAATCTCTATGAATTAAGTTCAGATTAGCAACCAAAAACTGCTAACCAAAAAATTCAGTTTACAGTGTCTTATTCCCACGCGGTCTAATCCTCTGTTTAGTTCGCAGAAAGTGTAAGGGAAAGAAAAATGAGAGGGGAAAAAAACAAAAACAAAGGGAAGGGAAATGAAAATTTTTCTTGTGTTTGGTTGTTTAGGGAAAAATAAGGGGAAAAGTAATTAATTTCTAAGAAAAGCGATTTCCTTTGTTTGGTTGATGGGAGGAAGTTCTTACCCTGAGTTAAGTTGTCCACACGCTAGCCATAGCTTCGATCATTGCAAAAAGTTGTAGGCAGAGAGTTCTTTAGCAGGCTACCCAACCCTTTGTCAATTCCAGATGATATCTTGATGAGATTTCACAAAGTCGTGAAGACCCAATTCTCTATACAATGGCAGAAAATGTATTCCAAAGATATTCAGTAAAACTTCCATATTAACACATGTGGAAACAATTTGGTGCTAGAATGATCACTCCATCAATCACTGATTGTATAATCCCTCATGAAAAGGTATAATAAGAAAAATAGAAAAGAAATAATAAACAGAGCAACCAGGTCAGGTTTCATACGGATTAAAATATACAGAGTAAAGCAATATGTACTCGAACATTTCAATTCTTAAATTCATTTTATACCCAAAAACCTATCTTCCATATTTTCAAGAAGCATTATCGCACTAATGCAATGCTGACAAGGAGCTCAAACTAAAAAATCAAAGCTAAAAATTGAAATTTTCTTCAAACATGGCGAAGTTAATGACTAGTTACATGGAAAATGAACATCAATACAGGCCCAAAAACTTCCACAGAAAGTTCCAACTGCTCCCCATATTAGAGCATTAATAAGGGCCATTATAATGCCCACTGTGAATACATCAGGAAGGTCTACAAAACCAGCTCCATAATACACAGCAGCCTGACCAACTGCTACAATGTGAGCACCAAAAAGATTTGTATTGTAGGCTAAACCAAGAACTGCAAATACACCAGGCACACCAGATGCCACGTGCATAGCAAGATGTGCTGAGTATAAAGCTCCCACCTGTCCAATTTGACTTGCAAATAGGTAGTGGATGAAGAAGTAAGCTGCCTGAAGAAGAAGGCCAAATGCAGTGAGCCAACTCAAAGAGAAAGACTGAAGTGATGTGGCCACACAATTAGACCTCCAGGTTACAACAACAACATCCACCCCACCGACTCCAAAAGTATCCAACACAATAAAGCTTCACATATTTAACCCGAATGACTCAAAACCTCTGAATCTACCATATCCCAAAAAAACCAGATCAACACCAATCAAAATAAAATGAGACCAACACACAATACTAAGAACAAGTACTTCCACCCTAACCTTGAAAGGGGAACTGAGTGGTCGTAAGGCCTCTTGCCAAGCAAAAGGTCATGGGTTCAACTCTCACCACTTCCCCTCAAGGTCACCCCCATGGACTTTGTCCTGTAATTGCCTTGCATGTGGGACTGGGGACTATATGTGTCTAAGAGGATTAGTTAGATTCAAAGCATTTGGAAACTACAGATATCAAAAGATAAAAAATAAAAAAATTCTTCCACCCTGAAAAAACAGTAACACCAAAGGACTGCAGTGAGAACCCAAACAAACAGAGGGATTCGCAAAAAATACAGCCATACCCCCTACAATTTCTATGAATCCCTAACACAAACACCTATCATGCATGCCTTATCAAGCTTTATATCATCACAACCTTCTCAACATTTTCACACTACCCCAATAAAATACAACAGTTGTACCTATCAATAGAAACAAGATAATCAAACAACAACTCTACATCCGCCACTTTCACTCTTGAACCCAAGAAGCAACCACCTATCCAGAGCACCTTCATCAAACAAACTTATCCAAAAGCATAGCTTTTCCCTGCAGCTCCCCTTTGAAAAAGTACTAAAAAACTACAATACTCCAACTGAAGTCTGAACCCGTGACCCTGATATCCCCAACTGAAAATGATTATGACCAATTAAACTTTTCAAAACTCCAATTGGTATTACACCACAATTAACTTGCTGAACTGCTAGGCTATTTAACAAACACCTGCGGGGAGTGCATAAACACGAATGAAGCAATTGCTGATAATTCTCAAAGGCCATCTTAAGGTGTAGCTACATCATATCCAATATGTTGCTAATGCTTTTGCATAAATCCAATTACAATCATGAATGAAACTGGTGTAGGGGAAGTAGCAAATGAAGAGCACCGTCTTCTTGTAAAATAAGAACAAAAGAAATAAAATAAACTCTCTGAAATTTTATTGATCAAAATTGAATTATTGCCTGTACGCTACAAACCTATTTATAAGAACTAATACTTGAACTCTAAGTAAACTAGAAAAAGGGAATAATTAAATTCTACTAAACTTAGGAAAACATAAAATAGGAAAAGAATAATTATTTTAAGCAAAATAAACAAATTAAGCAAGTGTGACTTTTCTAAGTCTAACCAGATTTGCCACATTTTAACTAAATTTGCCTAGCCGTTGCACGGACCTTTGATGATCCAGCAACGGGCAATGGCTAAGGCGATAAGTCGGGGTGAGTTGTCCTACATCGGGCTCCCCCACTTGGAATGAACTCGCCCTCGAGTTCTTAACTTGAACTTGAATTCTTCCATTCCAAACAAATAGATACTTCGAATATTTCGAACACCTCATCCTCCTCTGAAATTTATTCTCTTGAACTTTTGCAAGCTTGTGCTGACTTGACTTCATGGTATCCTTCAAAAAATTAACGAATTCCACCAAACAAAGACTAATAATAAAACTAAATTGCTCGACTCCAATAAAATCAAAACTTGGCAACTTGTAACTAAGGGAAAGATCAGTTGTTAAATTATTAACTGGACTTTGTGATTGGATCTCTTTGAAAGTTTGACAAGTTCCTTCTTTGATGAAATTTCGCAATCAATGTTTTCCTTCGAAACTTCTTGCTCCACAATTTGGATATCTAAATCACGAACTTTTGGAGTAAAGTCAATGCTATCAAACTAATGGAACTTCTTCATCTGATTCACAAATAACTTCTTGATGCCTACTTGGTAAAAGTTGTTCTGATGTAAACTGCTTCATCCGAGACAATGTGTTGGTTTGTTCAATAGAGAATTTCTTGGTAGATAATTGCATTAAACGATTTCCTTGCTTGCAATTATCGGATTGATGGAACATAGCTTGAGCATAATTGGCCAGGAGAAATTTCCCTTGCAACAACTTCTTCATCCGTGACCAAGACTGAATTGGCTCTTTAAACCGTTGCCTCCTTACCTTCTATAGTTGTTCCCACCAATCTGAGGCTCTTCCTTTTAGCCTATACTCAACAACTTTCACCTTCTTCTCCTCTGCAATTCCCTTGTAATAGAAGAATTGTTCCATCTTATCAATAAATCCTTCTATATAAAGACCATCGAAAAAAGGAAGATCCATCTTCATACGAAATTCTGAATTTTGTGTACTGACTCCCTTAAGCACGTGTGTATTCCCACAATCAGGAAAATCGTAACTATGTTGAGGAAGCAACAAACAAGTTAAGGCTTGTGAAAGTTGCATAATAGCCTCCGTTTGTTGAGCCAATTGCTCCATTATAACTGTCTGTTTCTATTTCATGGCTATCTGCTATTGTCTCATGGCTTCATATGTATCCTAGGCAACTGTTCGTTCCCCTTGATCACCATCCATGGGGTTGGTTGGCTTTGATACCAACTTGGCGTAGCAGAAATAGCAAAACAAGAGCACCATCTTTTCGTAAAATAAGAACAAAGAAAATAGAATAAACTCTTTGAAATTTTATTGATCAAAATTGAATTATTGCCCATAGGCTACAAACCTATTTATAAAGAACTAATACTTGAACTCTAAAGTAAACTAGAAAAAATGTAATAATTAAATTCTACTAAACTTGGGAAAACAGAAATAGGAAAGGAATAATTAAAATAAGCAAAATAAACCATTTAAGCAAATCTAGTTATGAACATAACTAGATTTGGCCTGTGTGCGACTTTTCTGGTTTTGCCTTCTCGGGTGAGACTTTTCTAAGTCTAACCAGATTTGCCAAATGTTAACTAAATTTGCCTAACCTTTGCACAGACTTTTGATGATCCAGCAACCGGCAATGGCTAAGGCGACAAGTTGGGGTGACTTGTCCTACATCAGAAACAATGTTATAGGCCATTGCCAGAGAATAAGGAAGATTAAGAACATCTAAAACAAAATAGGTAGTTACAATTGGGAGAAGCATGATTAAAGAGAGAATATGTTGGGGAATTTTAAATATTGGAAGAAGGATTGTAGGTTTTGAGGCATGTGGGATCACTCTCTTTAAGGTGATATTTGCCCCCACTCGTATAGAGTTTTCTATAGGGTTCCTAGCAAATCAGCCTCCAGGATACAACAAAGCCTATGGATTGATCTACATATAGCAATTCTAGAAAATCCCAGAATTTCTCTACGAATCTATTATAAAACTAGTAGGAAGATAGAGAGAGAAGAGAGATGAGAGATATATAAAATCTATAGGAGTAGACTCCTAATTATAAACTTTGTACGAATGCAAATGAAAATGTGTCATTTTTAAACACAAAATTGTTTATCAGTTAAATAACCATTACTTACTTAACAGACACATTTGTTGAGTATTTACAAGTGTTTTTGTTTAAAAATTATGCAAATGCTTGCCCATGTTAAGCAAAAGTGTCACACACACAAAATGTCGCACACCATTTCCCTAAACAAAGTTAAACAAAGTGTACATGGAAAAGTCGCACACACTCATATAAGAAAAATTCGTACACATTGCATATGTATAATCTCTCTGTAATATTACAGTCTACTCTAACAATCCCCCACCAGATTGTAATATTAAAAATTTTAAGTTTTATATTGATATAATCATGCATACAAGAATGTGTCTTTCAATTAAACCTTCAATTAGTGCAAATACTTCAAAATTCCAACGAAAACAATGGTGGCTTAAACCAAGTTTTCTTTATGTGAAATACCACACACACAAATATATCTAGCTTCTATGAGAAATTCATACTAAAATTAGCATTGTTATGGCCATGTGCTACATCCGGGTTTCATGAACATTTACAAGAATAAACCCAATTCTTGTTAGAAGCGGTTCCACTCCTTTGTTCACATAGATGAAGTTCCTCCCATATTTATTAAGACATTTTTATTCAATATGAACTTCATTAAGTACTCATCCTCTGTTTATCATAACATTCAGCACTGATACATCTTGAATGGGACTTTATTATAATTTCAGTGCTATACTAACCATGTATTAGTAACTTATTGTTACCCTTTAAGCCATATAGGGGATGAAATCTAATGTAAGGTTGGGTTACCATTACTGGTGATTCTTTTCAAAGGGTTTTAGTCCCATTCCAATGGATGTTACCCTTACCAGTTCTCGGGACAATCGTTTGGTAAAAGGGTCTACTAGATTGTTAATAAACCTCATTTAAACAATGGTTATAACTCCATCCTGAACTAATTGTCTAACATATTCATGTCTTAAACTGTTATATCTAGACTTATCATTGTACACCTTACTGTATGCTCTAGACATGATAACTTCACTATCACATTGCAAAGAGATGGCTGACATTGGCTTTGGCTATAATTTTATATCTAGCAACATGTTCCTTCCATTCTACTTCTTTGCCTCCTGCTGCCAATACAATAAATTCTGATTCCATTGTAGAATGTGAAATATACGTCTATTTCTTTTAAGCCCACGAAATGGCTCCTCCACCAAGAATAAAAACCATCCAGACGTGGATTTATTATCACTTACACTAGTAATCCAACTAGCATCAATATATCCCTCTAGTATTGCTGAAAATTCAGAATAAAATAGTCCTAAATTAATCATTCTCTTAAGATACCCAAGAGCTCTTCCAATTGCTTTCCAGTGATCTATACTAGGCTTACTAGTGTATTGATGTAGCGAAAATACGCGGTCGAAACTAGCTCACCAAATAACACACAAGTTTCCACCAATCTAATTTGTTCATTGTCGTACCACAAGAGTAGGCAACCACAATCAATGCTTACACTAAAACATGAAAGTAAGAATATAAGAGAAACTCTCTCTCTCAATATTTTTAATCTCAAATCAACACCTTTTTCCATAAGGCTACAATCCTTTATATTGAAGAGGCCCATGTGCGACTTTTTGGTAAACTAGTTAAGTTCATAACTAAATTTTCCTAGTGTGCGACTTTTCCGGGTTAACTAGTTAACTTCATAACTAGATTTTCCTAGTGCGTCAAAACATGAATAAAAGCCACTTCTCTTGACTCGATCCAACCCCTCCCTGAACTCTAAAGCCAAACACGTGCATCATCCTCCACTAGTTGGAGAGAATTCATCCTCAAATTCGTAGCCTCATCCTTTGAACTATCTCCATGATAAGAAACCTAGTGGTTGACATTGAACACATCATCATGAGTGCAAATGTAACTTAGAAGCTTCAAACTATAGGCATTGGGATTAATCTTCTCAATGATCTCCAATGGTCTAATCTTTGTTGCTGCCTACTTCTTGTACTCTCCCATAGAAATCTATCTTTTGTCAAAATAGCATAGACCCACATCAAATTCCATCAAACAACTTTTCTTATCGGCAGCCTGCTTGTATTTGGCACTAGCCTCTTGCAAATTCTTCAATGTAGCCTTGTGAAATACTTTGAGTAATTAAATCCTCGGCCTTTGCATTGACAAGCTTCAAATCAAGAACATACAGTGCATCTCATACTACCCAACATATAGGCTAAGTTGTGTTCTGGCAGGATGAAATTGGGATGACGCCAAGTCGGCTGGTGAGTTCAACAATGGATTTGAAACCCACAATAGAGTTCTGATCAACATGGCAAATAAGAAAACCATGGGCCTTAGTTCCCAATGAGACATTATGTTTGCAGCTACTGATATTTCACATCCAATGCTCGATCGTAGGATTTTGATTGCACAAAAGTGACCATTCCACACCATGCATTCATTCTCCCCCTTTTTCCCCTGTTTGGAGAGAGTTATGCCTAGAACTCTGTGTGTGGTCTTCACAAAAGTATTGATGTCAACCCCTTCATCTCAATAAATACTTCTTTGAAGACTTTGTTTGTTTAAATCTCCTCCCTAATTTATTTTCCAAAAATTTTACAGCCTAAAAAAAGAAGTTTCCATACCCTTTATCTCATTCAAAATTTTCAGCAATAGAGGACGAATAAGCCAACAAAAAATTTCAATTCCAATAAAATCATATTGCTTCAACTCTTCAACGATAAAAACTTTCATCCTCTAAAAAATCACCAATTAGTTTACGTCTAATTATTATGCTAAAGATTCAAAAACCAAACTACAAAAAATATTTACGTCTAATTATTTTTTGGTGGTTTTTTGAAGAAATTTTCACACAAAATTCACATGTAACGCATGTGTGCTATAACTAATATATATATAATCCTTTTAATGTAATGTGCACCTGATGCAACTTTACATCATATGCACATCCAAAATTCTAATAGTTATTCGTATTTTGCAAAACCAACCATTGAATTAGATATGTTTTATTGATGCATACCAAAAATCAAGTTGATTCAAGATTAAGAGCCGCTTCATCCATAAATGTCCATAAATAAGCATTTGTTATTGATCAAAAATGTAAATTTGATTGCCTACATAAGTAAAGGTTATCAAATCCAATGATTATTTCGCAAAAGACTAGTCATAGGTAGAATTTTAGAATGCACCTGAAAAGTTGCATGTTGCATGCACGTGATATTAAAAAGACTATATGTGTATATATACATACAATCGTGATCAGGTGAGCACGTGCTCACCTATCTTATTTCAGCATCATACATTATGGGTGTACCTATGTATTGGCCCAATGCACCCTTTTAACCCACTAATGCACAAAATATAACCCCTAATGTGGAGGGTTAACTTAAGTTATATCAACACTATACATTGGAGGTTGTACCCGTGCATTGGCCTAGTGTACCTCGTAACCCATCAATGTACATAATATAACCCCTAATACGGGTACTGATATAACGTCCTCATCTGACTGGGACTATATATATATGTGTGTGTGTGTGATATATATATCGTATAACATCTTATACTAGTTCATAGATTAGTTTGTCCGGCTACTAAAATTTGAAAAATCCGAAATTCCAGGAACTACAATAAACAGCTAGTGTGCCACTAATACAACCAATATCATCAGTAGACAACAAAGGGGGCTGGTGGGACCCACTTTTCAATAGGTGAGCAATCCCACCCACCTTCCTTGCTGTAAGACAAAGTAAAATGCTTGGGAAACCAAGGTTCTCCTTTTGACTCTCTTTCTTTCACAAGCTCCCTTTCCTTTTCCTCAATAACCTTCTTTGCTTCACTTGCTTTCTCCCAGTCTTTGCTCAGAATGCCTTGGCTGACCTCACTCCACACAACAGCTGACTCACTTGGCCACACTCCCTAATACAAAACAAATCACAATCAGATATGCATACATAAACCCATTCATGGGATGCATACATAGATTTTTAAATTTTTTTTTTTATTTAAAAAAACCCAATAAAATAGGATGTCTATGGGTTTCTATATGCCGAAAACCTGGCTGCATAATATGGTCACTAAGTTTTGACGCCGTAAATAATTGGGTAGGGTGTGAGTTCACTACATTGACACCTCTGTTAAATTGGGAAGTAATTTTAAACAGTGATCATGCAAATACCTCTGGTTGTTTTACAAGACATGCAAATGTTTCAAGTCTAGTAATTTTTCTACATAAATTGCACGATATTAGGTACCCCATGAGGAGCCCATTACGAATTCGGGCAGGGCAGATCCGGCCATCCATCCATACTTGAACCCAAATATCTAAAAGAAAGAAAATTGTGTTTGGATAAGGTGAAACCGTGAAACCAAACAACCTGGACATTCCCACCAGGGATAACATGACCCACATGTTAAGAACCCACTCTAATAAGATTCTATGCCTACTTAATCAGATGTTCATGACCATCAAATCCATTGTATTCACACTCACATAAATAATGATAAAGGAAATTACAGAAATGATACAAACTCATTTAACACAAAATGGACTAAAATGAAACCTGTTTGTTGCAGTTATTGGAGAACACAATATCACGTAAACAAATCTATAAAACATGCCCGCATTCAATTTTTCCATTTTCAGCCGAACCACTTTTGGTTAGAGTGGCACACTTAACATGAATAAATTTTTTATGGTGGAACCGTGGAACAACAATTTTTTCCTTTTTTTCCTTTTTGAAGTGTCCATTCAAAACAGATATTAAAAGGTGAAATACCTATCCCAGTGGCCATCAATCTTGTAAATAGTCTTCAATGACGAAGACTCAAAAATCTTCCCTTTAATAGATCTGTGATTTGCCCGACCCCCTAGAAAAGAACTGCCTTTGTAACATAGCTAAGCTTCAAGGCCAGTCTCTCGACAGCGGATTCTGACATTACCAACCCAATCAACACCCGGCACCGGAAAAAATCTAATCAAGAGCTTTGGAGAGTTCATTACATAACTTTTGTAACATCTGTAATTTAAAAGTAAGGTATTAAGGGTTTAAGCTGTTGAAATTTGTCAAAGTGTTGGGAAAAAGTGAATTTTTGTAAATCTTTGTTTTTAAAGATAATTTTTGACAGTAATGAAAGTTTATAATATTATAAGACTTCTGTGATTTTATGGGATTTTATTAACATGTTTGGATTGGGTTCCTTACATGTTTGTTTTAGGAAAATCTATCGAGGAGACGGATTTTGTACTAAAACTTGGAAATGAGATTTTGATATACTTGGAATTTGATTTTTCTGATATTTTAATTGGATTCAAATGAGGGGTTGTTTGCTTATTTTCATTAAATAACTTAAAGTAAAAGGGAGAATAAAGAATGGAGAAGTGATGGGAAGTGCCTGACTGATGGCCAGTTTCAGCTGTCTGAATGTTCAGACGTCTGAAACTCACTTTCAGACGTCAAGTGATATTTTAGACGTCTGAAAATTCCAGAGAAGGATAATTTTGAGGTCTAGTTTCAGACGTTTGAAACTTACTTTCAGGCGTCTGAAAGTGTCGGTGGACAGTTTTTAAAAAGGGCTATTTGACGATTTTACCCTTCTTTCCTTTATTAAACCCATTCCTACTGGGTTTCTTGCCCATTTCTTTTAGTAGAAAAGGAAAGAGAGGAGAGAGAGAGAGAGACACGGAGAAGAGAAAGAAGAACTCGACAGTGAGGAGCATGACCATAGGAGCTCGGATCCGACCCTACAACGCTTGGATATTGCGACTTCCACCCGATCTACGCGTGTACACTTTAGATTCACGTTTCTAGCTACCAATTGAGAGGTAGGTGCATTTTTCATGATTGTAAACCATTGTATGTATGATTTGGTATATTATCATAGGTTTTTGCATGTTTATATGATATGATACATGTTTACATGGATTGGGGTTTGAATTTCTTAAAAATTCATATATTTGGAAATTAGGGTTTTGTTTTATACCCTATTTAGCTATATTTGTATTGTTTTGCATACCCTCACATGATTTGGGATACAATGGGTTGATTTTGAAAACCTATTTGTTAAATCCTTGCAATTGACTATTTAAGGGGTCACTTTTATATGAGTGTTGGAAACCCATTTTTCTAAAATTATAAATAAAAATGGTTTGTGAGATAAACATGTAAATGGATGTGATGATAAGGGTACTTTCCGGTCTTAACAACCGCAATGTTCCCTAAATGAGGTTACTTTCTGGATCCATGTAGGATTCATAGTGTTTCCTCAAGATGAGGTTACTTTCTGGACCCATGTAGGGTCCATAGTGTTTCCTCTCATTTCCGCGTGTAAGGGCCCCGCATGACCTGAGAGGATTATTCAGTTTAAAAGACTAATGATGTTGTGGATTGCCAGATATGGCGGATTTATCTTATGGATGATTTTCATGTTCTCTTGTATTTATTTTAAAATTTGTGATATGCAACTCCTTGTTATTGTATTTTATTTAAATTGTTCATAATGGCTTTAAAACCTTGATATAAAACTTTGAAAAATGTATCCTATTGAGTTTATACTCACGCCTATTTTTAAAATCTCTTGTAGACTTTGAGCAGAATAGGGATAGAGTAGGGATGACTCTTATGAGGAGGCATCACATCGGACTTAGCATAAGCATTAGGGATGGCAATTTCGCCCCGATCCATAGGGTCTCGACTCGATCCATACCCAAATGGGCGGGTATTTTTTTTATTTTTCGGGTATCGGGTCGGGTATGGGTATAAATTCTGGAAAAAATTCGGGTACGGGTCGGGCATGGATCCTAACAAGAAAATACCCGAGACCCGACCCGACCTGATATTTTTACAATAAAATATATATATATATATATATATATATATATATATATATATATATATATATATATATATATATATATATATATTTTAATGTCCTATGTTTGGAATTTATGTATGGTTTTATGAATATTTGAAACCTATCTTGGTATAGGCTTATGGAGTCCATTAGAAGGGTCATTATATATATATATATATATATTTTAATCCTTTTGTTTGTGTATAATATTTGTGTGATCATATTAGGTATGATCTTATTTGAACAAGATCATATTAGGTGCTAAAAACATTTATAAGCTTGGTATATGATTATATGAATAACATGTAATAGGTGTAAGTAGCAAAAGAATGGAATTTGGGGAAAAAAAAAATCCTCACAATAGGGTGGTCGGGCATGGGCGGGTCGGGCATGGATGGCCCAAGAAGATGGTGGATTGGGTATGGAGTTTAATTCTTCATACCCATCGGGTGTCGGGTCGGGTATGGGTATAAGAGATTAAAGATCGGGTCGGGTATGGGGTAATGCCGACCCGCATCCGACCCGACCCATTGCCATCCCTAATAAGCATTGCATTATGGATGTTGTGCAGATGCATTTTACAATTTTTATGGCTTGTATATTATTTAGACAGACTTATTATATTATATTATATACATCTTGTATTGACAATAGAATTGTGGGAACTAGTATGCCAACTTATTTTAATTACCTGTTGTGGATGGTTGAATGATTTTGATTTTAAATTGAATAGGTTTAAACTGTCGAGAACTTGGTATGTCCTACCATGCCGGATTTTCTAAAAATATTTTATAAAGCTATAATTTTTATTATAAACCATCCTTGAACTTCATTTTATTTATTCTTCTTTAACATGTCATAGCCTATTTTCAGGTCGTGACAACTTTCGCCCTGATTTAGGAGTTTCAGCTGTCTTATCCCATGCACCTCAGTTTCTATAGAAGCACCTGTAGCATGATTTATTGTTAACATAAATAGATATGCAACAACTACAATAAAAAGATATAAAAGCATCAAGGAGAATTTCATTGGACAAAAATAGCATAATTATTAAAACCGGACTGAATCGGCCATTCAGATTTGTAAATGGGACCCCTCTCTTGTTCAATTTTATTGTTGGATCATTTACGGTTCAAACCAATCTAAACTGTTTTGAACTGTGCAAACTAGCCTATTTTTCAGCAAACCGGCGTGAAGCAGTGATCAAACCAATTTATGCATGTGATGTTTATTTTAAAAAGTAATACAACATGAAGGCAGTGGGAATCAAACCTCGACAAAGTCAAGGCTAAGCACTAGATATATCCCAAAACATTTTCAAATACATCCACCAATAATTGGAAAAATACATATGTAAAATAGTATATAAAGTATAAGCAATCCGGGTGATCAATTCATGGTTGAACCGGTGACTCAGTGACCTAGTTTCATGACCGGGTTGATGTCCGGTCTGCTTTTAAGAACTAAGGTAAATAGGCTATGTCCAGGCTTCCTTTTGTTGATGTTATAACAAAAGTAAATGTCTAGCCTGCAACCTTACAACATCCAAACAAGTTGGTCATAAGAAACAATTGCACTAGCATTTCTAGCGGTTGTAACAGCAAGGACAGTAGAAGAAACAATTGCAGTAACATTTCCAGTGATCGCAACAGCAAGATTTTGCTGTTATAAACATTATACCAACCATTATATGGCTCCCTACATTTTTCTATGTTCTACCACCAAAGTATGATATTTTAAATATTTGATTTAAAATATTAAAAAAGAAATCATATTTATTATAATCAAAATGAAAAATTAATATTTGTGCCAAAAATGATGAATGGGAGCTTCTAGTAGCGTGTAAGGTTAATTAATAGGATCTCATGAGTTATAGCCCATGTCTAAGCTGTAAGAATTTTTTGGACTCTATAGCTTATATTTTATTTAGATTAAGTTCTAAGTTAATTGTGATGATCTTGTAAAAGTGGACCCATAGATCGAACGGTTTTTTGTCAATTACAGTGAATATATTTTGACCGTTTGATCGAATATAATTTGGTAATATTAGTAGGGTTTTAGTGAATGTGGTGATTGATTCTATGTGTCTTGACCCATAGGACTTATGATAGGATAAGTCCTAGTTGGATTTGGAAACTTAGGGTTAGTGGTCGTCACCCAGCCGCCTATATATTTCATTGTGTTTTGGAACCCTATCATCCAGAAGTTAGGAAGGCTGGGTGTAGTACCACGGCCATCGTGGTTTTCTATTCTTGCAGGTAGAAACATCTTTATAGTAACTACATTTTCGACTCTTACCGATATGTATAGATTATTTATTCAATTGTGATTTGCCATGCCATATAGATCCGATTCATCTTGTTTTCGCTTCTGCTTAGTTTAATATTATTTGTTTTTAATATTTTCTATCATGTGGTATCAGAGACACGGTTCAGATCTATGTGGTTTTGGTGATCACTTAATCGTTAGATTATTTGCAAAATTCCTTAATTTTAATTTGTTTTCGACATCATATTGATACCACATTGGTTTCGCAATTTTCTTTTTGTTATATTCCTATGAAAATTATTTGAAGGTTTTTTTTTAAACCTTAACTTTTAGAAAGCCAAAAACGCAATTTTAATCTATCTTCTAGAATTGATTTCGATCGGTGATGGATTGTTATTGGTTTGGCACCGACACTATTTGGGCTGTTTGGGTGTCTTCTTTTGAGGTTCTTCTTTTGAGGTTGTTAGTAGCCAATTATGATTAGCTTTGTGGTTGTAAGATGCCTTGAAAGCAATATATTGAAGAATTTATGAGAAACCCTGCACCTTTATAGAAACACAAATTAACGTGAAGAGGAAAAGACTCCATTTTATTATTATTATTATTATTATTTTTTATTGGACCTGTTGATCCAATCTGTTATTCCCAAAGTGTTTTGCCTTTGTGACCCAATTTTTTGAACTATTCCAAAACTATGGTTGTTAGTTTTAAAAGTCAAGAAGAAGAATTGTGCTCATACCTTCAGCTTGCTACATGTGCTTGGGTAATCCTACTAATGGGGTCTGCATAGTTATTTGTTTTCAATGAGGTTTTGAAAATTGTCAGTGGATGTATGTTATTTCCTCTTAATATTTGATGTAAGTTTTTGAAAATATAATTTTTATGAGATGTCAAATTTTATAAGTGTCAATTATAGAATTTTTTATGTATTTTTTTAAATTGACACTAGTTCGGTAATAAAACATATTTATTAGTCACTTGTGACTTGGTCTCATTTTTGCTCGAGGAAATAAATTAGTGTTGAACTATTGAATTTATTGGGCTTTTGATATTTTGGATTTTTGGTTTCCGTTTTGTCAATTGATTCAGAACATATTTTTATTCATTCTCATTTGTTATTTCAAAATTATTATACGTTTGAATCAATTTATTGGTGATCTTTATAGAGAATTATTATGTTAGCCCATATTAATTTATGTTTTGACTAGTAGTCTCCTATGGGGAAGGTATGACTATTGGTATTGTTGCATCATGATATATTGTGAAACTTGTGCTAATACTTGTATGAGACTATCGGACTGCCAAAGTAGACGAAAAATCTCTATAACTATTAGTAGAGGGCTCATTAGTATTTTGTTCAACATGTTTATGTTGAGTTTGTGTTACTTTTGAATGTCATGATGTTATGTTGCGTTCGATCGTGTCCATTTTTGATATATGACCCAAAGGCTTTATCATTTATGGTAACACGGTTGGAACGGGCAAGGAAGTGAAATATGCATGTGTGAAATTGATTTCAACATATGACCCAAAGGCTTTGAGAATGATAAGACACTATGTGTACGAAACTTGTCTTGATCTTGCGATAAAGTCGCTTTGTTATTTGGCTCATGATTTCGACCCAAAGGAGGAATCTTGAATTGCAAATAATTTAGAATTTGGTCTACCCCAAAGATCAAATTTTTTGTGGATGTTATTGCATTTACATATGCTTAGTATTATATTATCCACGTTCGTTTTTGGCATATTTAATTTGCTCCCATTCTTTTATAATTTATTTCGAATATGCCATATTAATAGTGAAACAAATTCTAATTCTATATCTGTTAAGAAATTGGTTGTTTTAAGATTAAAGCTATAGAAGAATTTCAAAATTTAAAATTGATCTCTTGTTTTTTATTTCATGATTATAGATATAAATTTTTAGAATGAGATCAAATATAATTTATCTAGAAACTCACTAGCACAATATTTTTGGGGCTTTATATAATTTTCTTGCAATTTTGGGACAATATTGTACACTTTGATGAGTTCTTTTTGGAAGTTCCGTTGGTGAAACTATTTGCCCAATTTTTGAATTCATCTCATAATTTTTGAAGAACTCTATTTGATTATAATCTCGGGTTTATATTTATTTGGTAATAAATTCATTTACTTGAGTTTATTTAAAGTTTATAAATTTTGAGATAAAGAAAATCCATGCAATGTTTTTAGATATAGTAAACTATTAGTTTACATTGAAATATTTTGGATTTTTTTCGATACACAAATTTGAATGACCATTTATGAACATCAATTTATTTTTGTCATTTCAAATAAATTCTTTTGGCTTAGATTTAATGGTCATTTTGTGATACTCTTATGTGTCCCTCATTCACGTGTTTGTATCTAGCCCACTATTTATAAACATTTTTCATCCTATGAATGTGTTTTTTTTTCTCAGTGGGAGTTTTTGCAAGAGATTATTTTGTTTTATATATGGGCTCAATTTTGTTTTAAATCATTACTAGCAAGTGCTTGTGATTTTTTGTTATGCTATCCATAATTGTTTTAGAATAGTTTTGTTCGTGCACATTTGAATGCTATTCAATTATTTTATGGATTAGTGTGCATTTTGAATTAAATTTATTTGCACATCATGTTGATAAATACTTAATTGTATTTAATACTTTTAGTTTGTGGGAGCCCCCCCAAAATTAGAATTTTTTGTTATAGACCATTTGATTATTATTATTATCTTATATCGGAGAAGTTTTATTGAAAATTACATTTATTTCTCGTCATAATTTTATATTATATTACTATTAATTTGATTAGTGGAAATCTATTTCCGTGTTGGTCTATTTGCATTCGTATTTGTTTTCTCTCAAATTGAGAGTTTTGGTTCCTTAGAGTTCTTATTGAAATATATGTGAGATTCGATTTTAAACGCTCACTTTTGGGGACTTAGAACTCTTAAACTAACTTGGGAATTCCGGATGATTGGAAATCATCTGAAGTGCCCTTATCTGGATTTTGTTTGCACATTCGTTATGATATGTCCCAATCATATTTTGGAACCAGGTGACATGTGCTTTTGTTTTTGGTGCACATGAAATTTCGATGACCGTTCATGGGAAAGGCTTGTTTGTTTTTTCACTGTACTTTGTTACATGTCTTGTCCCATTAGACACATATCTCCACATTTTGTTACTTAAATATGATGATTTTGTAGATACTTTGACCTTGGTAATAGGCCAGTACTGCGTAAATGCATACGCCCTTCCTGATTGGGTATCTATCAAATCATTGTAAATAAGTTTTGTTTTATAAACTCTTATATTACTAAATGTTTGGGCAACTTAAATAAGACCATCATTTGTTTTTCAAATTAATGAGTGGCCACTCGACTTCGAAAATTTGTTATTAACTCAGATTTTGTTTTCAAATTTTAAAATCTTTCGCTATGGTCCAAGTGGGAGATTGTAAGAATTTTTTGGACTCTATAGCTTATATTTTATTTAGATTAAGTTCTGAGTTAATTGTGATGATCTTGTAAAAGTGGAACCCATAGATCGAACGGTTTTTTGTCAATTACAGTGAATATATTTTGACCATTTGATTGAATATAATTTGGTAATATTAGTAGGGTTTTAGTGAATATGGTGATTTGATTCTATGTGTCTTGACCTATAGGACTTATGATAAGGTAAGTCCTAGTTGGATTTGGAAACTTAGGGTTAGTGGTCGTCACCCAGCCGCCTATATATTTCATTGTGTTTTAGAACCCTATCATCCAGAAGTTAGGAAGGCTGGGTGTAGTACCACGGCCGTTGTGGTTTTCTATTCTTGCAAGTAGAAGCATCTATACAGTGACTACGTTTTCGACTCTTGCCGGTATGTATAGATTATTTATTCAATTGTGATTTGCCATGCCATATAGATCCGATTTATCTTGTTTTCGCTTCCGCTTAGTTTAATATTATTTGTTTTAATATTTTCTATCACAAGCTCTTACTTACAATGCATTGGACGCAAAGATTATGAGACTTGAAGGCAATTATGATGATCCCTTCAGATAGACCAAGTTAACTGTCTCCGAGAAATTGGTTTCAAGATAGACTGCCATTCAAATAAAGAAACAGATGAGGTAAGAAACAGAGGCTGAACAAAGCAGGTCATTCAACTTCTTGTGTCCAAAGAGCAAGCAAACGTCTTCGACCTGCACTGAATCTAACCTAACAGTTTGGCACTAAAACCAAGCGCTGCCATAATACGATTGGATAAACTATAAAGATAACCTATGTCAAAGATCTGGAAGCATTCAATCAAGAAGAGTTTTTTGTACTGGCTGCAATGACTCAACAATCGAGATTGTAACAAAATAAAATTATTGTAAGAGACCCAAATTTCTCAGTTTTCTTTTTTCATAAAATTGCAACAAAATCCAAATTAACAATATTTGAATTTATGAGCACTTACACAACCTTCGACAAGCATAATCCACTACAATACAGGGAAAACTGACTACGGATAGACCCAGGATAGGTGGTGACTTCTTGTCTTAGTTAAAAAACATCATTTAAGTGTCCAAGGTTCTACAAGTTTCTCTATAGACATTAATGAAGTCTTTCATTAAAAAATGTCCGTTTTTGTCCAAATTATAGAATTGTTTAGCCTATCATGATTTACATTTCATTTGTCAACATTAACAACACTAAGGTGAAGTATAAATACCATGGAATTTGGGAACAGGATGGTGACACCACATCGATTCAACATTTTCTTTCTCATAAGTCGCATGAAGGGCAGATACTGGTGGGTGATGAGAGACCTGCAAGCATGAAGCGCATGGTTTCATTGTAAGAATTTTATTTAAATTCATGTGGGCTTCCATTGATTAAATTAAAATTAATATTTTATAAAACCCGGATTGATGAGAAATTGATTACGTAATGTACTGGATTTCCAATAAAGGTTGTGATTAAAAAAGTTCATATGAGTTATGGTGCACCTTAGTCACGTGTGATCACGTGTATTGAGATATGGATAGGAACATATAGATGCCTTTCTTAATGGATAAGAGAAACCTTTCTTGATGGACAAGAAAATGACTTTCTTAATGGATAAGAAATCGGTTTATTCGTTGGACAAGATAAGAGCTTTCTTGGTAAACAAGAAATAGATTTCTTGTTGGAAAAGATAAGTCATAATGGGAAGACTTATCCCATTCCATTCTCCTATAAATATAGGGCATTGGTCCCCACCCTCACACATTTTGTTAGCTCTATTCAGTATAGTCTTGCCCCATTGAAAGACAGAGAGTGTTGTGTGGAGAGAGTGGAAGATCATTGCTGCACTACTAGATTGGTGGTTTAAAGGTTTGGACTGCGCATCAATGGAGTCTTCAGGTACGCAAGCGTTGTTTTAATTTTATGCATGCTTATGAACTTGGCAAATTTATCGATCTATTATATTCTAACATTCATCACCATAAGCAGAGTAGAGACAAGCTCTAACTGAGGAAAATAAAAAGCAGTTAGAGAGACTCTCTTGAGCTCAAATCATGTTGAGGCTTGGCAAGCCCTGTTTAAAAACTCAGCTTATTCGAGTTTCCCAATTTGAGCATGGCCTGGCTTGACTTGCCTAAGAAATGAGTCAACTCAAGTATGTTCGGTACTAAACTGAGCTTGTTCAGTGCCTTACCCGGCTTGTTCATATTACTAAACAAACTAGTTTGCATCTCTATATAACCAACTTCGGTCATGGAATAAATGAGCCAAGCTTGATGCGGCTGGACTGTTTAGCATCAGAGGCTGAGAGCTAAGAATTCAGGTTTACGCTTAGTTTATGCAGCCAGTAGATGATCTTAATAGACCAGTCCGTTCAGCATTTTATGGTCTTTAAAAGAAAAGAATACAGAATAAGAAGAGAAATGCAGAGTAAGCAAGCAGATACCTGTTCAAGTAGAACATTGAGATTCCCCTTTGAGACATGGTGAGTCTCTCCAAGAATGGGATTGTAAGGAGCGACACCAAAAAACAAAGGACGCACAGTAGATATGCTCCATGCGACAACAGATGTAAATCTGTCAATTGAGCTCTTCCCATTGGAGCACTGGCTCAACATATCATTGTTAATGCAGTACACAGATTCACCATAACACTGAAGGTGCGACATTGGAATATTGAAGAGAGGGGACAACTGCAATAAAAGAAAAAACAATAACCATCATCACCATTGACTCATGCAGATGAGGCACCAAAATCGAGTTCAGCATATGAGGCACACATAAAACAACACCCAAACTTAATTACTCCAGCACAGAAGCAGAGGGATTCGGATGGTGAGAAACTCAAGTTGAGGATATGTAGCACACATAAAGCCACCACAAGTCATTAGATGGGTTGTATTGAAGTTGAGTACTCATGCACAACACTAGAAGGACGAGGATGGTGAGGATTAGCTTAACAGTTTTTGTATTCAATCTTTAGTAGTATTGTACAATTGGGACTCATATTGCTTAGGAGTTATTTAACAAGTTGCAAGAATAAAATTAAAAGGACGTGGAGGATAGGTGGTTAGAAGCGTCTTATGTGTGTCATGAAAAGTAAATGTGGGAGCTTATAACAGGCACGCACAATTGTATAAACCAGCAAGCCTCTCAAAGAAATCTACGTTTATAACACTTCCCAAATAATTGTTTCTTCTTTTTGAATCCCTTGGGTTCTTATCTATGTAAATCTATTACTATTATTTTACTACTGGTCTTGCATTCTCTCTTTTAAACCAATGCACTTTGAGCCCTTCCTCACACTTTAGTTTGCACCCGCACGTTAATCATCCTCTTAGAGTTGGGACTACCACATTTCAAACTTCAGTCTTGTTTCTTCACATCTTGACTTCTCAATCCTTATTCTCTTCTATGATCCTTTTGTTTGGTTTTATAGTGCAACATTAATCAATAGCTGATGGAGCACCTACTATGAATGACAACCAAGTACTTTTCATAAAAAAGAACAAACATCTTCTTCACGCAGGCTTCCACATGGTTGTACTGCCCTTGGCACCTCATCATGATTCCTTGACACGGCTGAATTTTGGCATAACAGTTATGTTTCTATGGCTGAAGTAAGCAATCAAAGTGTTTTGAATTTGTTCTCACCCATAGAGAATCTAACATTCATGTGTTTCAAAAGAATTTGACTCACATGAAATAGAAGAAATATCATAGAAAATAGGAACATATATGAAAATATCTCTTTCCTTGGAAAGACAAACATCATTATGAAAATAGATGATGAAAATGTAAGGCAATAACAAAGATGAATACACAACACAGAATTAAACGAAGAATAGCTTAGCAGTTGATGTTAGACACGAGCAATCAACATACGCGAACCTCGACAGAGCAGACTTCCACCTCAAGGATGGAAGCAAAGGTGAACGGATCTCTATGATGTTCCGTTCAAAATGCTCACGACAATACACCCTAATGCTTTGACACCTGGGAGTCAGGGGCAGGACCAGGAAGCTTGATATCGAGCTCAGTGCTTATTAGCAAGGTCACTGAACCGTGACCTCATGATGGGGTGACTTGAGGTCTTAGCTTGATGATAACTCGCGAAAGCAATTAAGCCAGTTGTGATCTTTGCTCATTACATCTACCCAAGCAATTTTACAAGATGGTACCAAGGAGAAAGGGTAGAGGATTTCTTTCCAAGAGTAAGGTTTCATTTCAATTCTTCCAACCCACCGAAAAAATACATGTTAAGTTCAGGTCAAGGTGTTATACATGTTGGGAATCATACAAGAGGGAAAAATAGAAGTGCAGAATATAAAAATTTTCCCTTTGATTCCACAGCCCATGAATCTAACTATGCATATACAAAATCAAACCCTAACTATGAAGAGGGTTAGAACACTTACAGAATTTTTGTCTTCTCCTTTTTGCTCCAAGCTTTGATTCCGGACAGCGGTGAATGAGCAGCCCAAGTGTGCTACCTCCAACGGTATCCACACCTAGCTAGAGCTTCAAGTCCTTTCCCTTTTTCCCTTGTTGTTGCTAGTGTAGGAGAAGAGTGGAGAGAGAGAGAGGAGGGCTGGAAAATCTGGACAGCCCCTTGGGATTTCACATTGTGATGATGTCACACATCATAGTGTGACTTATATAGTCCACACTAAGGGGGCCGGCCCTAGGGGGAAACCCTATTAGGGTGTGATGCAATTTCTCTAAATTGCACAATAACCCCTATAAATTATATCAAATATAAATAGGCCTCAAAGAACTATTCTTTATGCACTCATACCCTTTCTCTCATAGACTTTAAAGCTCATCTTGCATGATCAGTGTGTGACCCATTGGGTTCACATCATCAAGTAGTAGGAATAGCACGAGGTGTGCACAATGGAACTCTTTCCATTTAGGGTCTGATTGGAACTCCTTCCAATCCCCTAATTGATTATAACTCGCTTATATTAATTAAGGCTTCTACTAACCATGAATAACACCTAGCATATGGTTCATGGTGTTGTCCTTAATGAAGTGAATAAGATCTAACATAGAACCCTTCTGTTATAGTTTGTAGGTTACAATTGCATCCTTCCATTTACACAATGTCTCCAATTGAACTAATAGGACATGGAAGTCTGTCAAGTCCCTAGTTCAATTACTTTATACTCATTCATAAATATCAACTCAATGATGAACTTATGGAAACTCCTTTCTATATTCACACTGCCATGGCCATGGACTGAATGAGTTATATTATGAATGCTATATGAGACATTCTCTCTCTTTTTCCTGAGAGTAATGGATTCCTTGTTGATCACTCACATGCCTTCATACACATAGCAATAGGGCCAATGAACACCTTTACAGACCCATGAATAGAATCTGCACTTAGTGTTATCAAACTTCTAAAGCTACATGCATAAGGTAACTATGGTGTCTCAGGTCTAAGGATTACTTGTACCACTATAACATTGAGAAACTGATTGACAGGCAGGTTAAAACTCCATTCAGTTTATCTCAAATCTTTGGTCACATTCAGTGTACCTATTCTATTAACAGGCACCCACCTGTTGGTTGTAGTGTCTCCACACAAATAGCTTAAGACCAGCTATCCTCCTATAGAGTCAACCTAACAAGTGCTAGTCCTATGGTTCATTACTGTCCATCATAGTGAACCTTCAACTAGGAATGATTTAGGAGTTTAGTACAGAGATATATTTACAGTCTCATAATTACAACTCTTTGTAATTCAATATTCTCAACTCTAACTCCTTGGACATATTATGTAAATATAAATGATGCATACAAACATAATAGAATAAGCCCTTTTATTAAATCAATAATAAATGTGACATACATAAATGAAATCAAATGATTGTTCCTTTATCCCTAAACAATCATCTCTATATTGGCTCTAGGGCATAACTCTAACAATACAAACCCAATCCAACCAATTCCCACCTATGGAAAACCCTCTCAAAATAATTCAACATGCAATTTTTTAAATATTTTATCTTGTATTTTTTGGTGTGAAGAGAAACCAGCAAATAGAATAGCTAGAAGTATTTATAAGTTTGTTAGGATGTTCCATATCTGTACTTCCAATGATGCAATCCAAGACTTGGGACTCCCGACCAATAAAAAAGAAACCAAATCAAGGAATTGAAGGAAAGTAACCCAAACCACACTCGTATATCTATTACCCTTTAAAAGAGAAGGTTTCGTTTCATTGTAATCGTCCAAAACGACCGCTCACTTCTACACCAAACGACTTGCTATTTTTTATGCCTTCCCCCACACAGATCCGTCGCGCGTGCGTTCACACCGCATCTGCCAACGGGTGAAACGACGTCGTTTTAAGTGCCGTTTTGAATCTGAGCTTCGTTCGCTCGCGTCATGTTTTGTTCCACCGACCTGCTACAATCACATGGCGCACATCCCATCTTCTGCAAAGAGCTCCATGCCGGTGACGTCATTCTGCAGATGGGTTTTGCCCCTTTTCCTCTCTCGTTTTTGGCTTTTCCTTTCAAAAGATTTCAGATGCTTGAGATTCAGATTTAGAAGGTGAAACTGATAGAGCTTCGGTTTGGAGATATTCAGCTGATACTGATTGTAAAAAAGTGCTTGGATCTGATCGAATATGGCCTTCTTTGGGGCTTTTTGAAGTTCCTGATTGTCGGAGAAAGATAGCGGCTTCTTCAACCGGCAGTGAATGTTCTGATGCTCCACGGATTCTCGACCGGTGAAGCATGGTAGTTCTGGCAAAAAATCGATCTGTTGGATAGCGCACTTTTATGCACGGTGACAAAAACCTTCGATCTGAGCGGCTGTGAGAAAAATATGTTGTTGTTCGTCGCTTAATTAAGCTCCTGATTGTCGAACAAGGATACGATACCGCACTTTGATCGACGGTGACAAAAAACTTCGATCTGACTGACGGTGAGAAAAATATGGTGTTGTTCGTCGCTTTGATCAGATCTTTTTTGGTCATCCTTAATTAATTCTTATTGCAGGTAGGAGTTTATCTCGATCACAAATTGTCAACAAGAGGAGGCCGTTAAGTGGATGTCAGGTAGATACCTCTGTTTTAGTTGAACGAATCTGAAATTTTCACGTCTTCTTTTGATGACTTATATAGATATATATTATTGCAGGTAGGAGTTTATCTGGATCACAAATTGTCAACAAGAGGAGTTCGTTAAGTGGATGTCAGGTAGATACCTCTGCTTTAGTTGAACGAATCTGAAATTTTCACGTCTTCTTTTGATGACTTATATATATATATATTATAATTTTTGCCTTTTTTGTTTGCCGGTGGAAGAATAGATAAAGTGATATGTTACGAGAGAACAAGGAAGGAGCGAAATTGCAATGATTTTGGTTTATTCCTTTCTTATTCCTTTCTTGTTGTCTGAGTATGAACGAGATATTGTGCAATTTTTTTTGGATCACGTGTTTTTTTTTTGGATAAATTGTTGACTGTTGCTCAGGGGCGAAGCTAGGAATCTTGTTTAGGAGGAGCGAATTTTGATTGGTTGTTAATATTTTATTTTAATTCAAAAAATAAAACACGCTTTTATTCAAAAAAAAAAATTTATTTATTTGAGATAGAAAAAATTTCAAAAATTTAAAATATCTTGATATTTTATAAACCATATATATATTTCAATTGAGATCGTGAAAGGACAATAAATTTGCGAAGTAGGCAAAAAAATAAAAATAAAATAAGCACTAGCTAAACCTATTGTCAGTCATCTTATGTGAATGTCCTTCACTGTTTCTGAAATAATTAGGCACAGAAATAATGATAAACAATTAAAGCAAATCACAAGGAAACTAAGAGAGAGGGGTGGGTTGGGGCTTGGGTATTGGGTATTGGGTATTGGAAGGGAAAAGAACCAATTTTCACGAGAATAAATTTGGGAAGTGGGCAAAAAAAATAAAATAAAATAAGCACTAGCTAAACCTATTGTCAGTCATCTTATGTGAATGTCCTTCACTGTTTCTGAAATAATTAGGCACAGAAATAATGATAAACAATTAAAGCAAATCACAAGGAAGCTAAGAGAGAGGGGTGGGTTGGGGCTTGGGTATTGGGTATTGGGTATTGGAAGGGAAAAGAACCAATTTGTGGGGGGAATTGGTTGTGTGTTGGAATTGTAATTGGGTTTTGTAGTGTGCTGACATTAGGGGAGAGAGCTTTTTTTTTTTTTTTTTTTTCCCTTTTGTTCTTTTGACTTAAAAGCCACTGATTGATTGTTATTTTCAGTGGAATGGTTGCCATTAGAGGAAAAGGAGAAAATATGCGCACACACACACACATATATATATATGAAAATTTGAAAAATTTGAGGGTTGGCGGTTGCCACCCCTAGCGTCTAGGTGGCTACGCCCTTGCTGTTGCTTAGAATGCTTACAAAGCTCTAAGGTTTGGCTTGATGAAAGCTATAAGCTGATTCTAGCTTTTTGTAGCATAATTTTTGAGGGTTTAGATAGAAATGAATTTCTCATGTACTATAGACTGATTCCAGATGAATTTTTTTTTTTTTTTTTTTTGGTAAAAGTCTTGGTTTTTTATTGACTTAAGAAGAAATAAGCTGTGTCAATCTAAATGGTCTTTGCATTTGTATGATGTTCAGATTATGATGAATAGAATTAATTAAATTCTTTATTTTGTTATTATTAATTTTTCAAAAACACTGCTGCTATAATTGGAAAATAGGTGACTTTATTCAAGTTGAGAACCTTAAATGGACA
This sequence comes from Liquidambar formosana, assembly GCA_039720395.1. Taxonomy (NCBI): domain Eukaryota; kingdom Viridiplantae; phylum Streptophyta; class Magnoliopsida; order Saxifragales; family Altingiaceae; genus Liquidambar; species Liquidambar formosana. The sequence continues at coordinate 34,285,184 of CM077834.1, forward strand.
ACAAGAAGGCTCAAAACAACATTGTTGTAGTGGTGAGAAAGGACATGTGTGCTAGGTTATTAATAGAAGATACGAACCTTGATAGAGCTAAATGGTGAAACAAAATTGATGTAGCTGATCCCATATAGTTCGGATTAGAGCTTCAGTGAGTTGAGTTGGGTAATGCTTCTTTTGATTGGATCCTGTTTGTTGGCAACCTAATGGAGGATAGGTGAGAAAATGGTTTAAAATTCATGGAGGATAGTAAAATTTAGTTCATTTTGAGGCTTTGAAACCTTTAATTTATTATATTTTAAGCAATGACAATTATCAATCTACATGCTTTATTGTATATTTGCAATTTGCAAACAGTTATAAGTTCGCTCTTTAGATCAAGTTGGAACAACTCATGTACCGCTAGACTTTGGATTTAAATAGCATCGTATGATCAAAAGATTAGAGGGAAAAAGACCCATGCTATTGCTTTCATTTCTGCATTAAGAGCTTCTAAATTGGAAAACAGTCTGGCAAAAGGAAAAAAAATTGATAAATACTGTCTTAGAATTGGTGAGGCTTTCATAAAATGTTAGAAAATAAGGAAGACTAGATATATTCGTTGATTAAAAGCCTTAGAGAGATTGAATGAATGACATGACATAACAGTATACCACAGTTCATCGCTCTGCCTCATAATTTCAATTGATCTTCAACAATCACCATTGTCTATGTATAATGGCAATTGTAATAAATTTAATTCAGTAGAATGTGTTCTAGGTTCATGAGTCTCTTATATCTTGGAACTTTTTGTATAATACTATAATTTATATGTTGGGTCAATACATATAGTGAATTCAACAATTGCAATCTTATGAATGGTCTAGCTCATTTGTTATTTGTTATTTGGATCACACAATTGTAGAATTATACAAGTTGTTCATATGAAAAAAATACATGGGAGGGTTGGAATTTGAAGTTAGAGCTAATTTGGCAACAAAGAAAAGTACAGAAAATATTCATATTGCTTGAGACCTAGAACCAGGGCTACTTTTGAATAATTAATTTTTATCTTTGTTTTAGTTGTATTTCATATTCAGTGAAGTAATAATTAAAAAAATTTCAAACAATATAATAATAATAATAAAAAAATTTTGTCACGAGTCCTAGATAACCAGGTTTTGGGGTAGATATTTTTGGTTTTATTTTTGATTTCAGACTCTGATTAAATATTGTTCTGCTCGTGTTTTGTGTATTCAATTTTACTTTTAAACTAAGATCAAACCACAGTGACTTATGCTAGGTTTTCTTTATTATTTTCGTGTTTTGTTTCTTCTGTTTTATTTCTAAGCTGAAATGCAACAAAAGTTATTTCTGCTATATTTTGTTAATATTGGTATTAATATACATGGTAATAAAAACCTAGATTACCCGTTTAAGAATAGATGCATGGATACAAAATACTTATTATTATTTTTCAATCTGCAGATTATGTTTGGAGGTTATGTATTTACCTCCTGCATTGGCTGTAGATTGGTAAATTTTTAATTTGTATTTTGACATGTATTTATTCTTGAAATGTCCATTTGGACAGTTTAAGAATACATATTTCTGAATCGTTCCTTATACATGAACATTATATTTGTACAAATATCTTTTCTCATTTCCTTAATGTTCTCTGGGTATGAGTTAAGAGAGAATTTTATAGGTTCTACAACCTATTCTCTTAGCTATATATCTGGAGAACTAAGGGGAGGTGCTAGCAAAATTTTTGTACAACTATTTGTTTAAGATTATAGGCAACGATTTAGAAATATGTAATTCTTGAATGGGATAGGACCACTACCCTTTGTAAGGAAAAAATATTAAATCTATTTTCTCCGTACTTTATCATAACGTTCTTAAGATGTGTTACAGATATTAGCTCATTCTTTTTACTAATTTTGATTTTTCTTTTTGTTCCAGTGTTGCCATTGCTTCCCTGTATAGTATTGTCTTATGCTGCCTTTGTTCTCTTTCTTCTCTTTGATGTTGATTTCCAAGGCAAGTTTTGCTTTATTAGTGTTTGCTCAATTATTATCGTTATCATCTTGATTCTTTGGAATAAGAAAAACTTTTTTTATTCTTATATAATTGAGTATTTCTTATATAATCAATGTTTGTTATTTTCTTATAGATTTGAATTCTGCAACATTTTGCGCAACAAAGAATCAGTTTGTGTCTTTGTCTTGAGGTTAGCTTTTTTTTAATTGGAGTTTTAGATATTACATCTTTACAGATCTAATTCCATATTGTAATTTGTTCTTGTTGCCTTTACTTGTACATGTAGATACACACATACACGCACACACACACACACACACACATATATATATCTTTTTCTTGAACGTCATAATTCTATTCTTTTGCCTATTGTCTTGTACTTGTTAAATTTTGTGCGACCTACAATTATATGAGCTCTAACTTTTGGTTTTTTAATGCTTATTATTGTTACTTTTTTTATCCTTCAAAAAAATTGATTCTTTGTTTATAGAATTCAATTGTGCAGGTTTTTGTGCAGTAATTAATCAAATTGGGTTTTCATCTCAAGGTTTGTTGTTTTTACGCTATAATTTTAGTTGTTAAATATTTGGGATCTAATTCTATATTCTAACTTGTTTTTCTTGCCCTTTGTTTGCATATATATATATATATATATATATATATATATATATATACACACATTGTATGACTAACACATTCATGTTAGCGTTAGATATCAACTATGCATTAAAAGAGATTTTTTCTCCATGTTTTTGTTTCAAAAAAAATAAATGCAGTATTTTTAAACATTCCTATCTTTGCCTTCTTCTGTGGTAAATTGTTATGTAGTTGCTTTTTACTAATATCATAATTGTATGTTTTTCCGGTTTAATCTTCTACTTCTTCAATTTTCTACAACTTTGCATTATTATTTTCTAAGGAAATTTTAAACATTCATGTTCTTTATTTGACTTTTTTTTTTTATTAGTAATTTCATCTCTCATTTGGTACTTTTTAATATAGGATGCTAATTTTGCAATTGCTGCTGTTAACATATTTTTTCATACTTATTATTTTGTTTAGGTTTAAGACTATTTAGCGTTCAATTGCTCTTGCGTTAATTCTTAAACATAATAATTTCTTTACCGAAATTTGTGCTCATTCTGAGGCCCCTATTTGAGCTAAATGAATAAATATCTAAATTTCATGTAAATAGAATAAAAAATATATAGTATTCATATTAATTTAATAGATTTATAGTATAACGCATCTTCATGTCAAGAATCCCGTCACCAATTTGCCTACTATTTTTCTCCTAGAAATCTATCCAATGTCACTTCAATTTCCTTTCCGTCAGACGTCTCGTCATTTATATTACCAATATTTATGCCTTTCAAGAATTATGATATATATTCCTCAGCAATTTGCTAAAAAAATTAGATACATCCTTTGAGTCAAGAAACTTCGTTATTTCTATTGCTATGTATCACTAGACATAATTATATTTTGTCATAACTACACATAATTATATTTTGTAATCACTATTATTTCTTCAATACAAAAAATAACTATTCATAAACAAAGTTTTCTCTCTATTTGACAATTTTTCTTTGAATTCCTTTGAGAATGAACTTTTCTTATGTCTTTGCAACAATTAAGTTCACTTGTTGTCTTTTAGACAAGAAATATTCTAAATAGCAATTGTTTTTGGATATCGTCAACACCTATAATTATTTACTTTCAATTAAACTTATCTTCTCTAGCACAATTCAGGTGCGTTCCTACCATAATTTATTCAATACAGCAACTACCTGACCATTACAAATTCGTAGTAATGGATACTCACATTGTAATTGAACGTAGAAGAAAAAGAGGTAGATTCTTCTCTTTCATTTCAATCATTTCTCGTCTTTCCAATATCTTATATCACAATTTTAGATTCTTTTTCTTTATTACTTTCTCTTTCTTACACAGCTGTCTTTGAGAATGACTCTGATCAACTTCATCATAGTCATTCATTTGGAAATAATCTTGAACAAATATCTACCATAAATAACTCTTCAATCACATTGGGTGTTTCTAATAACCAGTCAACTACTCCGTCTTCGCATCAAATTTCTGGTGAGAAGTAATTCAAGTTATTCAGTATTTCAAACTTGTTTGCAATGCTTATTACTCAACAAAATATGTCAGCTGACTACAAATCTATGTTGGAAATCATATTTCCTATATAACATCTGATACACTACTTTGTAGACCGTGCACAAAGAGAAACACAACAAAAACAAAGAAGAATAGAAACCACAAGAAATCCAAAGGTTCAGTGCTCGAAGAATAATTCTACAAAATCTGGTGAGAAATCATTTAGCCAGATATCTTTTTACACGAATTCGTCATCGTAAAATTATAAAACTTCTTTGTAGAACAAGAGAAGCGAGATCAAAAGTTAGCTCGTAGGAGAGAGTTATATGCTAAAAAAAGGAGTTTGAAGAATGCTGAAAGAATTCGTGGTAGTTCTTCGTCTAAAACCATCATTTCTGAATTAAGGAATGTGCCCAAATCTCCTGATAGAGTGAACTTTCTTCAAAACCTCCCAATTGATCGATCTTCAAAGCAAATATCTGGTAACGAATAACTTACCTATTGTCTCTCTAAATATTGCACTACCCTTATTAGTACTCAACAAAAATTAAGTTAGTAATTATAAATATTCCTTACTACACTCAATTTATTATATGAAACACAATTTATCTACTACACAATTTATTCTCTATATAATTCAATTTCATAGTCTCACATCATAGGACTTCTTCTTTCTAGAATCCAAGAAGCGAGAAGAAAAGTTACATCACAGAAGAGAAATCTATGCTAAAAAAACAAAGACTAATGTTCCAGGCATCTATATCAACATAAATCTCTTGCTTCCCATTTTTTACGATTTTTTTTATATCCATTTATCTCTTATTTTGTAACAATTTTCTCCTTTTTCTCCTTCTACCTATTCCAGACTCAAATTCCAATTCTATTACTGCACAATTGATTGCAGCAACTTCTCATAAAAGAAAACGAATTCTTGGCAGTGAACAAATGAATGCTGAATTTCAAGGTTTCTTATCCAACACCCTTCTACTAAAGTTCCAACTCTATTCTCGATCAATGCAAAATTCTTAAATATATACTCTTCTTGTATTATTTTGTGTAAAACTTATATTCATTTCGTATTTCACAAGTTTTAGGCCACGGAGATAAGAGAAACAAATCTACAACTTCGACATGTTCCAAAATCCTTAATAGTACAGCAAGAGATTCAATTCTTATAAATCAATCGATCGAAGTCCAAAATAAAGGTAGATCAAAAAGTCCCATCTCTAAACTTACAATTTTACCTCAATTGTTTATAACGTTTAAATCAAGAACTTTAAAATTAACTCTACTTGGTTTCTTCGAATAATTGTTGTACAGCTTCAACTTCAAGGAATGATGTGCAAAGAGATATTCAATCAAGTAATCTACAAAAAAGATTCTCTGTTGCACTTCCTTGTGAAACAATGTCAATCCCAACTCAAGCATCATTATTACCTCATGCTGAACGATGTTTATTTTGCCTTGCTAAACGCTTCCACAGAGAACCGAAAGGATTTTGTTGCTGTGTAGGCAAAATTAAGTTGAGTTCACCACAACCACCTGAAGCATTGATGCAACTATTTGATAGTAATTCAGATGACGCAATTTCTTTTAGAACTTATGTTCAAACATACAATGATCTATTTGCATTCACATCTCTTGGAGTACATTTTAACAGAGATTTATGCAGGAGAAATAATGGCATCTACACTTTTAGGGTTCAGGGACAGATGTATCATTATATTAATAGTTTGTTACCAGTTGATGGCTCACCAGCTTATTTACAGCTTTATTTTTTTGATACTGAACATGAGCTTCAAAATAGAGTAAATCGCTCTAATAGAGTGAGATCCCCGATTATTCAAATACTTATGAATCTCCTCCAAAGAAATCCATACTGCACATTCTTTCGAAGCTTATCAAACATTCCTAATTTGGAAGACTACCAAATTTTAATCAATGCTACTCCTCCCACTGATCAGCGAGTATACAATGCTCCTACCACATCTCAAGTTGCTGCTATATGGGTTGAGAGTAATGAATCTTCTTATTCTTGTGAAATTTTTGTTTACGGTCGACATCAGCAAAAGCATAAGATCAATTATTTTTATGGCTGTTATGATCCTCTTCAATATCCACTCTTGTTTCCATTCGGTGAGAGTGGTTGGCACAATGATATCAAGAGAATAAATCCAACTCACACAAATTCTTTTTGTCCTGGTGAGCATTCAATGGATGTACTTAATATGAGTTCTATACAAAATCTCTTGACTACAGAATCTGAAGGTAACATTGTGCACCAAATATCTCACTTTCTCTTAACAAAATCAATTCTTATTTAATAATTCTTAATTAAGTATTCTCAATCATTAACAGCTATACAAAATCTACCAAAAAAGAGAGTTAATGTCTTTGCTCGAGAATACTATTGCTATAAGCTACAGATAAGAGAACATGAGAACTCGATATTGCTACGTAGCGGCCGTTTGCTTCAACAATATGTTGTTGATATGTATATCAAAATAGAGACTTCTTGTTTAGATTACCTTCGTGATCACCAAGAAGATATTCGAGCAGAACTCTATCAAGGTATTGTTGATAGCATCGCTGCAGGGGAGACACATGGTCGAGGAATTGGGCGCAAAATAATTTTACCTGCTACATTTATTGGAAGCCCAAGAGATATGTGAAGTAGATTTACCAAAGCAATGGCTTTAGTCCAAAATTTGGAAAACCAGATTTGTTCATCACAATGACATGTAATCCTGCTTGGCCAGAGATAAAACAAAATTTACTAAGAGGAGAAGAAGCTCAAAATCGACCAGATTTAGTTGCTCGTGTGTTCAGAGCTAAATTAGAAGAACTCAAAGATGATCTTTTCAAGAAGAATATTTTTTGTCCAGTTGCAGGTTACACATATGTCATTGAATTCCAAAAAAGAGGTCTTCCGCATGCGCATTTTCTCATAATCCTAGAAAAGCACGCAAAGATCACATCTCCTGAACAATATAATCAATATGTATCTGCAGAAATACCACCAGAAGATAATTCTCATTTGCGAGCTGCAGTTATTAAACATATGATGCATGGTCCTTGTGGTGTATTGAAACCTAATAATGTATGCATGCAAAAAGGAAAATGCAAACATCATTATCCAAAGAATTTTTGTGAGAAAACAACTCAAGGTAAAAATTCTTACCCCATTTATCAGAGATCTGATAACAAAGACACTGTGATGGTCAGGGGAAGTTTTTTAGATAATCGTTGGGTTATTCCATACAATGCATATCTTCTAGCCAAATATGATTGCCACATCAATGTTGAGATTTGTTCAACAATCACAGCAGTTAAGTACATCTATAAGTCCATCCACAAAGGTTATGACAGGATTAGATTCCAACTTCATCAAGACCAGGAGATGAATGAGATTGATGAAATTGCAGATTATCAATTAGCTAGATGGGTAAGCCCTCCTGAAGCTATGTGGAGAATATATCAATTTGTCATGAATGAGATCAGTCCAAATGTCGTTACTCTACAGTTACATCTTGAAGGAAAACACTCTATTCCTTTTAAAGACTCAGACTCGCTTGACTCCATAGCTCGGAACAAGTTCTTATCCAAAACAATGCTCACTGAATTCTTTAAAACAAATCAATTTGATGTTGATGCACACAAGTATCTTTATAAAGAATTCCCTCAGCACTATGTTTGGAGCAAACAAGATCGAATGTGGACCCATCGGAAACAAGGAAAAGCAATTGGAAGAGTTGCAGCTGCTGACCCATCTGAAGGTGATAGATATTACTTGAGATTGCTCCTTAATCACATAAAAGGTTCTACTTCTTTCCAAGATCTAATGACAGTGAATGGTGTTTTGGTTTCCTCATTTCGTGAAGCAGCACTTATGCATGAACTATTGCATAGTTATACTGACACAATAGATTGCTTAACTGAAGCTTCAGCTTTGCGAATGCCCACAGCACTTCGCCGTTTATTTGCTACTATTCTTGTCTACTGCAATCTAAGCAATCCTAGACAACTTTGGACACAATTTGAGGTTTCTCTTTCAGAAGACTTCCATCGAAGATCAACATCTTCAGCAATTACCAATAGATTCCAAGTATTACAATCAATTGCTTCCACACTTGAGTCTATGGGGAAGAATATTGATGACTACAATCTTATTGACACATCTATCAACTTGAATGATGAGCAATCTACTTCAAAAGAAATGGCAGACGAACTAAACATCCCAATAACAGAAGATGATCAGCATTGTGCTCAAAACTTAAATTTTGAACAGAGAATTGCATATGACACTATACTTTCGTCTATCCATGGGAACAAACCTGGCGCTTTTTTCATTGATGGACTTGGTGGCACTAGTAAGACCTATTTGTATCGAGCTCTTCTCTCAACAGTTAGATCTACTGGAGATATTGCACTTGCAACTGCAACCTCTGGAGTTGCTACATCAATTTTGCCAGGTGGTCACACTGCTCACTCACGATTCAAGATCCCAATAGACCCAACTGAACAACTTACCTGTAGTGTAAGCAAGCAAAGTAGCCTAGCACAATTTGTGAGGACCCGTTTTCCTAATAGGGATTATTACTGCTTAATGTATGATTAGCGTAGTTAATCCCTTGATTTATTGGATAACCCCATGTATGGGTAATCTATGTGTATGATAATACAATGTTATTTGTGATTTAATGCTCATTTTTATGCATCAAGTGTCTTGAGTGTGTGTTTGGCCTTATTTGCAGCTTCGGGTTTAAGTTGCTGAAATTTGGCTAAGTGTGGGAGAAAAGTGAATTTTAATAAATCTTCGTTTTAAAAGATAATTTTTGGCGGTAATGGGAGTTTATAATATTATAAGACATTGGTGATTTTATGGGATTTTATTAGCATGTTTGGATTGGGTTCCACGCATGTTTGTTTTAGGAAAATCTGTCGGGCGACGGATTTTGTACTAAAACTTGGAAATGAGATTTTGATATATTGGGTATTTGATTTTTTTGATATTTTATTTGGATTCAAATGGGGGCTTATTTGCTTATTTTCATTAAATAATGGAGAAGATTTACTTAAATGTTTTTAATGAAATAAGGCTGATGTCTGTGCTGATGAGGTTTAACCTGACTGACTGACCATTTTCAGCTGTTTGTGTGTTTCAGACGTCTGAAACACATTTCAGACGTCTGAAAGTGACATTTCAGACGTCTGAAAGTTACATTCAGACGTCTGAAAATTCCAGAGAACGATGATTTCTGAGGTTTAGTTTCAGACGTCTGAAACTAACTTTCAGACGTCTGAAAGTTGCAATCTGCAGATTTTATAAAAGGTTAAATGACGCATGTGCCCCTCCCCATATGTTTTAAAACCCCTTTCACTCGACCTTAAACCCCATTTTCATGTCTCCCAACTTAGGAGAGAGGGAGAGAAAGAGGAGGAGAGAGAGAGAGTGCCGTGGGAGGTCGGCGGTGACTCGCCGGAGCACCGGAGCTCCGATCCAACGCCGGCAAGCGTGGATCTTGCATTATTTGGCCCGATCTACAAGTCTATGGCGGTAGTTTTGCATTTTCATCACTCATCCATGAGGTAGGGGACATTTTCTCATTTTAAACCCTTGTTGCATGGGGGTTTGGGTACAAATCATGTAGATTTGCATGTATTTGGTAGTTTTTGCATATATATATATCATGCATGGGATATATATTTTCTAGGTTTTACAAATTGTGGGAAACCTAGGGTTTGATTCACATCATTTTGTTATAAAAATGTTGTTTTTGAAATCATTCCTTTAGAAATGATTTATGGGGGTTATTTATTGTGACTTTTATAAACCCACGTATTATATGGTTTTCTCGGAAACTTTAAATATATAAAATTTTCCGGTTTATATGGAAATTATGGAGTTATTTCATATGGTTTTTTTTTAGAACAAACCTATTATGTGGTTTTTGGAAAATATATATAATTTTCTGGATTATATGAGAATTATGGAATTAATAAATGAAAAGAAAAGTGATGATGATATGGTGATGAGGGCTACTGGAGACAGGATTACTGCGGTCCCAAAGGAACGGGACGTCTTGCCGTGTCTTCCTATCCTTTAGTCCTGGGCTACGTGCCCGAATAGAGGTTACTGCGGTCCCAGGTAGGGATGTCTTGCCGTGTTTCCTCTTGAGGTTACTTTCTGGACCCAGGTAGGGATCCATAGTGTTTCCTCTTATTTCCGCGCGCGAGGGCCCCGCATGACTTGGGGAGGATTTATCAGTTTGAAAGACTGATGTTATGGATTGCCGGATGTGGCGATTGATGATTATTGGCTTATAAGGCGTGATATAGAATTTGAAAAGAATGATAATGAATTATAAATAACTTGAGTTATTTCTTACCTTTTTTAAAGATAAAAAGGGGTATTGGTATCAAATTATTTAAACTTCCGCAGTTTATTTCATTATACATTTATCAGTTTTATTTACTGAAAATTATAGTGCAAACTAATCAATGGTTTTGCAGGGTTCTTGAAAAGTATATAAACTATGGTTTTTAAAACCTTGGGGTTATTTTGAGAAATGTTTTCCTACTGAGCGTGTAGCTCATACCCCCACAGTTTTCTTGCAGGTCATATTTTCAAAACTAAGTTGACTTGGGTTTTGGGAGCACGTCGGCATGCTTGCATTCATGTAAAGAATATTGGAGATAGGCTTTGAGCCTAGGCATGTATTAATTTTAATTTCATGGCCTGTAATAATTAATTGAGTAGTGGAATGTATATCTGAATGAGACCCACGTGGCTACGATATAGTCGTAGATTTCTTTATTTTTGAAATATTGTGTGGATGGCTGGAAAAGCTTATAAATGTGTTTTCTACGGGTTTTATGACTAGTCGATAACTTGGTATGTCCTATTTACAGACAGGACCATGCCGGATTTTCTAAAAATATTTTCAAAAGAATTATTTTTATTAAACATCCACTAAATTTGGCTTGTAAAGTGGTTTTCTTACTACTTAAATAACGGTCCCAATTTCGGGTCGTTACACAATTACTTCGTGCAGCAAAGCTAATAGTATGGGATGAAGCTTCTATGGCTAGGCGTGAAGCAATTGAAGCACTTGATCGTATGTTACAAGATTTGACAGGTTCTTTACTACTATTTGGAGGAAAAGTTATTGTCTTTGGTGGAGATTTTCGACAAGTGCTACCAGTTCTTCCTGGTTCAACACAAGAGGAAGCAAAACAAGCCAGCTTTGTCTACTCAACTTTATGGCCACAATTGAGTGTTCTATCTTTATCAACTAATATGCGTGCTCGACTTGATCCATATTTTACAAACTTCTTGCTTCGAATTGGTGATGGAACTGAAGTTGTTGTCAATCACAATCTTGTTCGTTTACCTGACAGCATTTTACTTCCCTACAATGAAGACATTCAATCTTCACTGAATTCATTGATTGATGTTATTTTCCTAGATATTTACAGATATAATCCATCAAAATACTCCATTGTGGATCGAGCCATTTTAACACCTAAAAATGACTCAGTTGATGAAATTAATGAAATGTTAGTTGCTAAATTCCCAGGTGAAGCTAAAGTTTATACCAGTCGAGATGAGTGCACAGATTCTGCAAAATACAATCTTGAAGAAGACTTCTTAAACACCTTAACACCAAATGGATATCCTCCTCATCGCTTGGTTTTAAAAATAGGTGCTCCAATCATTCTATTGCGCAACATAGATCCATCAAAAGGACTCTCAAATGATACTAGGTTGATATGTCGAGCATTTGATAAAAATGTCATTGATGCAGAAATTGCAATTGGTCATCACAAAAACCACAGAGTCTTTATTCCTCGAATCCCAATTCTACCAAACAAAGTTGACAAATATCCTTTCCCTTTCAAGCGAGTTCAATTCCCCATTAGACTCTCCTTTGCAATGACAATCAACAAAGCACAAGGACAAACCTTAAAAAATGTCGGTGTTTACCTACCCCAACTAGTCTTCTCACATGGGCAACTGTATGTAGCATTTTCCAGAGCAACAGGTCAAGATAATATTAAAGTGCTAATTAAACCCAATTTTGATGATTCAGATACAAAACATACGACAAACGTTGTTTACAAAGACATTTTGGAATTGGCACACTTTCAATAAGCAAACACAACACAAATAATTGGTACAATACGCTTACTCTACTTACTTAAATTCAAACACTTATATTGCAAAATTTCTTTAAAAGCATTTCTCTTTACTTATATTTCTCCTTGCAAACTCTTCTATACTCATCATATACTCAAATAATATGTCAGAAAAAATATAGCATAAAAAATATTTAAACCAAAAATTAAAATATTAACAAAAATAACTAAAAACATTAAATTATTATAGCAAATCTATTCAAAAACTACTTTCTAAGTTACAAAACTTATCTCAAATTAATATACAACATCATAAATCAATAAATTTTCCACCACAACATCTTCATAAATATCTCTTCAAATCAATCTACTCAAATACTATTATCTAAGTTCTGAATCACACACCAATTTAATACAAATCAACATAAATTATTAAATTCAAAGACTTATATTACATAATTTCTTTAAAATCATTTCTCTTTACCTATGTTTGTCCTTACAAACTGTTCTATACTTATTATGTACTTAAATAATAACTCACAAAAAATATACCATAAAAAACATTTAAAGCAAAGCTTAAAATATTAACAAAAGTAACTACAAACATTGAATTATTATACTAAATCTGTTCAAAAATTACTTTCTAAGTTACAAAATTTATCTCAAATTAATATACATCATCATAAATCAATAAATTTTCCTCCACAACATCTTCATGAATATCTCTTTAAATCAATCTATTCAAAAACTACTTTCTAAGTTATGAACCATACCTCAATTTAATACAATTCAACATAAATTAATAAATTTTCCATCATAAAATCCTCATGAACATCTCTTGAACACATTAACAGCACATAAGTATCCTACTCATTCCCTGCTCATAAACATAAATAAAAATTCCTCAACACAACAAAGAAAATCTACTTATTGCAAATATCATAATTCTAGCAAATAAACTTTATTCATAACATTTATGTTTCAACATAACTTAATTTCCAAATCTTTTTCCTTTTCAAAAGCCATCAAGACCACAAAAAGGAAACTCTTAAGAAAACTAGCAACATAATTACCTCAACCAATCTTATTTCAACAAGAATTCTATGTACTACTTTGAAACCAAATGAACAACAATAACATTAACCAATTTCCACACAAATTTTAAAATTGCAACATCATGAACACACGAACAAATAAGATATGCTTCATAAACTTCTTTAAATGTATCTAATTATAATAAAACAATTATCTTACACAATTTTCTTAAGAACAATCTTTCTTTTTCTTTATTATTACACATTCCAAATCTATAATCATTATTTTAAGAACAAACATTATCCCAAAACAAGTATAGCATTATATCTTTTTCACATAAAATAGTCCATCTAGAGTTTATATTTCACACTGTAAACACACATAATTCTTATTACCTCTACTATGAGCACATAATCAATTATTAATGTTTCTTACTCAAACAAAGAGTCAAGTATTATCTTTCCACTTTTTCTTACCTTAAATGACTAATTTACTAACTATGTAACAATTCTTGTGTATTACTCTTTATCTTATCTTTTTCTATACCTTTGTCAACTGTAATTCTACACAACCTAATCTTTATTACAAATACAAGGACCAAGCATTCAACAATGAATAACCAAGAGATGTACATCAAAGATATTAATCCTGGTACTCTACGTGGCTGGAAAGTTTGCATTAAAGTTCAAGAAAAACACAGCATCAAAAGTTTTAAACAAAGTCCCACAAAATTGCAATCACTAATTCTCACAGATTCGAAGGTCTCAACTAAGACCAACACTCCAACTTTGAATTTCTTTTTAGAAAAAACAGCAAAAAAAAGCTCATAATATTATAAATTTTCTTTTTTTGCAAACAGGGATCCCAAACTCAGGCAAGCATTTGGGGTGAAGACATTGGTCGACTAGACAATAGGCTAAAAGAAAATAAAGAATACTACATCTCCAATGCAATCATCAAAGCAATACCACCACAATACCAATACTTAGGCCATCCATATGATTGGAGAATTAGTGCCTCCACAGTCATAGAAGAATGTCTTATCGATGATCAAAACACCATCACTACTCTATATGAGTTCACACCATTCTCGGACTTCTCCAAGTATCTTGGCAAAGGGACAGCAATTAGTAAGAAATAAAAACTTTCTATACTCAACTACTACATGTCACAAAATTTTTTAAGTCTCTGTCCTAACAAAAACCTATGCAGATGTCATAGGCATTCTCCTAGATATGAAACCACCTTGCAGAACAATTGCTACACAATCTACTGTCCAAGAGGCTATCATTATTAATCGAGAGTATGCATTTCTTCCCAAATTACTTCATTCTTATATCTCATTTACAAGTTATTAACTTTTCAACTTGCTAAAAGAATATTTAATCCATTCCTTATTTTCTATAAATCACAAATATTTATGTCTTCTTGCATTATTAAAGAATGATACCCACTCTTATCTCTTTTTGGGATCACTTGGCGGAGCATGAGTACCCAATGGTCTATGAAAAGCTCCATGAAAAACCTGTTATTGCACTCCTAAGAGTTTATGTTGTTAGATACAATGATAAGATTCAACTCTTCTTTTAAATATCTCATTACAATCCTTACATATCTCTACCAACAACCTAATACTAATTTCATCATACAATTGCATAAAGGTCAATCACTATCAACAAAAGCTCCAACCTCTTTATTGTTGTCTCCTCCAATACCACAAACTGTTGACTTGAAGTCTTGGTATGACACACCTAACTCAAGTACACTTACAAATATAACTTATATCTCAACTAACTTTCTCTCATCAAATAGGTACAATCAAGAAAGTGACAATATAGCAACCAAATTCAACAGCTCCAGTTACTTTTCTACAAGTAATACTACAAAACCAACTTCTCCAGCAGCTGTAAAAGAACTTTAAGACGTTTCACTCATGCCACCAAATGTAAGAAACTAACTCACATATATACTATCCACAAATATGTTCCTCTTTCATTTTTTTCCTAACAAAAAGATCTCATGATTAGTTGCCCTCATATTTCTAACACATACTTATTAATACATAGACAACTTCATGGACAAATGGAATCATCCAAGTTCAAGACTTTTCTCAACCATTTTGCTACATATCATGCCACCGTTGTAGCAAAAAAACTGATGGAATGGTTGACCAAATATTCACATGCACCGGCTGCAAGTCTTCTCAATGCACTGCTGTTCCAAGGTAATACTTCAACAACTTTACTACTTCATTACATTAAGCTCTAGAGATAACAATACTTTATCTTCAATACATTTATCTTACATCTCCACTTATTACCTCAACTTTTATTTATTAATAATACTACACATAACAATTAAATCAATCTCAAACACAGGTGTCTTGTAAGGGTCCAAGTATTTGATTCAACAACAACAATCACAGCTATTGTTTTTGGAGAAGTGGCTGAGACTATCTTACAAATGAAAGCAACAGACTTGTATCACTACAAGAAAGAGGTAAAACATTCCCTAACAAATATTAGACATAAAAATAGTAACAAACTAAAGTTGAATCACAAGACTTCTACTAATACAAAATAATGACTCTTAGACACTTAATATTTTGCATTACATTCTTTTATCAATCATAAACATTTAGACATTCTTAAATGTTATACTTTTACTTAACTACTTTAACTATAACTTTTTCAGCTACTTATAAACATATCTATTATATCAAAACCATTCTAAACCTCTCTTATTACTCCTTTACCATTGTTACTACAATATATTTACTTCATTTATAAAAACATCCATCATAAAAGCCTCTCCCTATATCTATCTATATATATATCTATATATATATATATATATATATATATATATATATTTACATATATTCTCAAAGACAACAAAGAAAAAATTTAAGTATCAAACTAATGCATTCCTCAAAACACCTAAAACTTAAGAACACAAACAATAAACTACCATGAATATACCAAAATAAAAATCCCAAATACTTACACCACTCTCAAACTTTTCATATATAAAACACTCAAATAAACTCAATATTTCTTTTCTTGTCGTACAGGACCCAACTAAGCTCAACGCCACTTTCTTCCAAAAATCTGAAAGCCAAAAATACCTCCTGTAAATCAAGACATCTGAAAAATCATTTGGAGGAACAATCAGCAAGAATTTCACAATTTCACAAGCAATTGCTTCACAAGATTCCCTTCCAGAAGCTAAACTACAACGACTTACATATGAGCCTCTCTCAGCCCAACAAAGTCCACTCCTAGAAGCCAAAGAAAGCAAAGGGAAAGCAATTTTGCAAGATGAAAAAGCTGCTGATATCATTCCATTACATACACAATCTTCCCAAAAGAGCCCACCTCAAGAAAGCCAAGAAACCCAAGCAAAGGACATCAATAATGAGGCAAAAATGAATGAAGCAAATTCAGAAAAAACCAAATCTGAGAAGCCTATTGTAGTTCCAAACCTGAGGCAAAGGAGACAAAAAAAAATTCTACCTGAAGCAACAACATCAGAAAGCAATACATCAAACTCAAATTCAGAAAGTGAAAAAGAAGCAATTACAAGCTCAGACAATGAAGATGAGAATTCTACATTTGCTGACTGCCTTACACCACCTTAGCCACTACAATACAAACTCTTTTTGTCAATAGCTAACCACTGACAAATCTTATCCTACCACTACTTTTACAGCCACACACTATAGTGATAGGAATTTGCACCAGTCTTTGTCAAAAAATATCTAGGCTTATTTGCACTGAACTTTTTTTTGCACACTTTCTTGCACATAGCTATCACAATGGAACTATTACTTTTCCTCAAACAGATCTAATCTTCTAAACACTACGTGAGCACATCACACCCACTACTATTACTATATGCAATGTAGTAACGTCCTTGGCTGAACCTCTTTATATTAAGTTCCTTTTTATATTTCCTTTCTTTGTTTTTTCCAATAAAACATTAGTTATCAGCACTCCATGATGAATTTCTTTCAGGTATGTCACTATCTCTCTAATTATACAACTTTGTTGCATATATTTATTTACCATTTCATTCCTATTTTACTTCAAGTTTCAATCATTGATTTTTTCACTCTCTTTCTTATTCTTCCTCTCTTTTTTTTCTATTTCTCTCTTTAAAATCTAATCTGTGTGTTTATTATTCAAGTATTGTTGCTGTTAAAACCTGAATATTAGCTCTAGAACAGTGAACAAAAATAGACAAACTAACATATAAGTTCTTGATTTCTCACTATCTATGTCATTCCCTTTCCATATTTTTTCTTTAACCATGCCCTTCACCGAAACAGCTGTTGTTTGTCTCAGTGGTAAAAAAGACAAAGAAGAACTGCAAATCAACTATATGTAAAAAGAGATTTTATGAATTACCTTTTTGTTATAGCTTATAAACATAAAAGCAATCAAATGGACAACAACTCCTTTTGCTCTCCTTTTTATTTATGTGTTCTGAAAAATGTCTGACCCCTCTTTTCTTTCATCATATTTAATTCTTGAAGCTCTTATTTTCATGACTTTTTACGTTTTAAATGTTTACTCAAAAATTACAATACAAGTATTACATCAATCATTTATATTCATATAAGCTATTTCATTGTGCTGAGGACATTACATGTTTGATATTTAGTTCCAACGTGATGCAGAATTTGATAGCCATAATTATTGATAAACTTTCATAGCTGATAATTATGCAAAATATCATTGCTAGGTAAAGATGGACATAATTTACAAACAATTTTTCCTTTAAAATATAGATACACTGAGTTTAATGTTTTGAAATTTTCTAAACATAGAATAATAATTTTGAGGCTAGAATCTTAATTAATCTTATATGAATAAACCAACAATAGCAGGAACAAGTTTCTGATATAGTACACAGACATGCACGTAACTTCTATTCATAATATTCAATTTAACATTTTCTCTCCTTACAAATTTAAATTTAGATTATAATTACTTTTTATTAAACTCTTTGCTTAATTTTACATTCTAAATAATTATTTCTACTAATTATCTCTTTTATCAATTTTATCTTATATTTAACTCTTTACTCCTTGCCGACACAACTTTTTTTTTTCCTTCTTTAATCCATCTTCTTTCTTACGTCAACTCCCATCTCTCAGTCAAAAAGAGCTAACCATCTACGTTTGCTTTGGTAGCCCCCCCCTCCCCCCCTATCTCCCTCCCCATAACACCTCTTCTGACTCTAAAAGACAACACAATGAAGTACAAATTCAACCCACGTGCTTCCTTACTTCAGCTGTCAGCTCCCAGACAAAAACACTCCCTCTTCTTTACCCAAGGCCCCCCCTCCCTATCCCTCCTTACCCACAACACCTACCCTGACTTGAAAAGACACCACAATCAAACACAATTGACAAAGCTGCTGCCTCTCATCCAAAAAGCCCACCTTTCACGCCACACCACTTACACAAGGCAGCTGCTAGCATCAGTCAAATGCCTCATCGCTTTTAAACCTTCGCTATATTTTGTTGCCACCTAACATTTGCCTTAAAGAATCTTACCGGCAACCGGATAGCAAAGCAAACAGAGACTAAAAAACTTGCTCTCGTCTGCGTTTCTTTTTTTTGTTTTTTGGCTATCAATCCTTTGTGTAGGTTTCAATCATGACTCACCATTCAAAACTCCTCTTTTGCTATGCGTATTTGCATTAGGAAGAAAAACAATAACTAATATAGAGGCCAACCACAACGGCGATGGCCTTTACTCTATCTTCTTCCATCTTTCCCTCATTCCCCATATTTACAAAAAAAAATATATATATATATTCATTTTTGAGGAATTTAATCAATGTTTACTTTTGTTTCTCTTTTTTAGGATTTAATCAATCTTTATCTCTTCAAACTCATAACAAAGCATCCTTTCAATCCATCTAAAAATTCGTGTTCAAGGAACTCATTTCTAAAAAAATTGAAGCTATTACGCTATAACCTCAAACCGTTGTCAATCACACTATATTTTTTAAGTTTTCTCCTTTGAAAGTACAACCAAATTCATCAAAAAAGACAACCCCCTCAGTTCCTTTTTTCTTTTTTTTTTTTTCTAAAGCCTTTTGTTTTTTCGTTTTTTTTTTCCCTCATTTTATTTAGACATTTCAACAGTGGTGATAGAGATGAAAATGACTTAAACTCGTAGCTGGAAAATTTGCCAGAGCACAGGAACTATAAACCAGATTTTTGGATTCTTCTTCTTCCCTCCTTTTTTTTTTTTTTTTTTTTTTTTTTTTGTTCTAACGAAGATGCTCATTTTGTTTAGGTCATTTTTTGCGAAAGATTTTCTCACCAAGGACTGGCTTTCGTGCATGGTGTTGAATGAAGCCTTTAGAAGACCACAAAGCTATTATTTTTCTTCTTTATTTCCTGTTTTTATTTTTTGTTTTTATACTTTTTAATTTTCTCCTTTTTACAACAACCGGTAATGATAAGTTAGAAAAATTTCCTATTTTTATGGGATACACGCGTCACGTTTTAGGGACAAAGGGCCATCCGAGATGAGGCAAACGCCTGACACTAGCCATCCCCCTTACCCAATATATCAGCCTCTCAACAGTACCAAACACAAAACCTCACTTCACACCAAAGAATCTACTTTACCCATTATCCAAAGCCTCACATCTTCCAACCACAACACCCTGCTATGTCAGAACAAAAGGAATCAAAATAAAACCATTATTATATCTTATAAATGTACTATATCTAACAGAAAATTCCTATAAAATAATATTTATACATAATACACAACTTCCCATTTTGCAATACAGCTGGCTTTTCTACAGATTCTTCCCTAACACCCTCCCCCTCTTCACGTGAAATCTGCAGCACTCTACCCAATACAATTTAATAATCTCTCTCACCCTTTGTCTTTTTTCTACTCCCATCAGAACTTCCCTCTATTTATTTCCTTCTTCTCTGAGTCTTTTTTCTACACTTTCTCTCAACTCCTCCACTCTTTTGAACCCCTTTTCCAACAAAAATTTTTCAGAGTAGATTTTTTTCAACCATCTCCATTCAACGACTACTGAAAATCAACTTACTTAACCTTACTAAGTTCGGTTATCTACAACCACTCCATTCTCACGGTAAGTCCTTAAATCACTCATAATTTATTTCCCCTTTACTTTGTCAATATAAACTCAAATCTTTAATACTCTGTTTAATCCTAGATACAATATTTTTGAGGTGCAAAAAATTATAAAAACTTATCATCCATTGATAAATTCAAAAAAAAAAAATATATATTTCAACACATAAGGAATGAAATATTGGAAATCGAAATTGACCGATTTATATGAACCAAAAAAACCTAACAAATCAAAGGAAGAGAAGAAATCATATACAACGTTAAATATATTAATCACATACTAAATATAAATTTTTAATATACTTACTTAATGTATAAAATAAGAAACCAAAAAAAAAAATTCAGCTAAGGCACATAATCTTCGTTTGACTAGACCCTATATAATCTTACTCACTTGAAACAAAGTTTAAATTACGAAGCATAAACTTCAATTCCTTTTGTTAGTAATTAACTTAGAAATATTTTTGAGATTTGAGAACCGTTAATCAAATATTCCTTGCACTTAATCATTAGTTCCTTGCTCATTAGCTTAAGTACATTGAATGGAACTAACATTTAAGTAGGTTAAGAAAATTAAATGGAAATATTCTATTCAAGAAGACTTGGAGGTATCACATCATTTCGTCCAAACTACTCTTTTTAATATACCAAAGATTTCTTCGAATATATACTTGAATTCATTCAAGACGTGAACAAAAATCAGATTGCACAAGAATATCATCCTTGGAGTCCCTTTATTGGAACTATGTTTCTATTTATTTTTGTTTCTAATTTATCAGCGGCTCTTTTACCTTAGAAAATCACACAGTTAACCTGACGAGGAATTAACCGCTCCCACAAATCATATAAATACTACCGTTGCTTTACCTTTACTCACGACACTAGCATATTTTTATGCGGGTCTTACCAAAAACAGAATTGGGTTATTTCGGTAAATACATTCAACCAACTCAAATTCTTTTACCCATTAACATCTTAGAAAATTTCACAAAACCTTTATCACTTAGTTTTCGACTTTTCGGGAATATATTAGCTCATGAATTAGTAATTGTTGTTCTTATTTCTTTAGTACCTTCACTGGTTCCTATACCTGTTATGTTCCTTGGATTAAAAAGTTCTTATTTCACAAAGCTACCTTCAGTGGTTCCTATACCTGTTATGTTCCTATATCTGTTATGTTCCACGTGCACTGTAGCTTTTTTTCATCCGAGAACAACACTTAATAACTATGTTCAGATATTAAAATCAGAGATCAAAATCAACCTACTTTGTCAAATTAAATACCTAATCAAATATAAAATAGCACTGTAAGCATTAAGTTTGTTTTATGTTATCAAGTCTTATTGAAGTGGTCTATTTCATCAAATTTCCTTACCGCACATACAAGAGCAGGCAAAGTGTAGGTCAATTCATTTTGAAGTTTATATCAATATGAGAAACACAATTTTTGCAATCTAGAAGTCAAGAAAATTAGAGAGATATTCTCTCTCTTTGTATATATATCAATATGCGAAACACAATTTTTGCACATCATTCTTAAATTGTTGATCCAGCTGTTACAATTAAGTATATCTTGAATTTTGCACAAAAAAAAATTGTGATTGTTGCATCTACTATACCTTTCTTTTTGGTTCAAGATATACTATATTATTTTCTACGGAGTACCATATATAGGACAGTAATGTGACGTAGAGGGTTGTACCATATAAAAATACAATAAAAAAAGTGATGTAGCGAGGCCTATTTGATATGTAAATTCTCACTTGGATTAATTATATTATTTGATTGTTGGAAGTGAGTGTCGTCCAATAACATATATCTATTTTAATACGTCTATAACCTACAAATAA
Source organism: Liquidambar formosana (assembly GCA_039720395.1). NCBI lineage: Eukaryota > Viridiplantae > Streptophyta > Magnoliopsida > Saxifragales > Altingiaceae > Liquidambar > Liquidambar formosana. Next base: position 34,307,484 of record CM077834.1, read on the forward strand.
TGATAATGATTTGATTAATTGGATTTTGAATTTAAACAAATGTTCTTCTAGAAAGATTAATAATTTAGATTATGAGATGGATAAAATTGCTAATTTGCTTTGGCAAATTTGATGTGCTCGAAATAATGTTATTTTTAAGAATAAAACTTTTAATAAATTCTTAATTGTAGAAAAAGCTACTAATCTGTTTTTAGACTATGTGATTAACTTATCAAGAAATGACATTAACTTTGATAACTCCACAAATTGTGAAAATAATAAATTTAAAACGAGTTCAAAATTTCTTAGATTGATTCTTCCTGATAATGAGTGGTTTAAATTAAATTTTGATGCATTTGTTCAAAAAAAAAAAAATAATGGGATTACGGGATCAATAATTCGTGATTACTTTGGTAAACCAATAGCTATGCATTGTAATTATTTCGAGGAAAATGTTTCCCTTCCTAGAATGGAAGCTATTGCGTTAAGAAATGGTTTGTTGTTAACAAAACAAAAAAATTGTACTCCCTCCGTTCCTAAATAAGTATCCTACTTTTCTTTTTGAAATGTTGCAAAATAATCCCATACGTATTCTCCGTTCCTAAATAGGTATTCTCTCTTTTTCTAATGTTTATTTACACACTTGAGGGCAAAATTGGAATTTCAAAACATATGCATTGATGTAAAAGCATTTAATATGGTTTTCTTAAAAAACATGTTTTTTCACAGGGGACACTTAATTTGGAACGGAGGGAGTAACAAGGTGATTATTGAAGGTGATTCTAAATTGGTTATTAATAGTTTACATCATTTGGATAATTGCCTTTAGACAATTTATAGTCTAATAAGTGATTGTAGAAAGATTATTATTGAAAATAATATGGATATTAACCTTAACCATTTGTATAGAACAATTATGTTCCCATTAACACGTGTTGACATAAGTTATATCAGCACCAAGCATTGGGGGTTGTACCCTTACATTAGTCCAATGTACCACTTAACCCCACTAATGCACAAGATACAACTCCCAATATGAGTATTGATGTAAATTATGTTAGAACATGCTTACCTAATCATCATCCTGTATAGAGAAACAAATAAAGTTGCTGATGTTATTACAAAGTTAGGATATAACCACATACATCACCTCAACATAACATAAATTAGTTCATCAAATATACACCTCATTATTATAATATACTTCCTGACTCTTTCTAAAAGAATTATATATGCATAAAATTTTTAAAGATATTGACACAATTACATAGTAAAACTCTTCACATAATTTTTAACACACAAAATCAATTACCTTGCTGTAACGACCCGAAATGGGGGCCATTAATTAAGTAGTAAGAAAACCATTTTTAAAGCCAAATTTGGTGGATGTTTGATAAAATAATTCTTTTGAAGATATTTTTATAAAATTCGGCATGGTCCCGTTTGTAAATAGGACATACCAAGTTATCGACTAGTTATAAAACCTGTAGAAAACACATTTATAAACATATCCAGCCATCCACACAATATTCCAACGTAAAGAAATATTCAGACTATATCGTAGTCACATGGGTCTCATTCAGATATGCATCCACTACTCAATTAATTATTACAGGCCATGAGATTAAAATTAATACATGCCTAGGCTCAAAGCCTATCTTAAATACTTTCTACATGAATGCAACCATGTCGATGTGCTCCCAAAACCCAAGGTCAATTTAGCTTTGAAAATACGACCTGCAAGAAAACTGTAGGGGTATGAGCCACATGCTCAGTAGGAAAACATTTCTAACAATAATCCCAAGGTTTTAAAAACCATAATTTATATACTTTTCAAGATCCCTGCAAAACCATTGATTAGTTTGCAATATAATTTTTCAGTAAATGAAGCCGATACATTTATAAAGAAATAAACTGCGGAAGTTTAAATCATTTGATACCAACACCCCTTTTTATCTTTAAAAAGGTAAGAAATAACTCAAGTTATTTAAAGTTCATTATCATTCTTTCCAAATTCCATATCACGGCCTTATAAGCCAATAATCATCAACCGCCATATCCGGCAATCCATAACATCAGTCTTTCAAACTGATAAATCCTCCCCAGGTCATGCGGGGCCCTCGCGCGCGGAAAATAAGGGGAAACACTATGGATCCTACCTGGTCCAGAAAGTAACCCCATCATGAGGAAACACTATGATCCTATTTGGACCAGAAAGTAACCTCATATTCGGGCACATAGCCCAGGACTAAAGGATAGGAAGACACGGCAAGACGTCCCGTTCCTTTGGGACCGCAGTAATCCTGTCTCCAGTAGCCCTCATCACCATATAATCATCACTTTTCTTTTCATTTATTAATTCCATAATTCTCACATAATCCGGAAAATTATATATAAATTTTCCAAAACCACATAATAGGTTTGTTCTTAGAAAACCATATAATAGGTGGGTTCATAAAAATCACAATAAATAACTTCCATAAATCATTTCCAAATGGATGATTTCAAAAACGACATTTTTATGACAAAATAATGTGAATCAAACCCTAGGTTTCCCACAATTTGTAAAACCTAGCAAATAAATACCCATGCATGATATTTATGCCAAAAACTACCAAATACATGTAAAACTACATGATTATACCCAAACCCCCCTGCAACAAGGGTTTAAAATAAGAAAATGTCCCCTACCTAAATGATGAGTGATGAAAATGCAATACCACTGCCATAGACATGTAGATCAGGCCTAAGATGCACATGAAAGCTTCCCAAAAGCAAGCCCTAGCTTCCAAATGCCATGCTTGATGAAGTGAACGGAGATTCCAACTCCAAGATGCAACCAAACCTCACAAATCACATGAATAAACACAAGATATGAGGGTATGTAGACTAAAACCCAAAAGAAATGAAAACCCTAGCCTTATATATGGAAAAGTACCTCTCAAATCCGAAAGGGAGGTAAACCATGAGTGAATCCAAGCTAGAAATGTTGAAATCCAAACCCTTATGCTTGAAATCCAAGCAAAAGTAGAGAGAAAACTCCCTCTCTCTCCTTCGTACGCCCCAAGAGCTCTCCCAAGCTCACTCTCCCTCTCTCTCGCTCTAAACTGCAGGAATGAGGGTTACAAGTCGGGGTTGAGGGGTTTTATAACCTCAGAGGGCACATGCGTCATTTCCGCAAAAATAAGCCTTCAGACCTAATTCAGTCGACTCATTTAGCAATTCAGTCGACTGAAATGACAATTCAGTCGACTGAATTGACAAGTAATCTTCTCCATTCTTTTCTTCTTTCTTTTACTTTAAGTTATTTAATGAAAATAAGCAAATAACCCCCCATTTGAATCCAAATAAAATATCAGAAAAATCAAATTCCCAATATATCAAAATCTCATTTTCAAGTTTTAGTACAAAATCCGTCTCCCGACAGATTTTCCTAAAACAAACATGCGTGGAACCCAATCCAAACATGCCAATAAATTCCCATAAAATCACCAATGTCTTATAATATTATAAACTCCCATTACCGCCAAAAATTATCCTTTAAAACGAAGATTTACGAAAATTCACTTTTTCCCCAACACTTAGCCAAATTTCAGCAGCTTAGACCCGAAGCTGCAAATAAGGCCAAACACGCACTTAAAACACTTGATGCATAAAAACGAGCATCAAATCACAAATAAAATTATATTATCATACACATAGATTACCCATACATGGGGTTATCCAACAAATCAAGGGATTAACTACGCTAATCATACATTAAGCCGTAATAATCCCTATTAAGGAAACGGGTCCTCACACTTGCATCAATAAATTTCAAACAACAAACCTAGCTTACCATTGTACCTTTATTTATTTACTTTCTTTAATTGAATCTTTTTTGCAGGATACAAACAACAACAATGAAACCACCAAAAATCAAAAAAAAAAAAAAAAAAAAAACATACTTCTATCATTGTCAATCTCTATCAGAAGCAAGTACCTCAAGCATCATCTATAAAAGTACTTTCTATATGAAAGTACTTTTAAAAACACTACTACAGGTAATTATTCATACCTCATAACTTATTACCTAAAAATTCCACCCAATTACAATAGTATTAATTATCATTTACTTATTCTTCTTTAAGTCCTATTTATAACAACTTACATTCTGACACTATTACAACTATTCTCATACATATTTCAGCCACTCGACTGGGATTCTGGAAAAACATACCTCTATCATTGTCATGTTTTCCCAGAAACAATCAAGGTTCGTATAGTAACTCTTTTAAAACAAACACAATTTACAACATTTAGAAAAACTACCACAATTACAACACTTTCTCACTATCAACAATTTATTTTACTAATCATTAAACAAATTATAATTCAAATATTTTCAGTGCGCTGTATAACGACTATACATATAAAGGAGCTAATGCAACCAGTTTGTACCAAAAAACCAATGGAACGGCATAGAGAGTTGCATTAGCTCCAATATCTGCATCAATATTATACAGGCAACTCTCTAAATCAACAAAGAGAGCAACGCCATCTCCCAAACATATATAAGGTAATCACATTTTACCCTACTTATTCTAATATCTCGATCCATTTAATAACTTTTTTTAAGAAATCATGACAAATTTATCTATTAATCAATATCATTTAGCATCACCTAACACAATTAACACTTCTTTATATGCAGATTCAATTCAGGAGAGTGCAGATATTAATAAATACTATATTGATTTGCTTGAAGACAAAGATATATAATAATTACTACTCTTCAAACTCCCACAAGGAATATGATGAGTTCAAGCGAAAAACTTCAGCCATTTTCATTAACCAATATTTATACAAACGCATACTTACAAAATTATATAAAAAAATCAATTTGCAGACGAACTACAACACAGCAGCAACACAATTAGCTCTAATAATTTGCTACGATACAAAATCAAGGTAAGTAACTTCCCTCATATTTTTCATTTATTTAACTACTTTTTCAAAGCAATACATTATCATAACTACATACCTTGTATTTGTTTAGGTACATCAAGACTCAAGAACTTGCCACAGAAGAAAATGCTCTACACAACAACTACAAACCAGCTATTATCAAAATAGCACCAAGCATACCAAAAATTCCAGCTACAAAATCATTGAGAAAATCTACAGAATACAATTCCTATTACAATTACTTTGTAACGATTCCTATTACAATTACTTTGTAACAGTTGGCATGTATATATACTTAAATTTCATTTACCAAGAGATTAAAAAATCTCTTTATAATGTCTATTCTTTACCCAATTATTGCATTTAGTTAATTTCTTTTAGTACTCTTTCAACGTCACTTATTAAGAAAATTTTTTTTATCTACACATTCAATCACATGCAAAAAACAATACCACATAAAAGCACATCATCAGTAATCCTTCAAAAAATACCGGGCACGCGCATTGCGCGTGCTTCACTTATTAGTACCTACACAAGTCTATGAGGTAGCAGTACTGATACTGAGAAACATCTAACATGTCGTCATCGTCTGATCAACAGTTAACTTGTAGAGTATAATTACATGTCAGGAAGAGCTGAAAGGGTTTGGCTGACTTTCCCCAAGCATGCTGTACAAAATCTTCAGTGGTGACTCTTTTTTTTGTATACATAATATGTTTTCCCTGCATGTCAATCATATGGCCCCACTCCCCTACCCCAGAAGACCCAAACCCTTTTGACAATATCCCATGCCACGTAATGCTCTCTGCCTCTGTACGATGTTCACCTTTTCCCAAAACAATACAAAACTTCCCGCAGATAATTGGGGTTATTCTTTTCTTTCTCAGCCCTAGATGTGCCGTCCGTGTGTTTGCCCAGAGACCGTGTGTTTGCCCAGAGACCCATAGCCACCTGCCAACTCAAAGTATCTGATTCCTACCATCTGGAATCATCTACTATGGGTTATGGAGAGTATCAAACTGACCTCAAAAACGGCATACCCTTCTCCATTTTATGGGATAAATCTGGCACACATAACAGTACAAACCAAGTTGCTGGATGCAAAGACTATAACCCATGGCAACCAAAATCCCCATGGTGTCTCAACCATTGTAGTGGAGTTTGTGGTTTTGGGAGCCCTGCTGGGGCTGCCGCTGCTGTGGAGACTGCAAGTTCATTGGCTGTGTGTTGTAGTGGGCAAACGGCTGGGAGTAGAGGGGATTCATCAAGCCCTGTTGAAAGGTTAATGAAACTGTGAGAAAACAAGAAAATTTTAAATTGGCAGGATGCGGGAAACATTTTGTTACAAGCAAAGTCCACCAACCCGCCCTGAAACTGGTAGACATGAGAAGGAAAAATTTGCTGGGTTTTTCCAAACTACTCTTGGTGGCCAAATGTTTCCTACGTCTGTCATTTCGACAACTTTACCCACATCACTTCTCTATAAACCAGAATTGACATAAAAAGAAACCTGAGACTGAAGTGCGTTAGGATTGGCCACACCAAAGTGGCTCTGCGAAGCATCGTCTTGAGATGGGTCATTGAAGCCAACCTGTGTGAATAGACCTTGTAATCCATGAGGCATGTAATCCTGAGGCAACAGAAGTCCAAAATAACTGAGACGCATAAAACATCCATAAAATAAAGTAACACTGGCAACACGAACAAACCTGAGACATGAAATCATTTCCGCTACCAAAGCGAGAATATCCAGCTTGAGAATTCTGGATTAAAAAGCTTCCTGGGAACCCAGTTTGTGCTCCTTGTGTAGCATAGTCAAGGGTATATCCAGTTTGAGAAGCCTGCAGAGCAAGGCAGCAACATCTCAATATAACAAAACATTTCCAGCATCATCCATTAAGAAATCGACCCAACCACCATACACTCAAATCCACATCCTCCTACACAGGACCACATGGCATTTTTTACTAAAGATCTAGATTTTCATAGACATTTTCCACTATAAAATTCTGCTTGATCTGAGCCCAAAAGGTAAAATATATGCTGCTTCACTTGTTAACTCTGATGGCAAACAAGTAAAGCAATCCTGCAATTCCTAACACGATGCATATCCAGATCCCAATGCAAGTAGACTGCTGATGCAAAAAATAAAATAAAATAAAATAAAATTATCAGGTTAACAATATAGGACAATGAAGAGTTCTGCTTCTTGTACTTGTGTAGAAAAGTCTGCAACATTATAAGGAACATGTGATCCCTGGCTTTTGAAGTCATCACCCAAGAAATCCTGAACGACGGTACCCCAAAGAGACAATTTTTTAAAATAAAAATAAAAATCAAGCACATCATCATCATCATTATTATTATTTAAAACGTAATCAGTGCAAAGTAATATACCTGAGACATGCCCCCAATAGAAAATCCATCACGAAATGTTTGGCTTGGCCCTTGAACTGGCATCTATCAAACAGGGAAAAGATAATCTCAACACAACCATGCCCAAATGCGATGGAGGTATATAAAAACAAAATTCCATATGAATAAAAACAACGAACTTCATCAAAAAAACAAAATAAATAAATAAATAAAAAACTACGAACATTAGCAACGAATCCAGGTTGAGATAATGGACCACCCACAGATGGTTGGCTGTTTGGATTTTCCAGAGCAGTAAAGTTGAAAGTAGACCCAAGACTTCCAATAGCTTGCTGGGAACCTTGCTGGTGTTGGAGATGACTGCCAATAGGAGCACCAGCATTTCCCCGCCCAGCCCCAAAACCCCGGCTTCCTGGTGGAGGGACATGAGGAACAGCTCCAACTGGCCTATGCACAGCTCCACGAGTTGGAATAGCATATGGTTGAGAAGGTGGGCCACCATGGAAATGAGGAAGGGGGACCCGAGGCATTGGAAACCCAGAAGGATGCAGTCCAGGCTTATGGGTACCATTGGGCGGGCCAGGTGGCATATAAGAACCTATAATTGGAAAAGAAAAAGAATGTTCATATGCAGGAAAAGGCCATTAGAATACCAACAGCCTATAAACATGGATATAGATATAGAATACCTATATAATACGCTATGGTAGGAATATGTCAATTAATATATATATATATATATATATATATATTGCATTAATTTTAGGTCTTAACATGAATAACAACCATCAAAACTCACAAGGTTTATTGGGAGTCATATTAGGGCTCAAGGAACTGCATGCACCTTTATCAAAGTTCAGAAATTTTGATGTGACAAAATTTAAAGATACAACATGCTAGCCATTTACATACCCCTAGCACCTGCTTCTTCTATCAGCATTTGCGCTTGATGAAGCGACAGATCCAAAATTATCATTTGGAACAATTCCAGGTCCATCACCGAAGAAAAGTCTACGATCATTGTAGATCTATCACAAGAGCAGCAACAATAAAATCACTGAACATATACTTCTCTTTGTATCCCTTTTTTCTTTTTTTCTTTTTTTTCTTTTTGACATGCAGGATAAAAACATTAGAATACCTCTTTTTTTTTTTTTTTTTTTTTCGATAACAGTGGAACCATTCCACGTTAGGGCCCTTTGGACCCACCCATGGAACCTAAACCCGTAGGGATACAATCACAGCAACCTACCACCATAGCCTCCCACTAAAATCTTGGGTTGTCCTAGCAGGGAATCGAACCTAAGACCGTACGCCTAACCACACAATCACAAGTTCGCCCTTGCCGACTGGGCTACCCAAGGGGTGGGTAGCTTTGGGTAACTCTTTTCATAGTGTCAACAATGAAAGAGTTCACCGGGCTCAAACCCAAGACCTTCTCCTTAGTAAGACAGGGAGAGATGCCATTAAACTATGAGGCCTTGGTTCTTGGCACATAGACATCAAATTTGCTTCATAATTGTGAATAAAATAAAAACAACACAGAATAAAAAAAGCACATAACAACTTGTGCAATTTCTTCATTGCCATACCTTTTTAGGTCTTTGAAATTGAACCATACTCTGCTTCAGGTTATTCAGAGGTCCTTCCACCAAGCACTCATGTTCCTGATTAAACATTATTGACCAAATAAAGAGATGCAACAATTATATAGCACCCAAAGAAAAGATACAACAATTTCTTCATTTATGCAATACCATATTGACTTAGATACAACCCAATCAACTGCATGGTCTTTTATAGCAGGAAGGTCAACTATAAAGATGATGACAAATCAACATAACACATCATTGAATCAACAAACTAATTAGTTGGGTAGCTTCAACATTCCAACATAAAAATCTTTGCTCAGGCCAAGTACATTATCCTATCTGACTTAACCCAATGTAGTAACAAGATAATATCTAACAAGTAGCCGAGAGATACCTTGTAATGTGTCAACAACCCATTCCACAGTGGCTGTTTGCTCAGAACTTTAGGATTTCCCAGGATGACAATACCATAACGAGCACGGGTGAGTGCAACATTAAGCCTGCGTGGGTCATTAAGGAATCCAATGCCCTGGGTAGAAAGGCGCAGGCTATCAAGCATCAGCTTTTTACTTTGTCACAAATGATAAAACTAAGGTAAACAAAAGCATAAAAGACCAGTACTAATGGCCAAGAATTCAACCAAGCAGTACATCTAAACTCAAAGCACATATAAATTGAACTATGCAATGAGAAGAAAACAGCCCAGAGACCTGTAACCAGCTTCTGATCACATCAAAGAAACATTACAATTTACAAGGTATGCTTGGAAAAGAACAACTAGGTGTAGAATGACATAAAAATATAGGGCACCACATAGATGTAGAAATATTCACCAGTGATTTCAATTCCAAACATGACTTATATCACTAGAACCATGGTTTTGGATTTTAAGATTCCCCAGTTTTAGAAGTAACCTGACCAACCTATAACAGATTGGGGGGAAAAAAAACGGAAAGAAGAAAGAAAGGTTTTTAATAAATAATGTATTCAAAATCTTCAAAATTATGCTGCAGAACAGGAGAACCCATCAAAAAATATGCATGCACTTTAGAATATCTAAAAATAGGCCTTCATTACCCCATCTTCAATAAAAGATCTTGACATTACTACATAGGAGATTACTACATAGGAGAACACCTGCCCTTCCCTTTCCCTTGCTGTGGTGGGGGTGGGATCATTGTTTTAAAAAGCTCGTTTGAGGCTTGCCTTAGGGCAAGGCAGTTCAAAAACACATTAAGGCTTTAAAAATTAAGCAAGCCACTCATTATGTATACGCCTAACTAGGCGAAGTGTAGTCAAACACGCACTTTTTACGCCTTACTCATCAGGCATATGCTGATATGCCTCATGTGACTTCTGTTAAACCATCTGAATTAATTATTTAAAGGGACCAATAATTTATTTCTTTTGTTATTTGATTGCATTAAATAACTTTCAACCATGTTTATATTGTTTTTGTATCAAACCATGTATCTTAGTAGACCTAAGTTCATACTTTTTTTTACATTTTTATTGACTATTTTTGTATAAGAATATATAGTTTTTTTCAAACCAACTGTGAGTTGGTGTAGACACCCCATTTTCATCTCTCCATTCACACCTCTCCATCTCCCATGCATTATCACATGTAGGATTTTATGTCATTTTGGTCTCCCATATTTAGAGTTAGTCTCCATACATCCCAAAAAATATATGGTATCTTCCGAGATTCAATTTGGTTAAGTCTTGATAGCTAATAAAAACTTTTGCAACTTGGAGGGCATTTATGTCATTTCACTTGCATAGCTCTTGTTTGGTATCCGATTCCCGCCAAATTCATCCCAAGATGATCCCAATGTCCTTAGGATGTCAATTGTAAGCTCGGTTTAAAGTTTGGTTAGCACTGGATATGGTTTAGTTAAGAATAATCCAAATGAAGCTCGGTTTGACGCCGTTCATCGGCCCTTCTTATAATTGCTTCTTAATTTGGTCTAATTGATTCAAATAATGCTTCATTAATGTCAATTGAGTCTTAATTAACTTCTTTCAATGTTTAAAATCGTCTTTGAAAGAGTTTGGTTGCAACCAAGACTCCATTAGGGTTCAAACCCTAATGTTGCCTTAATGAACCCATTCGACTCCAATGAACCACCTAGGCTTAACCCTTGACTAATTGACCAAATGTGGCTTAATTAGAAGTGTTTTAAGCTGATTTTAAATAAAGAATTGGGCCATAGTTGTTTTAAGTTTGGAATCAATGAATTTGGACTTGAAACAGACCTGATAAAAAAAAGCACAAAAGGAAGCAAAAAGAAACAAAAACCCCCCTTGGTGGCTGTATGGCCACCCAAAGCAGCCCAAATAGCCACCACTAGGTGACCAAACGGCCACCAAGGGTGCCTAGTTGGTCACTCGGGTCACTTTGGCTTATCTCTTCATTTTTTGGCATTATCTCCGAATTAACTCGGATTTTCTCTAAATTTTTGAAGATTTTGACATAGAAATCAACTCTTGAGGGTCATTTTGAGCCTTTGGATCATTCCTAATGAGATTTAATCCTAACCCTCCATTCTACCCACCCTCTAGCTATGAATAGGGGTCTTTCCCTCCTTCATTCTACACCAAGTCTCAGCAGAGTTTTCCTGAGCAACTAAAGAGTTTGAATTCTTGAGTGTGGGGTGAACATTCCTTACTAGTACCCCCTCACTTAAGACTTATTTTAAGAAGAGCTTAGGCTCAATAGTTAGTGAGGAACATTCCTTGTTAGTACCCTCTCAGTAGCGACCCATTCTAGCAAGTTAGGAGGCGCCGGAGTTCTGCCCAACTTCCGACTCCCAACCTTAGGCTCTCAAATAGAACCCTGCCTCGGTTCTATCAGGTATAACTCTTAACTTTTATTCATGATGTTTTAGTTTATGCCATAATGTAATTAATATTGTGATATTGCATGTTCTTCTAAGTTTTGTTGTTCTTAGGATTTTATTAGTGTAAATACGTTATATCTACTGCATATAGCACTCAATAACGGGTCCAAGGACATACCTTAAGCGGAAGAGAACCTGAGGATGTTTGTCGGTTGTTGTTACAAGCTCCACGTAGTCGCTGCATGAATGGTTGCTCCTCCACTGTGAGTCTGACCTCCGTGTATGCTCCTCAATGTTGTGATAGCCGTAGGGATCGCTACTAGAGTCCTTCCCACTGCAATCCACACTACCAAATCCACTAGGCCAATGGTGATTCTAGAGAGAGAATACTAGAGAGAGAACAATGGAGGCTACTGTATTTCTGTGTTGTGGTGTCTCAATCACTAAGAGAGACATTCAATATATATATGTGCCCCTATTCCACAGTCCAAACCCTAGCAGGCCGGAGTTGGTTTCCAATTACAATTAGGAAACCTCATAGAATAGGGGACTTAACCACTAGGTCCAGCACCCACACGTGGGTGGACCATGGGTTTGGGTCACGACCCAATAACCCATATTTTTAACATCTCCCACTCACCCACGTAGGGTGAGTTATCTCCATAATTTCTCTATCTCTCAACATTCATCTCCTCATACAGGAAATGGAGCCTGCAATCTCATGAGAAGAACATACAACTACAGGAGCGTAAATGTTAAGTATCACCAAACTAACAAGAACGCATCACTCGAAAGTATTTCGCATAAGCCCCAGACAATTCATAAAACACCGAATAAGCACTCTCTATCCCTCATATAAACATAAAAGCAGTGCTGTATCCCACATATGTAATGTACCCTATGTCTCATATTATAACAAAATACGACATAGACGCTACGCAGCTAATGAGTCACAAAACATGGTGTAGTATCAAATCGTCTTCCCTAAGCCCTCCTGCCAATTCAATTCAATTTAACTGCTTTCCTAGACATGCCCCCATAAGACCGAAATGTTTCCTGGCCTTTGGAAAACACGTTAAAGTAGCGTCATTAAGCATCCTCTTCATGATATAGTCTCAGGTCAAAAAGGGTATAGAGTTGGATCATAGCGATCCATGTGGCTCACACAGTGATGAAACAGGGATCCATTCATCACTCCTATCATCGGTCGACATAAAGCACATATAGTATAAAATGTATGCTATAGCGTTTAACTCATAACCATGAGCATGTCACTATAAGTAAAAGCAAAAGAATGCCATACGAATCTTAGTCCAGTCGCTACTCAAGTGCCTGACCCGAGTCTTCCAGCCCAGTCGCTCTTTCAACGCCTGTCTGAAATCTCACATTCGGCTATTAAGCGGGCTACATAGAGTTTGTGGAAAAACTCCATGATCGATCTAATAGAGATCTCATCTTAGCTCAATCTAAGGCGACATATATTATAGCAACTGTATATCTTGCTTCGCTAACTAGGCGCCAAAGATATAAATGTCTCATCTTGCTCACTAACTCAGCGCCAAGGTGAATCACCCATGTGCAGTGGGTCGATTCAAGCCCGGTGACATTACAAGGATGTGTATACAAATGATATGAACAACCCATGTACTAAAACGAAAGGAATAAATATCATATCTCAATAATAATGATGTCAATTACAACTGAATTGTCTAATCATATCAAATCCTACGTAATCCCATACTCCTGATGTGAGAAAGGAAAACATCTCTGGTAATAGGCTTAGTCAAAGGATCAGCTACCATGCTACCAGTGGAGATATGCCTCAGGACAACTTCCCGACGCGCAACCATATCTCGAATGAAGTGAAATCTAATGTCAATGTGTTTGGATCTACCATGATACTTGGGATCCTTCACATAGGCTAAGGCTGACGTACTATCTGAATATACGACCACAACTTCCTCTGCATGAGCTGTAATGCCTAGACTCTGTAGGAACCTCCTCAACCAAATTGCTTCCTGAACAGCTGCTGAACATGCTATGTACTCCGACTTCCATTGTGGAAAGGGCTACGCAAGTTTGTTTCTTACTACACCAAGAAATAGCTCCACCTCCAAGGATAAAAACATAACCCGAGGTGGACTTGCGCCCTAACTTCTCACCAGCCCAATCTGCATCACTATAACTCCTCAGTCTCAAGTCTCCACCCTGGTAACAAAGGACGAGGTCGGCTGTTCCACGTAGGTATCGAAAGATTCTTTTCACTGCTTCCCAATGAGCGCGTCTAGGGTCACTTTGAAATCGGCTGACAATACCAACTGCATGACTGATATCTGGACGCGTGCACATCATCGCGTACATCAGACTTCCTATTGCAGATGCATATGGCGTAGTGGACATCTGATTCTTTTCCTCTTTAGTTTTAGGACAATGGTCTAAAGATAAGGCACAATTCTTTTCCATTGGAGTGTCAATGGGTTTGGAGTTATGCATGTGAAAATGTTCAAGAATCTTCCTAATGTAAGTCTCTTGAGACAAACCGAGAAGCTTCTTAGAACTGATCCCTAACAATCTTAACTCCTAGCACATAATTTGCTTCACCTATGTCCTTCATCTCAAAAGTAGAGGACAACCACTTCTTAGTGGCGACTATAGACTCCATATCATTCCCAGCAAGAAGGATGTCGTCAACATACAAAGAAAGAATAAGGATTTTTCCATTAGACCATTTCAGATATACGCAATGGTCTTGTTCAATCATCTCAAAACCCACAGAGGTAATAGAATCATGAAACCTAAAATACCACTGCCTAGACGACTGCTTGAGGCCATAAATGGAACGTTTGAGATGGCACCCTTTGCGCTCTAGTCCCTTGACCTCAAAACCCACGGGTTGATCCATATAGATCTCTTCGTCTAATTCTCCATTGAGAAATGCGGTCTTAACATCCATTTGGAAAAGTTCCAAATCCAACTATGCTGACAATAGCTAGGATAAGACGAATAGATGCAAACCTCACCACTGGGGAGAATGTATCTTCATAATCAATACCCTCACGTTGGGTATAGCCTTTCGCAACAAGGCGTGCCTTATACTTGTCGATGGAACCATCTGCCTTGCGTTTAATTTTCAAGACCCACTTGTTTCCAATGGTCTTACGCCCAGGCGGAAGATCAACCAACTCCCAGACCTTATTCTTATCCATAGAGCTCATCTCATCCTGCATAGCAATTATCCACTCATCTCTAGCATGAGAAGAGAGCGCTTTTTATATAAGAAGCCAGTCTCATCATCTTCTCTAGGACCACATGCCGATGACCTCATCTGCTCTTTCCCCCATGTCTTGATTTTTTTGGCTTTTCCTTCTTTGCTTTAGAACCATAACTTGTTTGAAGAGAAGCTACCCCTTCTGCTCTATCTCTCTCCTTCTCCTTCTGTTTCCTTCTCCGGCAACTGTGCTCCTCCCGCACCATCGTCAGTGAAGTACAAGCAATAAGCCTCTATCTTCAGGTATGTTTCCTCTCTCTGGTTTTCTTTTTCTTCTTCTTCTTAACGATTTGTCTTTTGTTTGATTTTAGGGTTCTTTAGTTCCTTTTTTGTTTGCTTCAAAGGTATAGTCTTCCTCTCATCATGTTCTTCTTCTCACATACTTCTCTTTTGTTTGATTTTAGGGTTTATTATTCTTATAGATTTCTATTTTGTTTGATTTTAGGGTTGTTGGATTCTTTTTTGTTTGCTGCCCAGGTATGGTGTAACACCCGTAATTTGAAAGTAAGGTATTAAGGGTTTAAGCTGCTGAAATTTGGCTAAGTGTTGGGAAAAAGTGAATTTTCGTAAATCATTGTTTTTAAAGATAATTCTTGGCGGTAATAGAAATTTATAATATTATAAGACTTCTGTGATTTTATGGGATATTATTAGCATGTTTGGATTGGGTTCCTCACATGTTTGTTTCAGGAAAATCTATCGGGCGACAGATTTTGTACTAAAACTTGGAAATGAGATTTTGATACACTTAGAATTTGATTTTTCTAGTATTTTATTTGGATTCAATTGGGGGGTTATTTGCTTAGTTTCATTAAATAACTTAAAGTAAAAAGATAATATAAGAATGAAGAAGATTACTTAAATGTTTTGGATGAAAATAAGGCTGATGTACGTCTGTGCTGATGGAGAGTTGCCTAACTAACTGTCTATTTTTGGCTGTCTATATATTTCAGACAGCTGAAAGTTCATGTCAGCTGACTGAAAATTCCAGAGAGGATTGTTTTGTATTGGGCATTTTCAACCGGTTGAAAATACTTTTCAGCCATCTGAAAGTGTCGGCGCCTAGTTTTTAAAAAGGGCTATTTGACGATTTTACCCCCTCTTTCCTTTATTAAACCCATTCCTTATGGGTTTCTTACCCATTTTCTTTTAGCAGAAAAGGAAAGAGAGGAGAGAGAGAGAGAGTAACACGAAGGAGAGAACAGGAGCATGATCGTGGGAGCTCGAATCCGACCCCCACAATGCTTGGATATTGCGATTTCCACCCCGATCTACGCGTATACACCCTTAGATTCACGTTTTTAGCTACCATTTGAGAGGTAGGTGCATTTTTCATGGTTGTAAACCATTGTATGCATGATTTGGTATATTATTATGGGTTTTTTTTTGCATGTTTACATGATATGATACACGTTTACATGGTATTGGGGTTTGAATTTCTTAAAAATTCATATATTTGGGAAATTAGGGTTTTGTTTTATACCCTATTTAGTTATATTTGTAATACCCGTAATTTTTAAATAGGGTATTAAGGGTTTAATCTATGGTTAACGTAGTTAATCCCTTGATTTTTCAAATGATTTCATGCATGGGTAATGCATGTGTATGATATTATGATGTTGGATGTGTTTGGATGCTTGTTTTGGTGCATTGAGTATCTTTCGGGTGCGTTTAGCCTTATTTGCAACTTAAGGGTTTAAGTTGCTGAAATTTGGCTAAGTGTTGGGAAAAAGTGAATTTTTGTAAATCTTCGTTTTGAAGGATAATTTTTGGCGGTAATGGGAGTTTATAATATTATAAGACATTGGTGATTTTATGGGATTTTATTAGCATGTTTGGATTGGGTTCCACGCATGTTTGTTTTAGGAAAATTTGTCGGGCGACGAATTTTGTACTAAAACTTGAAATTGAGATTTTGATATATTGGGTATTTGATTTTTTTGATATTTTATTTGGATTCAAATGGGGGTTATTTGCTTATTTTCATTAAATAACTTATAGTGAAAGGAAGAAGAAAGAATGGAGAAGATTACTTAAATGTTTTTAATGAAAATAAGGCAGGGATGTGTACTGTGTGGGTTTATACACAATTGCCTGAGTTACTGGGCATTTTCAGCAAGTGACGATCGATCCTGGCTTTGGGACGATCGATCGTCAGTGCCTCGGAAATGCATTTTGCTTCTGTTTTTCACGATCGATCGTGCCTTCAGACCACGATCGATCGTGCATTGCGGATTTTGCAAATTTTTTTGCGTAAAATGACGCAAATGCCCCTCACCCCTTATAAAAACCCTTCCCACACGATTTTAGACCAGATCTGGTCTTTTTGAGGAGGGAGAGAGAGAGAGAGGGGGAGAGAAGGAGAAGAGGAGGCGGAGGCTCGACGGCGTCTCGCCAGAGCACGACGACCTCGATCCGACGCCGGCAAGCTCGGATCTAGCGTATTTTAGCCCGATCTACGCGTGTATGGTGGTGGATTTGGGTTTTTCTCTCTCTTTGAGGCTTGGGAATGCATTATTATGGTTGGATTCATATTCTCCAACCTCTTGGTGGAGCTTAGAGCTTGGTCACGGTGATTTGAGCTTGGATTTCGTGGGAGTTGGCATGGATTGTCATCCTCACCAACTCTTTTGCATTCTTAGAGGTATTTTCTCATATTTTAGAGTTAGGGTTTGTAATTTCTGTTGGTTTATCATCTCATTCTTACATTTATGGGTTTATTCATGCATATTGGGAAATTTTGGTGGTGATTTGGAGTTGGGACTCCGTTACCAACATCAACCAAGTCATTTGGGAGCTAGGGCTTGGATTGGGAGCGTGCATTTGCATCCTAGGGCTTGGAGTTCATACCCACAACATCAAAGGTTACATTTTTTTTTACGCATTTGGTTGAGGTAGGTGCAATTTACATAGGTTTAAACTATTGAAATGATAATATGGTATATATTATCATGTTACTTGGTATTCTTGGGCCTAGAATATGTATATAAATGATTTATGGAATAAATCTTGAAGGAGAACTTTGGGTATTTGACAACATAAATTGACATTATGTTTATTAATAAGTTTGATTAATTGTATACATCCTATGGAATATAGATGTATAGATTTTATGGTTACTTTCCTAGTTTATTCGAGATTTTCGATTATGATTTCAAGGTTATAATCATAATGAGAATTTATGCGATTATTATGATTTTGGGTATAATTATGAAGTTATTTGATTATGGCTTATATAGCATACCTTGGAGATGATTTTGGTTATAAAATCATTTTATGGTTTATCGCATTGCATGTTGGGCATAATCATGCATTAAATGGACTTAATGAATACTGGGTAAAAGTATTGCATAAAAAGGGGTCATTAGAATTGGACTACTTGCAGTCAATGGGACTTTGCGGTGTTTTTCATTCCTTTGGTCCTGGGGTACTTTCCGGTTCTAGGTAGGAACCCTTGTGTTCCCGAATCAGATGCTATTTTCCGGTTCTAGGTAGGAACCCTTGTGTTGTCCTCTTGGAGGTTGGGTTTAAATCCTCCGTTTCCGCGCGAAGACTCCTGTGGGAGTGGTTGGTAATAAATGGACTAATGTAAATTGGACATGAGTCACATGCATTGGACATTATGCATTATTTATTTTAAGTTATGGGTTATAACTTATTTTGAGATTTGTAATATACTTGGTTAGTATATTTTGCTTTAAATGATATAATGGGTTTTATTTATATCATTGCTTTAGTTTACTATGTTAAATTGTATCTACTGAGTCGTCGGACTCACGCCTATTATTTTTAAATGTTTTTCAGATAATCCAGGGATTTGGTTATGCTATCTTGGGCGGAAGATGCTATTATTGGAATTCCTTTAAGTTAATTGTTAATGTATTTTCATGGGAAGGAATATGTAATTAATTGGGTTTCTATTGGGTTAATGTAAATGTAAATTCAATCCGGGTTGTAATTTTAATTACTTATGGTTGTGTATACGTGGAATGCGATGCATGGGATGATACCACTTACATGGATGACAGGAAATTTTTATGTATGGATTTTATAACAGGTTTTCACAATGGTATGTCCTATCTACGGATGGGTCATGCTGAAAAATTTGTAAAATGTTGAGGATTTTAACACATGTCATCCATGCCTTAACAAATGATTTATTAAAGAAAAAGCTTGTTTTATTATTATTGATCACGGCTTAATTAATTTGGGTCGTGACAATATTGGTGTTGTTTTGCATACTCTCACATGATTTGGAATACAATGGCTTGATTTTGAAAACCTATTTGTTAAATCCTTGCAATGGACTATTTAAGGGTCACTTTTATATAAGTGTTGGAAACCCATTTTTCTAAAATTATAAATAAAAATGGATGTGATGATAAGGGGTACTTTCTGGTCTTAATGACCGTAGTGTTCCCAAAATGAAGTTACTTTCTGGATCCATTTAGGATTCATAGTGTTTCTTCAAGATGAGGTTACTTTCTGGACACATGTAGGGATCTATAGTGTTTCCTCTCATTTCCGCGCGCGAGGGCCCCGCATGACCTGGAGAGGATTACTCAGTTTGAAAGATTGATGATGTTGTGGATTGCCAGATATGGCGGATTTATGTTATGAATGATTTTCATGTTCTCTTGTACTTACTTTTAAATTGTAATATGCAACCCCTTATTATCTCATTTTATTTAATTGTTCATAATGGTCTTAAAACCTTGATATACAATTTTGAAAAATGTATCCTACTGAGTTTATACTCACGCCTATTTTCAAAACCTTTTGCAGACATTGAGTAAAGTAAGGATGACTCTTATGAGGAGGCATCATATCGGACTTAGCATATGCATTGCATTATGGATGTTGTGCAGATGCATTTTACAATTTTATGGCTTGTATATTATTTAGACAGACTTATTGTATTATATACTGCTTGTATTGACAGTAGAACTCTGTGGGAACTAGTATGCCAGCTTAATTTAATTACCTATTGCAGATGGTTGAATGATTTTGATTTTAAATTGAACAGATTTAAACTGTCAAAAACTAGGTATTTCCTATTTTCAGACAGGACCATGCTGGATTTTCTAAAAAAATATTTTATAAAGCTATAATTTTTATTATAAACCATCCTTGAACTTCATTTTATTTATTCTTCTTTCTATTGACATGTCATAGCATATTTTCGGGTCGTGACATGTGGTCTCTCTTTTCTTCTTCTTCTTATGTATAAAAATGAAGCTTAATTTTTTTTTTTTTTACCTCACTTCTGCAATTAGAGCCCTAACCTAGAGCAGCACAATCGAGTCGTCGAGTCCGCGAAGCTCTATGCGCCGCCATCGCGTCTTCTCCTCCACCCATACCTCTACGCTTTTCATTTTGACTTTGTTTCTGTTTTATTTCTTTCATTCTTTTCTATTCTATTTTATTGTGGATGATGTCTAATTCAATATTGTTCTGACAAATTTTATGTCTTATGTTAACAATCTTCAGTGGATTCCTTAGTTAAGGCATTATACACCTGGCGTTCCGATAATTCTCATTGGGACGAAGCTTGGTTAGATTCTCCTATTCCAACTTTCTTCTAAATAAGTATAATTGTGATATTGAGTTACTTGTGTTTATTTATAAATGTAATTTTTGTATTATTCAGAAGTGTTTTTGTACTGTATGAAATCTATTTTCTGGGATTATAGCTGTACCCACCTATTGTTATGTGTTCTGTTGTAATCTGATCTATATCTATCATTTATCAACTCGATTCACAGGTTAATTATGTTGGTTTCTTGGATACCAGAATTTATGGAAAATAAAACATTGAATTGAAATTCACTCATGAGGTACTCTGTTTCATGTATTCTTACATGGGGTTTGATTTGGACAACTTTGAGGATTTTTCTTCTTATAATTGGATTTTGTCTTGTGAGATAGGGGATTTCAACAAAAAAAGGGTTAATTATTTGGATTTTCTTCTCAAAGATTGGGTCATTTTGTTTACATGGAGTTTTGTTTTCTTTTATGTATCAAACCATCAATGAGGTACCCCAGGTGGTGTTTCTCTTTAAAAAATAAATAAATAAATAAAAATTTGAATAGGTACTCAGGTATATTTGCTTTCTGTGAACAAAGTCAACAAACCTTTAGTGCAAGAGGTATGAGAGGTAGTGGCCATTTTAACATTCCTGCTTTTGTACAGTGAATAGAGAAAGCTATAACATGAACTTAGATATAGTTGTTGATAAAAAAAAAAAAAAACAAAACAAAACAAAAAGAACTTAGATATAGGTGTGGATGAACACAATACATTTATTAAACATGTCACTTTGACTTAAAAAAATAGGTTATGCGAGTTTACCCAAAAATGACTTGTTTATTACTCCGTATATATTTATATAAGTTATGTGGGTTGACCAAGTTTTTAACTCAAACCTGATTACAATAAATCCAAACCTTCTAACTTCTTGTCAAGTTATGTTTGTAAATCGTGTCTAACTTTGCCACCCTAAACAAACTAAACCCAGAACACCAAGGAAAATGAAAATTAAAAAAAATAAAGAAAGAAGGAAGAAAAACCCTTATATCAGGTCCTACTGGGTCCATATTGGTATGCGCTACAAAGTCACAAGTTCAAACCTACAATTAGAGTAAAAACGCTTTAATATGGTTGGTAAAATATCCTTATCAAAAAAATATGGTTGGTAAAATAAAACAATTTAAAAGGCTGGAGCTCAAACTGGTCCATCATTTGCCAAGCTTGAAGTAGGGTAATTTCTATCTTCAATAAAATAGTTCAACGCGTTCACTCTAATACACCATGTGGTTGCTACAAAAATGCTATAAAAAAATTTTTAAAAAAAATAAAATTTGTGTGTACATATATATATTTATGTAGTCCCACCCCTACGAGGAATCACCAGTTTAATCCAATGGTCAAAATGTAAGGGGACTTAAAATGTGGGTTATTGGGTTTCCAGAAGTTGGACCATCAGATAAAAATGAAGGATTGAGATTAAAAGTTCACATGTGTATCTAATATCAGGTTGATAAGAACCAGAGTTGGAACCGATATACAAACAGATGACTGATAAATTTCCAATAGGTAAATTATACAATATTTGTGACCCAAGCAACATGAACCTACAAACTAAGCCTATTATATGATGAGAATGAAAATAACAAATGGAAAAGTGATGCCTGACATTCTCCTTTCTCATGAGTTCTCTTGCCAATCAGCACCTTTAGTTTTGTCGTTTTGATTATTGTTCCATTAAAGGGCATTCACAATGTCTAACTAGTTGTGTAGTAAAACATTTTGTTGGGCTTCAAATAGTAACAGATCAGTTGTGCACTTGGTTTAGATTTGTGAACCAATGAAGTAATGGAAAATGAAAGTACTCAATTATTTTGTCATATTCCACGCAATTGGTTGATTATGAATGCCTCTCTTTTATGCTAGCAAGATATTGTATGTTACATTTTACTGACACCCTATTCTTCATCCCTTTTTCTTTATACGTAGATTCTATACATACTGGGTCAAGTGCGTGCCCTGGAGAGTGAAATGCTTCTTAGAATAGAGAAGCAAGGACTCAATTTCAATTCAAGAATTCTAATTGTAAGTGTAATTATGCTTTGCTTGCTCCTGTGGTTTTCTGTTTTGTAAATCTAATACAATTGTCAACCGTTGCCTAAGGTAACCTGCTTAATACCTGATTCAAAAGGAACCACATGCAACCAGCGGCTGGAAAGAGTCACTGGAACAGAACACACATATTTTGCGAGTTCCTTTCAGAACAGGAAAAGGAATTCTTCATAAATGGTTCTCAAGGTTTGATGTTTAGCCTTATCTGGACAACTTTGCAGAAGTAAGATCCATATAACAAGTTTTTAACTATTCTTCTCATTTATTAATAATTAGTAATGTTGCTACATGATTGGTGCAATTGACCCCATTAACTAAACAGTTTTGAAACTCCACTCATTCAATTTCTCTCAAACACCAGAGAAAGAGATAGCAGCTTACAAGTAACATGAAGGTTTTAAAACTCCTAGAAGTTTCGTATAATGGGTATTTTTTTGTACTTGGTTTTTGAATCTTTGTATCTTAAGAGGAGAAATTAATTACGTGATAATACTGAATAGAAAATGCAAGGTCTGTGTTCATTTAAAAAAAAAAAAAATCCATTTACCTTTTTTTAAAATCATGAATAAGTAAGTAATTTTATTCCAAAAAAGGTAACGATATACATGAAGTGCAAGGCCCCTCAAAGGGAACAAAGGCATAGCAACCTAAAGAAACGAAAAGAAACAAATTAAATAGATGCCTCACAGCTCAAGGGGGAATGCAAATAAGCTCAACTAGCCCTATCTAACACACTAAAATTAACATTGGACCCTTTACTATTAGGACACTTAAATAGAGAAATCTTCTTGGAACTTGGAAGCCTGATGGAGCTAGGAATTTTAATGCAAGATTTACATGGCTGAAGCTTAAAGGCTGGCTTTCTTAATTTTATTCTTAATTTTCTTTTCAGGGCAGGGATGGTTTTGTGATGATGAACTCAATTTTACAAAGACTTAAATTAATGCCAGCAGCTTTGGTGGGCTGCGCAATTCTTTTTTTTCACCATTTAGCTTACTTGAGGCTGTATCCTCCATGTAATTGATAGATCTTTGCACATTTACACTGGTTTACATAGTGCACTTGGGATCTTATCCTACAAGATATGAGAGTGTTGAGATTATAACGAATGAAATGTTTTCCTTCTGCTAATTTAGCGGAGAAGTTGTCCATATATAGTCCTGTTTGTGAGTAATCAGTTTGTGAATTTGCAAAGGTATTTTTTTCAGTTTTCTTGCCAATATTATTTTGTTAAACTTGTTGCCTTTTGCTCTTTGGTCGAAGAATTCCTGATATTCTTCTTTATTTGTTTTCATACAATTTCTCTACTTCCATACCCTTTCCTGTGCGTTCATGTGTGTTTGTTTTTCACTTATTGGCTAATGTTGTTGTAAGATTGAGAGAGTCATTCTTTGGGGGTTAGAATTGCTCTATTTATTATGTTGTATAAAGCATCATTGTATTCATTAATGTTGGGGAATAGAATTTCAATTAAGTGAAGCACGGAACTTATCGTTGAGACTTGAAATCTCAATATTTTGGTTGGATTCCCAAAAAAAAAAAAAAAAAAAATCCAAGCAAAGAAGAGATAAAAAAGAGATTTTGAATCTTGTGTTTTATATTACTATAGTTTTAAAATTGATATATTGGATCAACAAAGCCTAATAATTGTATTATTCTTTGTTGAGATTCAATTTTTTATTTATTTATTTTTCTTATGTATTTTTGCTAACCAAGCAGAAAATTGTTGCTCTGGAGTTTGGAGGAATGATTTATTTCCCTTTTTTGGTTGTCTTTGGTTCTTTACTCCTCTGGATAGGTTTTGGGAAGGACCCTCATATACCGACTATTGATAAACATTTTGGATTGTAGTTCCCTAATAATGCTAAACTTGGAAAATCCAAGTTTCTGGGATTGGCGTTGGTGTTGCATTGTTGGTCAAGCATGTTGCTTAAAAAGGTCTAGGTATTAGTAGGTTGGGTCCTTCGTAGAAGCCTGAATACTGGTTGAGTTCTTGTGTGAACGATCTTTGGTAAGCCAACACTACAACCCCATTCCAAATAATGAAAAAGAACAAACTTATACCTTCGAGGACATAGCATATGTGTTTAGCCCCATAGTTAACTATTCTTCATGAACATGTCTATAGATAACTTTTGCTTTGTGTTTATGTGACTTATGAAGTTATGATTGGCTGATAATTGGTACCTTGGGAAAACTAAACCTGTTTGTTGTATAGGTGGAAGAATTGAGGAGCAAGGGGTTTGATTGTTTGAGCCCTATGCATATGAGTGGGATAACACTCGTATTGCTATCAATGCTATTTCCAAAACGGAACAACTTGGATGATGCTCGTTGCACTGGGATTTTCCTAATGGATTTAGATTTCCTTGCATTTAGATTTCAAGAGGTATTATTATAATTATTATTTAATTACATGGGTTATTTGGTTTCCGTATATGTTATCTTAATCTCTTTGGTCACACTGTAGGGTAGATGGTATTATGTTTCATTGCAACTATTTTTTTGTTGCCTTCACTATCGCAATATTCATTTTTTTTTTCCCTTTTCTATGCAACATATTACTTTATAATTTCAGTTTTCTGATAGGCTAACGAAATTAGACTCAAATGACCACTCAATGTGGTATTGAGTGAGTTGGCTAAGCTTAAACAATCAACATCAAGTCTCAGCACAATCCAATCTTTGGTTACATATTCCCTTTTGTATTCGAGTTCAAATAGCTTTATCTGTCTCTCAATATATTTCTCCTTTTTCATTCATTAGTTTTTTAATCAAAGAAGTTTGTGTAACCAGTGGATTCTAAGTGTGGGAGATGTACAGCTCGGACTGCTTTACAGAAGCATAACTATATATCATTATATCTTACAAACATCGAATCCTAGCAAAGAGTTTTTTGGTGAGGTCTTTCATTTCTTAATTCAATTAAGATAGTTCTATGTAAATCAATCAATGCAATTCTACATTTTTGTTATATGATTTTCCTAATAATGTTGAATTTTTTTTACCATCATGGGGCAAATAGCTTTGGTGCATGGAAATTGAAGTGGAAAGTATGGCCAAAAAGATTATGGATAAACAGTGTGTGCATGTTCTTGTGGACATGTATGTACATGTTTTCCACGTAGACATTTCGAATGATATCTACGATAGGATATTATGGAGGAAATTTATATAAATAAAAAATTAAAAAATTGAATATTGTATGTTGTCTTCCGATAATCAGATTGACTATTGGAATTCAATATTTGCCCAAGACTAATAATTCGCATATTTAAAGGAATTTATACAGCAAAGGCAATGACGTATCATATGGCTTCCAATTATGAAAGTTTATAGCCTTTAGTTGTTTACTTAATAAACTATAATGATGGAGATTTTAGTTACTTCCTAATGTGTTCCTTTGGATTTGCATTTTTATTTGTCTAAGGTGGTGTTTGTTGGATTAGGAAACAACAACAACAACAACAACAACAACAAAATTGACTTCTTTAAAGAAAAAAAATTTTTAATTTCCTTTGTTATTTTCAGTTTATGGGTTATAAAATCAGCAATGGGAAGATCTTCAATTGCTTGCGTGTTTGGGTTGCTTTTAGTTAGCATTTCTCTTTGGCTAACGTGTGAGCCTTTATCTTATGCTAAGAAATTCACATGCTTTCAACAATGATTACCGAGAGCAAACTATCATGGGATGGTAGCTAATGTGTCATGATATACATCTCATTAGGCAAGTCAGACCCGGGTTTGAATCAATCTTTCTGGAAGAGAGGCTACTGCTGACTCAATAAGGGAAGTCTAAAAATTGGAGTTCCTTGGAGGTATCTTTCCTATTTAATTTATGATTTAGTGACAACCTCAATACTTCGAGATTCACAATAAAGAGGGAGAAAGGAATTCTCATTGTTGATCAAAATGGTTCGGATAAGGCTTTGTTGATTGAGTTGAGTATTTTGTGTATGTGTACTTGTAAGTTTATTTTTCAGAAACCAACTGAATTTGACTTTCTTCTTTCTTTGTGAAAAATTAAGGGTTCTATATTTACTTCAGTGTCCAAGTGAAGTTGACTACTTGACTCAATTAGAATCTATCCTCCCATTTTGGTTTCTTAGAAAAATGAGAAAAGGAAGAGAAAATTAAGAACTTCAACTGAACTGAGCCAAATAGTTGTGCAAGACATTGGTGAAAGGATTATCTATATTTTTATTAATAAATCTACAGTGTTTCATTAAAACTTGTGAGTGAATCTTTTGTGTCGTTTTCATTTTAAATTGCCACATATGATGTATATATTTAGTCTCCTTTCATTGCTTTCAAAACAATTGTTCGACCAAAGAGCATATAAAGAGATTGTTTAGACAGTTTTAATTTGCAAGTCTCGAGGCAAATTTTTTTGGCCTAAAACTGGACTTATAGAATTTCCTTCCATATATCTATATATATTTCGATTTTCAAGTTTAACGAGCTATCTGTAACATTACAAGATTCTAGAAACTCTTGATCCTAGGCCAATTTGTATTTTATAATTATTATTATTATTTTTTGTTTTTAATTTATGTTTGATGATTGCAACTGCTCCATTGCTTTTAATTTTCTTTGACAAAAATCACTATCTTTACATTGCCTCTCATCTTGGTCATCTCTTTGAAGGTTTTGTTTCTCTGAATTTTCAGTTCTATCTACTTGGGTAATCAATTTGACCAATACCCATATTGAAATTATGGTGGAAGATGATAGAAATGATTCTTTGGGTGTTTTTGGTTAATCTAGAAGTATGTATCTGGGGTTGCTACAGTTTTAATTCTCTATATAATAAATGCCTTTATTCTTTGCCAACCAAAAAATATATATTTTTTCAAATTCATTCTTCTTCTTTGCAGCTAAAATACCTAAAACACTTTGTATCTTTCTTTTTGTAAAGGTCTTCACTTAATATGAGTAACTATAGAGGATATCGAATTTCATTTGTGTCATTATTATATAGATTTACTTATCTCTTGTAGGTTGCTTCTCTTATTGCTAAAATATTGAATCAGATATGGGAAAGTGGGCTTTTGACATTTCCTTTTGCCATTTTATTTTCTTCTTTATTTATTTATTTATTTTTTCCCTTTTAAATGGAAATTCAGTATGACTGCTAGCTTGGTGAAATATTGTTCAAAGGCTATTGTGAAGAAGAAAAAGATCCAAAGATCACTAATGGGGAATTCTAGTACCTTGGATACAATTAGAGAGCAGAGGAAGGAAACTTGGTTCTGTTCTTAATCATTGCCAAGAGAATAAGGAATTGTCCTAAGAGCAAGTAACTCGTATACTTATATTTTCTCTTTTCTCAGACAGAGGAACTGCTCATTTTTGTGGTGGCATTTTGGGATTGCTTGCATGTCTTTGTAATTATACCTCCCCTCTTTGCATCAATTCATGTTAATTTGCCTATAGTACTTTCTACTGTGCATTTAATACTTCATAGTATGAGCAGTGTTGATATTTCACATACTTTCTGCTTCTAAGATACTTCTCATACTTGTGTTGACAATGCATCACACGAATTAAATTTTACAATAAAAATATTTTCATAAATATAGTAGTCCATGTTTTCTTGATGATGAGAGACACGAGTTGCCTCATACCAAATAATAATAATAATAATAATAATAATAACTACTGAGTTTTTTGTCACCAATTCAGCACAGACAAAAAACATTCAAATTTGTAATTTGTTTTATGTTAATTTGAATTCATTGAGTTGATTTGACAACGGACTCACTATTATTTTGTAAAGTGAGGACAAAGGTGTCATTCACTTTTTATAAGAATATAGGAAATGTCAATATCTCAACTTTCCTAATAGTTGGAGCTGGTAAGTTATAATAATTTTTTGTCCTATTTTGAGGATTTTCATGTACTTTTGAGTTTTAATGCCAAGCAAGGAACCTTGTTACAAATCACTTGAATGAGAAGATATTAGATGAAAATGTCCTAATCCATTAACTGACTTTACGTACAATTTTGTTTTATTAAATGCTCATTCATCTTATTAGTTATTGTGGTTCAAATCAAATAGAAACAAAAATTCCTTTGTTTGGAACTTCAAACATTTTATTTTTTTTGTTCACTATTCATCAAACCATTTCCTACTCTAACTACTTTGGGGTGTACAGTTATAAGGTCTCGAGAGATTTGGGTGATGCAATATGCAAAGTTCCTAATTTTGAGTAAAGGCCTACTTGTTTGATGATGTAGCAGTACATTGTTTCCATGCTTTTCGATCAATCCATAACGTTTTGTTAATGCAACTCATGGCCAACTATTTCACACGCAGACAAAATGCAAGAGAATACATAAAGCTATGTGGTTGATCAATGCGTTATTAACTCATGCTCACTCTATACCAAAGAAATGACTTTAATGAAAATATTAATCTTTGATATTGCTGAGGTGTAAGTGGTGGAAGTATTTACCCGTAGTCCTATTAAATATACTGCACCTTTAAGTATACGTTTTATTCTCAGTTACTCTACTTCGTGTATGGACTTTGAATTATGGAATTAGACAATGCAATGACTTGTTCTCAACCAATGATATGGATCACCACTTTGCCGGTGACAAATTGCTCTTTTGACCGGTAAATTCCCAATGTTGGTTCATTAAACTTATCTGCACTTCTGATGAGGGGTTTTTTTTATTTTTTTTATTTTTTTTTTGGGTGGGTACACCAATCAAGTCTACCAAAAGCAAGTTACAAAGCCCAAGTAGTGGCAAATCTAAAATATAAAAGTTAGAAGTAATCTTGTGGCCTTCCCTAGCAAGAAAATTAGCACAACCTGTTACCTTCTCTAAGGGTGTGCTGAAGAATGATGTCCCTTCGTACTTGCAGCTATACGTGTTGATCCTCATGGTTAAAAGCAGGTTGAATCCTTCTCCTTTAGGGTTTTTGTTTTCCTGCTGGGGTGTCGGGTGGTGCAAGATTGGAAAGAGGAACCTTGTCTATAATGAGCAACCTCACGATAACTCCAGTTATTGGAGCTAAGGATCTTGATTATTTGCCTACATTTTCTGATGATGGAAGAACTGGAATATCATCATATATTCCCATCTAATGTTTTAATTTACTTAAAATTGATAGATTAATGGCTACTTTGTTGATGAAGTTTTTGAGATGCCCATGGCAGGAGAGGTAGTTTATCTCCCAAAGAATGCATCTTCGCCAATTACACTAAAGTACCGAGAATATGAAGTAACAAATAGGCATGATTTTATTCTATTTTTGGTTGTTAAATGCATAAATCCAAACCTTAGATAAATAGTTCTACAATTAAAAATTATTTAACTACATGAATGCAACTTTGAGAAAATTTCACATCACAACTTCAAAATATATTCACCTTAGATACATATACATATATATAAATAAATAAACTCTCAAAGCAAACCTTGTGCTAACCTGTGCTACCATATTCTCATGAATACTTGTCACATACACCCCTCATTTCAAGTCCCTTTTTTGCATCTCCTATTTTCACTCCCAGATTGTACTCCTTCCTATTCATATTTAACCCTGTTCAAACATTACAAGTTTCAACCGACACTCATCTAAAACAAACCAATTGTCATAAAAACCATTCTTCATAAGACATTATTATTATTATTTAGAAACACAAATATCTAAATAGTGATTACTGACCCAAACTACCTACAGCAACATATGGACTTACCTTATGGAAAACTATTATGCACACTTTAAACAATTTCACATAACAAATTAACCTCACAATAACAAATGCCAAAAAGATCAAATTGTCTGAACCACTAATATAATCATCCCTTTTAGCAATTGAATTTCAACAAATCTTCCTTCTTTCTCATAAGAAAAAGCATACACTTAAACACTACATAGAATCAACTCTGCATAATAAATTGATATGCAGTTTACATTTACTTACAAATTTAAACAATTGAAATATTGATTAACTTTTATTACTTTTGACAAAATCAACCAAACTTAAAGTACTAATAGCGATAAACAATATCATTTATTGAAACAAAACAAATACTATTAAATTCTATGAAAAAATTCCTTCAAAACTTTCTTAACCATGACATTAACTTCTTAAATTAGATCTCATAAATCTCTTATAAGTCCTTTTTATACATTCAAACATTTCCACAATAATCATTCACTATAATATAAATCTCTATTGCTCTAACTAATCCCCACTACAGCTTTGCAGGAGCAATAATGAAGAAACAATATATATATACACACATATAGCATTGTCAATCTTCACCAGAAGCAAATATTTTAAACATCATCTATAAAAGCACTTTCTATAAGAAAGTACTTTCAACAACGCTACTACAGGTATTATTCATCAATCATAATTTATTATCACACAAATTTATTTCAATTACAACATAATAAAATATTCTTTAATATATCTTATTTAACCCTTCTTTCTAACAACTTATATTTTTATACTCTTCTAACTATTTTCCCATGTACTTCAGCCACTTGATTGGAATGTCGCAAAAACATACATCTATCATTGTCATGTTTTTTCGCAAACACTCAAGGTTCGTATATTAACTCTTTTTAAGCATAAACAATTTATAATATTCACAAAGATTTATATAATTACATTTTTTTTCCTCACCATCAACCATTCATTATACTAACCTTTAAATAAATTGTAATGCAAATATTTTTTCAATGTGCTATATGACGAATACGCCTATATAGAGCTAATGCAAGAAGCTTGTACCAAAAAACCAGTGAAACGCCATAGAGAATTGCATTAGCTCCAATATCTACCACAACATTATACAAACAATTCTCTGAAATGCCATAGAGAATTGCGTTATCTTCCAACCATACACAAAGTAATCATATTTTATTCCTTCTTATTGTAATCTTTCAATCTAATTAATCATTTCTTTCAACAAACTATCATAAATTTATCCTATTCAATATCATTTAACACTATCTAACACAACTAACATTTGTGTAGCTTGATAAATAATATGCAGATTCGATTGAGGAGGGGGAAGATATAAAAACAATTAAAACAAGAATTCCTAGACTTACTACTACTCTTCGAATTACCACAAGTGGATAAAGCTTCTGAATTCTGTCAATCGCAGAATGCTCTCTTCTACATGAATGCCATTTTGGGTGTAACTTCATAACCTTTAGCAACCATTTTTATCAAAAAAAGGGGATACTATTTTATGTAGAACTTCACAACTTCGAACAATTTTGGGCAATTGTTTTGCTCAAAGCGCTTTTCTTTTCAATATACTTGAACAATAGCTACACTGTATAATGATAAGACTACAAATATAGTACTTATCTAGAATATATCATCTTTTCTTCAGCAAACTCTATGGACGAAATAAATTCATAGTATCCTTCTTATTATTAATTATCAACAACTCAAACAAAAATAAATATGCTTGACAGCAAATCATTACCATCACAAATTTATAATTTTTTTCAACTCATGCACTATATTTGCTAAATAATCAACATCATACCTGAATTTGAAATAACTTTCTTTATTTCCAAAACAAAAACATTTAATTCTATAATAAAAATATTCTATTTCTTTACAAAACCATTTTAAATTACTCCAATGATACCCTTAATTAAACCACGGACACGCGCCTTGTGCGTGTTCCTCCACTAGTACTATCACATAACAATTTAACATTCCCATTGTATCCCATCAACATCCATCGTCCCCAACAAGCCAACAGTACACTGTTCATAATTTTTTCTTCATATGACACTGTTAAATTTCAAAAAATGTTCCGCTCTACCATGCCGGCTCTATGGCATAAGCACCTCTTGTTTTCTGCTTTATTAGTGGGGTTATGGAAAGTGAGATCCGGGGCTAAGCTTTAGCATGTGGAATTCTCCTCCATTGAAGTGTCTTCTTGGGGTTTTAGGCACATTGCACACAAACTGTTTGATGAAAAGCCTATGCAATTTTCTTAGCATAAGGAAAAAGCCCAACCAGCAACAATTGATGCAGAAGAAAAATATGTGAGGATTTGTAACAGCTTGTGGTCCATGTAAATGAAAAATATAGACTTATACTTTGAAGGAGATGGGAGAATTAAAATTTTATAATCATGTTATGCATGGGATTAATAAATGAATTATGTCAAAAAAAATAAAAATAAAAATAAAAAAATAAAAAAATGTTTGGGGTTAAAGTTAGCAAACATGTTCTACCTTAGTGGTGAGGGTGAGTGGGACACATGATAGGAGTAGGATAGGTTAGGGGTTCGAACCCCTCTTATTGTACCAAAAAAAAAAAAAAAAAAAAAGAACTTAGCAAACATGTTTTCAGTAGAACTTGGGCTTACCTCTACTGGTGGATGGGCATTGTGGTTAATGGTATTAAAAAACTCAAATTTGGTATGGGCAATAGTGTCCTTTCAGGATTGTCACTTCAGGACTTGTCTTGACAAACAGGTAAAAAAGTTCTTTCAGTATCCAATAGCACTTTTGAAATACAGTTCCCTAACACAACTTAGTAGTCAATTAGAAGCACCATCTTCCACTTCTCTTCTTCTACAGCAAAAGCTGCATAAGCCACAGCATTCCCAAACGAGCCCTAAGGTTTTTTTGTTTTAGGCAAAAGTCAAATGGGTTTTTATATATTTATTTTTTTGTTAAGTAATAACGAAATGGAAATATTCTGAAATAATATATATTATATATTATACATATAAAAATATATATATATATCTATATATATATATATATATATATAATATTATATTTCACCGGTTTTCGGTCCAACAATTCGGTTCGGGAATTCGGTACAGGACGGTTCTGAACACCCCTAAACCAAGTCCCAAACCCAAAAAATTCAGTTTTTAGAAAAAGTCCCGAGTCCCAGACCAAACACTATTTGTCCCGAACCGAATTGCTTGGAACGGTCTGGTCCTCGAAATTCCCTGAACCAAGTTGCAACCCTAATTGCATGTAGGAGCATATTAGGGTTTTGTTATTTTTTTATTTTTGTCTTTTGCATCATTATTGGGATAATTTTAGGTATTGATATATTCTGTCCAGACTCAATAATTATCTTTGTGATGATATTTTGAGTATACAAATGGCAAATTGTAAGTTGAATAGGAGCAATTAACCCATAGAAAGTGGGGTGATTATTTTTTGCTATTGCAAATACAAAGTTTGCAAACATGGTGATTGCCTTATGAAATAGGGCTCTTATTTGACAAGTTGCGAATGGTAAGCATGATGGGTGTAAAAAATACCCTCCTTCTCTCTTTTCTTTTCTCTTTTTCCTCGTAGGGTTATTTCCTAATAGAAGATATGGTGAATTTTAGGGTTTCCTTCCACCCCTTTATCAAAATTGAGGGTCTTCGATTTGCTATGGTCAATTTCTCCAAACCTCAATTTCGATTTTTCCTTATGAAATCCATAGCAAAACAATTGTTGCTTGCAATTTGATAGAATCCGTCATTTTCTCCCTCATGCCTATGGGCTTAGCTTAGAACCTTCCCACATCATAACTTAGCCCCCGAATCTGATTTTCAGGTTTTAAAGACTTTGTCTTTCCTTTTAAAATGGAGTCATGCATGTTTTAGAAATAAAACATTTTTTAGGGTTTCCCTTGTTCCTTAAAAATGGGGTGGCAACTCCTTTGTTTTTACATGTGATTATATGGGCCGTTTTCCTAGGGTTCACAAGTCAAATTGGTAATTTGTGGCAAAACGCCTTCCATTATGGTTGACAATGGTTTAAAAGAAGAACCAATCAGGAACCACCATATCACTGGTCTACCAGTTTCGGTTCGACCTTTTGGTCTTATATTGCAACTCTCATTAAATTGATACATAAGTTTTTTTGTTTAGAAATCAACCCAGTCCAAGTTTAAACAAAAAAAGAGCATGGCTATTTACACTACTTTTTTTTGCTTTAGAAACACACTTTTAAATTTTAAAAATCACACATTTACCTTATACACATTCCATAATACTTAAACTAACCCCAACACTAACCCCAAAAAATTAAGTACATTTAAGCTGAACGTAATATATTTGTTTAATAC
Source organism: Liquidambar formosana (assembly GCA_039720395.1). Classification (NCBI taxonomy): domain Eukaryota; kingdom Viridiplantae; phylum Streptophyta; class Magnoliopsida; order Saxifragales; family Altingiaceae; genus Liquidambar; species Liquidambar formosana. The sequence goes on from CM077834.1 coordinate 34,342,211, forward strand.
ATTATAACTGAATAATTGGAAGAAAAAAAATAGTTGACATGTCTCGAACAACGTTAAAATGTTCAGTAAAATCAATTTAAATATTTTAGATTTTTTTGGTATACCAAATCTGAACCAACTATGATTCACCAAAGAAACTCAACTTACTTTTATGGAGAAAAAGTTCAGTACAATTAAACTGAACATATTGTATTTGTTTAATACATTATGACTGAACAATTGTAAAAAATTTGTTGGTATGTCCCAAACAACTCTAAAACATTCGGTTGAAACAGTCTAAAATAGGAAGAATAATTATAAAATTTTTCTGCAGTCCATTCCTCACTTTTAAGTTAGCAGGGAAATTTAATTAATTTATTAAGACATCCAGACACATACTTTACTCTCGTAAACTATGTTTGGTGACTTTGTTCCTTCTATTGATTCCATTAGCAAATGCACCTTTTCAATGAGGGAAATGATGAGCATTTTTTATGTCATACCTCTACAGATTTAAAAAAAAAATCCCCATTGACTGATATTAACACTGATAAGTTCCATAGTAGCACACTTTTTCAAAGTGATTGAACCATCAAAGATTTGCAAAGAACATTGCAGAAATTTCTTTTTTTTAATTTTGTCACTATCAAATTTACACTGCCATAAGAGGAGAGAAAATGACAGATTTTATTAAATTCCAAATAGCAATTGTTTCACTATGGATTTCATAAGGAGAAATCGAAATTGAGGTTTGGAGAAACTGACCACAGTAAATCAAAGATCCTCAGTTTTGATAACAGATCCCATCAAATGCCGAACAGCGAATGTATGAGCAAATAAGGAATGCTCCTTCCTCTCAATTGCAATGTGGTTGCGAAACCCTGGAATAAAAAGATTGAGTAATAATACATACATATAATAAAGAAAAATGTATATCTAAATGGAAGAATGGGGTATCGGAAAAAGACCTTGGATGTGATAGGAAAATGTGAGAAGTGTCAGCTTCTGAGCAAACCCATGAAGCGATGAAGTGGTCGGGTGACGTGCGTATGAGTGGTGGTGGGGAAGGAAACACGTTGTCGCAACAAAGGAAGCCAATGACAACCCAAACCCTAAACTACAAACCGATTTCCCAAATAGGTTTATGATTCTCACTTCTCAACACCACTGTACTACTCCAAGGTTTAAGAAGAGACACAAAGACAATATGAAAGCTAGCACCTAAGTTCGTGGGGTGTGATTCTGTACATCTCTTCTAAAAATTGTAAATTACAACTGCCCATTAAAAGTCATACCTTTAATAAATAAATAAATAAATTTTAAAAATTTGACCAACCTAGATAAAAAATCTTTTTTTTACACTACTTTTTTTTGCTTTACAAACACACTTTTAAATTTTAAAAATCACACATTTACTTTATACACATTCCATAATACTTACACCAACCCTAACACTAACCCCAAAAAGTTAAGTACATTTAAGCTGAACATAATATATTTGTTTAATACATTATAACTGAATAATTGGAAAAAAAAATAGTTGATATGTCTCGAACAACGTTAAAATGTTAAGTAAAAACAATTTAAATGTTTTAGATTTTTTGGTATACCAAATCTGAACCAACTATGATTCACCAAAGAAACTCAACTTACTTTTATGGAGAAAAAAGTTCAGTACAATTAAACTGAACATATTGTATTTGTTTAATACATTATGACTGAATAATTATAAAAAAAAATTTGTTGGTATGTCTCGAACAACTTTAAAACATTCGGTTGAAACGATCTAAACATTTTAGGTTTATTTGGTACATCAATCTTTAACAAAATGCGTTTCACAAACAAAACTCAACAACATTTGATAAGGAAAAACACATATTTTCATCACTAGAAACTGCATTTGAACTGACAATGTGTTCATCTATCGTTAAATAAGTATAAGAGACACGAACAATAGTAAAAGTTTAAAGATATAATAGATTAATGGCTAGGGTTTGTTAGAAAATAATATAAATGGAGGAAATAAGGGTTTTTGAGTGAGAGAGTTTTCATAATTATGATTATGTGCAATGGGTGTCTAAAGCAAATTTGTGTTTTATTTAATTCACTTTGACCTTAACAGTTATTTACTAAAAAATAGAATAGTAATAAAGGTAAATATCTAAAATATCCCTGCTAAAAAAAAATTTATCCAAAAAACCCACAAAGTAATTTTTCGATCGAACATACCTAAATAAAGTTATAGTGTATCCAAAAAACCTAACACCCTAACTTTCATCAAATTCTGTTCAAATTATATAGCTTTTCGGCTGACATATTATTTTTATAATTGTTTGGCTTGTTCATTTTCTTCTTATTTTTCTTTTTCTTTTTCTTTTTCTTTTTCTTTTTCTTTTTTTTCCCTTGTGATAAATTAAATAATTTAGTAATACAAATTTTGAATAATTATTTTTATATTTTACTAAAAAATTTAATAATGGCATTTCCGTAAATAAAATTTATCACTCAAATAGAGTTGGAAATAGTTTAACCCTATTTAGAGTCTTCAAATAAGAAAACTATTTTATGGGTTTTTGGATATTATTCTTTTTATGAATGATATTTTGAATTCACTACTATAGCTTATGTGATTGTTGAAGTGGGTTTGGTTTATGTAACTGTTAGAGTTGAATTCACTACTATAACTTATCTAGAAAAATGTGGTGTCTTGTGTAACGCCTCTATAGTTTAAGCACACACAACAGTGATTATTACAGTACAATCACACGCATACATTTATATATACATCAACTGTTATCAGTTAAATTTTAATTTTAATTTATAGATGGTTAAGCTATTTTTGAATATGGAATAGCCTATTCTTTTTTTTCTTTTCATGCATCTGTTTGGTAATTTTTATGTTTTGGGCTATTTATCTAGATTTCAAGTGAGCAGGTTGCTGCTCTGGCCATAATCTTGTTAACCCTCGTGGCTTTTGATTGGTAAACTTGTTATGAAATATTCTTGATATAACAAATGGAAATATAAATGTTAAAATACTTGTGACTTGACTTCTCAAAGTGGACGAACATTTTGGAACTATACAAAAAGAAAAAATGGCCCATCTTTACAGGACGGAGGGATATATGTGTGTGTGTATATGTATTAGCTGTCATTTCACTTATCTGTGTAGCATGGTAAGTATTCTACAATACCAGTATAGAAAATGGGATGATTCGGCAGTAAATGCACTGCAGTAGCTGTTTAAGAGAGAAGCACACAATATAAGAGGTTTTAAAAACAAAGATACAGAAGATGAATGCTTAAAACAACCTCCAGCTTTCAGATGAAGCCATAAAGCAACATTTATGCGTACACAAAAACAATAACTGCTATTACATTTTTTGCACAAACATTAGACTTAGGAGGGTATTATCAATACTTGGACTGTGAGACAATATCAACTGGTAAAGAAATCAAAATCCATGTTCCAAATTGACTATCACATATCCCGCACATACTCTACATTATAGCTTGCAACTGATTCAGCTTCCACTTGAAAACTAGTATTTAAAAATTTAAGTTTGAAGTTTACAAAGGGATTTGTGATAATTAACAATGTTCTCTTTCAATCTCAAGGAGTCAGATTAGTTTCAGTCAAAAGGACATGTTTGTGGTAGCAAGAAGTCAACAACCACCTAGTTTTATTTTGGAAAACTATAGGTACCCTGGTGCACCTCCCTGTAACTCTCAACTCATATTTTGACAGTTAATAGATCAAAACTACAACAGGCCAATCCCAAGAAAAGAAAGCTGAAAGAATTACATTCTACTCTCTTTGGATCACATTACTACTTCAAATGGTGCTCGAACACAGATGCCATCTCAATCTGTAGTACAAGAAAAAAAAAATGAAATAACTGAACCATCCACTCAAAACTACAACAAAAATGGAAAGCGGAAAGACTTTTGTTTGGCCAATGCATTGCATAGGGGAACGAATCAGTGGGGAAGAAGAATAAGGTAATTATTGGCCGACCTTCTACTCAATTCAAATAAATTCGGGGACTAGGCACCAACACAAAAAAGTAAAATAAATTTAAAAGAAATCCATGTCATTAAATGGTTACAGTTAGAAATTCAAGTCATGATAAAAAGAAAACATTAGAGGTGGGGCTCGTCGGAAGTTGAATGTCAAACCTAGGGGTAGTCATGGTCACGGGTCAGGTGGGTATGGGTTTGGGTTCGTCTGCCATCTGCTCACGTCTTAGCGGGTGAACTAAATTCGCATCCACTTCTGCCCATACAAGTGGGTGATTTTGACCCACGTAACACATTGGGTTATAGGTGGGTTGCGGGTAGGTCTATAGGTTGGCATTTTAGTTGGATCTTGCTAGGTTTTTTTTTTTTTTTTTTTTTCCCCCTTAATTTGATCATACCATTTTATATCTTAAAAACACAAACAGAAAAAGAAGACAAAAGGATAAATAATTCAAGTCATATGTTGATTATATTATATATATATATATATAGAAAGAAAGAGGGATACAGAGCACGAACAGTAAAATAAAAATTATAAAACATATATTGATTCTTAAAAAAAAAAAAAAAAAGTCAAGAATCAATGATACACCATCATATGTAACATGTGTAATTTAATAAGTATGAAAATATGCGGGCAGGTGGGTTTGAATCGGTTTTTTTTCTTTCAAAACCTGCGAACATGATAGAAAATATTAAAACAAATAATATTAAACTAAGCGGAAGCGAAAACAAGATGAATCAGATCTATATGGTATGGCAAATCATAATTGAATAAATAATCTATACATACTGGTAAAAGTCAAAAACGTAGTCACTATAATGATGCTTCTACCTGCAAGAATAGAAAACCACGACGGCTGTGGTACTAAACCCAACCTTCTTAACTTCAGGATGATAGGGTTCCAAAACACAATGAAATATATAGGCGGCTGGGTGATGACCACTAACCCTAAGTTTCCAAATCCAACTAGGACTTAACCTATCATAAGTCCTATGGGTCAAGACACATAGAGTCAAATCACCACATTCACTAAAACCCTACTAATATTACTAAATTATATTCAATCAAACGGTCAAAACATATTCACTATAATTGACAAAAAACCGTTCGATCTATGGGTCCCACTTTTACAAGATCATCACAATTAACTCAGAACTTAATCTAAGTCAAATATAAGCTATATAGTCCAAAAAATTCTTACATTCTCCCACTTAGACCATAGCGAAAGATTTTAAAATTTGAAAAAAAAGTCTGAGTTAATAACAAAATTTCGAAGTCGAATGGCCACTCATTAATTTGAAAAACAAATGATGATCGTATTTAAGTTGCCCAAACATTTAGTAATATAGGAGTTTATAAAACAAACTTATTTACAATGATTTGATAGACACCCAATCAGGAAGGGCGTATGCATTTACGCAGTACTGGCCTATTACCAAGGTCAAAGTATCTACAAAATCATCATATTTAAGTAACAAAATGTGGAGATATGTGTCTAATGGGACAAGACATGTAACAAAGTACAGTGAAAAAACAAACAAGCCTTTCCCATGAACGGTCATAGAAACTTCATTTGCACCAAAAACAAAAGCACATGTCACCTGGTTCCAAAATATGATTGGGACATATCATAACGAATGTGCAAACAAAATCTAGATGAGGGCACTTCAAATGATTTCCAATCATCCAGAATTCCCAAGTTAGTTTAAGAGTTCTAAGTCCCCAAAGGTGAGCGTATAAAATTGAATCTCACATATATTTCAATAAGAACTCTAAGAAACCAAAACTCTCAATTTGAGAGAAAACAAATACAAATCCAAATAGACCAACGCAGAAATAGATTTCCACTAATCAAACTAATAGTGACATAATATAAAATTATGATGAGAAGTAAATGTAATTTTCAATAAAACTTCTCCGACATAAGATAATAATAATAATCAAATGGTCTATAACAAAAAATTCTAATTTTGGGGGGTTCCCACAAACTAAAAGTACTAAATACTATTAAGTATTTATCAACATGATGTGCAAATAAATTTAATTCAAAATGCACACTAATCCATAAAATAATTGAATAGCATTCAAATGTGCACGAACAAAACTATTCTAAAACAATTATGGATAGCATAACAAAAAATCACAAGCACTTGCTAGTAATGATTTAAAACAAAATTGAGCCTATATATAAAACAAAATAATCTCCTGCAAAAACTCCCACTGAGAAAAAAAAACATTCATAGGATGAAAAATGTTTATAAATGGTGGGCTAGATACAAACACGTGAATGAGAGACATAAGAGTATCACAAAATGACCATTAAATCTAAGCCAAAAGAATTTATTTGAAATGACAAAAATAAATTGATGTTCATAAATGGTCATTCAAATTTGTGTATCAAGAAAAATCCAAAATATTTCAATATAAACTAATAGTTTACTATATCTAAAAACATTGGATTTTCTTTATCTCAAAATTTATAAACTTTAAATATACTCAAAACCCCAAGTAAATGAATTTATTACCAAATAAATATAAACCCGAGATTATAATCAAATAGAGTTCTTCAAAAATTATGAGATGAATTCAAAAATTGGGCAAATAGTTTCACCAACGGAACTTCCAAAAAGAACTCATCAAAGTGTACAATATTGTCCGAAAATTGCAAGAAAATTATATAAAGCCCCAAAAATATTGTGCTTGTGAGTTTCTAGATAAATTATATTTGATCTCATTCTAAAAATTTATATCTATAATCATGAAATAGAAAACAAGAGATCAATTTTAAATTTTGAAATTCTTCTATAGCTTTAATCTTAAAACAACCAATTTCTTAACAGCTATAAAATTAGAATTTGTTTCACTATTAATATGGCATATTCAAAATAAATTATAAAAGAATGGGAGCAAATTAAATATGCCAAAAACGAACGTGGATAATATAATACTAAGCATATGTAAATGCAATAACATCCACAAAAAAATTTGATCTTTGGGGTAGACCAAATTCTAAATTATTTGCAATTCAAGATTCTTCCTTTGGGTTGAAATCATGAACCAAATAACGAAGCGACTTTATCGCAAGATCAAGGTAAGTTTCCTATACATAGTGTTTATCATTCTCAATGCCTTTGGGTCATATGTTGAAATCAATTTCACACATGCATATTTCACTTCCTTACCCGTTCCAACCGTGTTACCATAAATGACAAAGCCTTTGGGTCATATATCAAAAATGGACACGATCGAACGCAACGTAACATCATGACATTCAAAAGTAACACAAACTCAACATAAACATGTTGAACAAAATACTAATGAGCCATCTACTAATAGTTATAGAGATTTTTCATCTACTTTGGCAGTCCGATAGTATTATACAAGTATTAGCGCAAGTCTCACAATATATCATGATGCAACAATACCAATAGTCATACCTTCCCCATAGGAGACTACTAGTCAAAACATAAATTAATATGGGCTAACATAATAATTCTCTATAAAGATCACCGATAAATTGATTATAATAATTTTGAAATAACAAATGAGAATGAATAAAAATATGTTTTGAATCAATTGACAAAATGGAAACAAAAAATCCAAAATATCAAAAGCCCAATAAATTCAATAGTTCAACACTAATTTATTTCCTCGAGCAAAAATGAGACCAAGTCACAAGTGACTAATAAATATGTTTTATTACCGAACTAGTGTCAATTTAAAAAATACGTAAAAAATTCTATAATTGACACTTATAAAATTTGACGTCTTATAAAAATTATATTTTCAAAAACTTACATCAAATATTAAGAGGAAATAACATACATCCACTAATAATTTTCAAAACCTCATTGAAAACAAATAACTATGCGGACCCCATTAGTAGGATTACCCAAGCACGTGTAGCAAGCTGAAGGCATGAGCACAATTCTTCTTCTTGACTTTTAAAACTAACAACCATAGTTTTGGAATAGTTCAAAAAATTGGGTCACAAAAGCAAAACACTTTGGGAATAACAAATTGGATCAACAGGTCCAATAAAATAATAATAATAATAATAATAATAATAAATGGAGCCTTTTCCTCTTCACGTTAATTTGTGTTTCTATAAAGGTGTAGGGGTTTCTCACAAATTCTTCAATATATTGCTTTCAAGGCATCTTACAACCACAAAGCTAATCATAATTGGCTACTAACAACCTCAAAAGAAGAACCTCAAAAGAAGACACCCAAACAGCCCAAATAGTGTCGATGCCAAACCAATAACAATCCATCACCGATCGAAATCAATTCTAGAAGATAGATCAAAATTGCGCTTTTGGCTTTCTAAAAGTTAAGGTTTAAAAAAAAACCTTCAAACAATTTTCATAGGAATATAACAAAATGAAAATTGCGAAACCAATGCGGTATCAATATGATGTCGAAAACAAATTAAAATTAAGGAATTTTGCAAATAATCTAACGATTAAGTGATCACCAAAACCACATAGATCTAAACCGTGGCTCTAATACCACATGATAGAAAATATTAAAACAAATAATATTTAACTAAGCGGAAGTGAAAACCAAATGAATCGGATCTATATGGTATGGCAAATCACAATTGAACAAATAATCTATACATACCGGTAAGAGTCGAAAACGTAGTCACTATAAAGATGCTTCTACCTGCAAGAATAGAAAATCACGACGGCCGTGGTACTACACCCAACCTTTCTAACTTTAGGATGATAAGGTTCCAAAACACAATGAAATATATAGGCGGCTGGGTGACGACCACTAACCCTAAGTTTCCAAATCCAACTAAGACTTAACCTATCATAAGTCCTATGGGTCAAGACACATAGAGTCAAATCACCACATTCACTAAAACCCTACTAATATTACCAAATTATATTCGATCAAACGGTCAAAACATATTCACTGTAATTGACAAAAAACCGTTCGATCTATGGGTCCCACTTTTACAAGATCATCACAATTAACTCAGAACTTAATCTAAATAAATATAAGCTATAGAGTCCAAAAAATTCTTACACGAACCACCCACGAAACTGCAAAAAAATAAAATCCTAAACCACTACCCACCCACACCATCGATTCAATCCACCCAATGCCTTCGGGTAGGATTGGATTGGGCAATTTTTGCAGGCCGAGCGGATCTGTGAGCACCCCTAGTCAAACCCCATATTAACAAACATGTAACCAGGGAGGTAATGGATTGTATGTTCAACTTATGATCCACGTCTATGTAATATGAACACCCACAATAGTATTAGTCAACATGCATTCAAAACAAAATACACACTGGAACCTCACCCCTAAAATCTCCAGCATAACTCAATGGGCAAATTTTTATGAGTAATAAGAAAAAGGACAAAAGGAATGTGGGTTGTCGACCTATGAAGCATGGATATAGATACGAGATATAAATATGTTAGAAAGGCAAGCGTTAACAAATTAGGATATGATATGGCAAAAAGACATTAATAAAAGGGTAATTACATAGAACCCCCTGAACTATATGTCAATCCCATGAAACTCCCCCCTGAATCGTAAAACTAAACTTTTTTTTTTTTGTTTTTGTTTTTTTTTTTTGATAAAAGTTAAAACTGAACAAATAACCCCCTAAACTATTAAATCGACACTTTGCCCAACTTCGTTGAACTTAATGCCTATTGTCATCAAATTTATAGCCTATTTTTGTCAAATTTAGTTCCTAAACCAATTATAAAATGCTAGTTGAGGCATTAAATTAGTTTAGTGGCATCATACGATGCTCACAGAATCTATTTCCATCATATTTTATAATGCAAAATAGCCGAAGGTGGGCAAAGTGTCACAATTTAATAATTCAAGGGGGGTTATTTGTTCAGTTTTAAGGTTTAGGGGGGTTTTGTGAAATTGGCCTATAGTTCGGGGGGCTTTCGAGTAATCTTCCCATAAATATATATATATATATACAGAGGTGATCCCATCAGCACGTGCTGATGTAAGTTACATCAGCACTATGCATTGGGGGTTATACCCCTTGCATTGATTCAATGCACCTCACATTCCACTAATGCACAAGATACAACTCCCAATGCAGGTTTTGATATAAGTTATATCAGCACGGCTTACCTGATCATCATCCTATATATATATAAATATATGTATATATGTATATATATTTGGTCTAAGCCATCAATAACAAACATCAAAAACTTTCAAACATTTATAAGACCAATTAATGTGCAAGAATAAATAACCATAAAAAAAAATATATAGTCCAAAATGACATAAAAAGGTAGAGATGAAGATATAAAAGTGGCAGAAAGAGCCCAAAAAAAACTCAGTTTTACCCTACAAAGAGAGGGAGTGTAACAGGAACAAATTGAACGAGAAAGGGGGGCTCTAAAAATGGGGCTCGAGGCCCTTTGAACAATTTTTATAATTGCATACTAACCTTTACTCTTTAAAATAACTTTTTGAAAGCCTTTACTTTGGGCAACAATAAAAGTACAATAAACCCCCATGTAACCCTCTATATTCCTCGTATGCCTACCGTATCCCCCAAGGATCTATATTTTTAAATTCTTTTATTCTTATTTTCGAATATGTACAAAATGTATCCCCGCATTTCCAATGAATATTGTATTTGATATGAGATATGGAAGGGCCTTTGAAGCATAGTCATTAAACCTGGACCACATCGGCCAGTCGAACCAGTAAATCAGAGTCTAATCCAACTCGATTCTTTACTTTGATCAAAAATTCATTTAAACTGCACTAAACCGATGAATTGCTCAAACTGGATGTTTTTTACTGAACCAAACGTAAACTGACTAGTTGAACCAGGCTCTACATACATGCGGATCAGCGCATGGCTTATAAAAGAGAGAGAGCCTTTTTGCAGGTGTAAGGACTTGAAACATAAACCACGAAGTTGTAACTTACAGGCATAAGGACTTGAAACGTAACCCATTTTTTGACCTAACCCATTTTGCGCCCTAGTTTTCTCTCTCTCTCTCTCTCTGAAAACGCTCTTTCTCTCTCTTAAAAGAATAAAAGAAGTTTCTCATGAGTAGGTGGTACCATCTCTTACAAACAACAAGAAAAAAATTAAATGGAGCTCATACAATTAAATGGAAAAGCAACATGAAAAAATTCAAAGATATCCCAGAGACCTCATATAATTTTGATGATGAACAAAAAATTCTAGATTGAAGAAAGAATAGCTATGAAAAAATTCTAAAAATAAACAAAAAAGAAAAAGGAAAAAAAAAAAAAAAGGACCAGGTTTGAGTACTGATGTAGGAGGAGGAGGAGGAGGAGGAAGAGGTGGTGGTCCAGGAAGCAGAAGAGCCACCACTCTTCTAGGAGGAAGTTTTGGAGGAGGTAATGGTGGTGATGCATGAATATTTCCAACTGCACCTCCACTGGCTTCTGATGATGGTGCTTCAACCTCTGAGGAATCATTGTTATCAGATACTACAGACGAATTACTAACAAAAGATGGAGTATTTCCACTATTAATACCAAACCCTTTGTTGCTTGAATTTCCTGCACTATCAAACTTCTGTGAAGAACCTGAAAAGATTGAAGTCAAGTAAATTGTCAAACAGTATAAGAACTTGAAGTTTACAAGGGAAAAAAAATCAAAGTAGAATACACACCAGCAGATAAATCACTAAAGCTTAAGGTGAGAAAAGGCCTCTCATCTCTTTTCTTAAGGTGAGAAGAGATCCCACAGCTATGGTTACAGAACTTGTAGAAATGCATAATTATTCTAGTATTGACTGGATTTGGGCTTTAAAGAATAGCAAATGTGAATGAAGAATATACTTATGAATAAGAGTGATCAAGTCAACAAAATCCAAGGCGTGGTAATGCATATCTCCGCGCAAAATAGTTTTCTGTTACAACTACAATTGATGTAATCATGCAATGCATAGCAAAGCCTCATCAGTCTGATTTTAGTCTGCAAAATTAATTGCAGAAGCATCTCCATTTAATGTCATAAGAACAAGCAACAACACAATACAAAGCAAGCAACAAGATATCCATGTTATGCAATTGAGCAACGCAATTACAAAAAGGGGCAAGACGTCATGGTGGCATAAACAGAGCTTCAAAGCAAAGTTAATAATGGTTTATTTAGATTCTATACATGGGGCACACCAACAATGAGAAAACTCACAACAAACAGGGGGTTCCTCATTTATGTCACATCATGTCATTTTATTTCCTATATAAGACCCAACAAGTTGCAAAGCCATATCTCTAAAAACCTGTGTCCTCGAGGATGGAGCACCTCTTACCTCAAGGGCACTCTTTCGCATAGACTTCACTGGCATATTTCATGGAATTAGTTTAGGCTTATTAAGCATATTTCATGGAATTTTGGTAAGATTCATCATACTTCATGGAATTAGTTCAGGCTTATTAGGTATTTGGGCTTTCCATCAAATTTGAAAAGTCCATTGTCCCTTGCATATCATTTGATCACACAAGTTTATTATGTATACAAAAATATGATAAAATTGGCATAAGCAAGGAATAGGTTGTTTAAGAATTGGCAAGAAATGGTCTGCCATAATTTTATGATTTTGAAATCATTAACATAAAACATATTTACCTTCAAATATATATCAACCGCTCTATAAAGCCTATCATCAATGACACGAGCATAATCAGGCAGTATCTCGAGCATAGCAATGAATTTCTATGAATTCAAATAAGGAAAAGGAGCAATTTCAGCAAGATATGCATCAACAAGCCGTCCAACTTTCAATACAGAACCATGATTTCGAGCTCAAGCCTGCAAGCAATGGTCGCCTCCATTATGATCGCCATCCTCGCCATCCTCAGCAATCTTCGTCTTCGATTTGAAAAAAAACCTAAACCCACATACATTAAACCATGAAAGAAACCCCTAAATAACAAAACCTAGAAAGGGAAGAAAACCCACATTCATAGATAAAGGGAAATCCAGGCACCCAAAGAGAAATTAAACTGATACACCCTACATAGAAAAACCCCAAAATTACAAACCCTAGATTTACAAAACAAAGATTGAAAATTTTTTTTAGTGATTTTACCAGTAAACTGAGTGATTAAATGTAGATAATTAGTAGAGAGAAGGCTTACCTTGTATGAAAATGGTGATTTTAATAGTCTTTGTCTTCGATTTGAAATGGAAAATGAGTCTTCCTCTTCGATCACAAGAATTGCCGATGAGAAGTCGTCTTCGTCACACAAGTGAAAACGAGCTCTCTCAGCCATGGAGACGTCGTCTTCGCATGGAGCTCTCGTTACCACCAATGGTCTCTTCTTCGCGAAGAGAATGGAACGCTAGAGTTTGCTGGCAGAGAACTCAAATTGCCCTGAGTCCCTGACGGCCAAACCTTGTGCTTGTTAAGTTGGAAACCCAACGGGTCTGGTCATGTAACCCATAACCAACCCATTTATAATTGGGTTCGTTTTGGGTAACCCATTAACAACTCATTTAAAAACTTTACGAACCCAAACCCATTTATCACGGTTGGGTTTAGGCGTGTTCATGGGTTTAAGTTGAGATTGCCAGGCCTAACTGTAAGCCTCATATTCCCTTCACTTGCCACTAGTCTACATGCTATTGCTGTGAATTAATGTCAAATGAATATTATTTAACCTTATTTACATGAATAAAAGAAAAATCAAAGTTAAAAAAAAAAAAAAAAAAAAAACTTTAAAAATACTTAGTTTCTAACTATGAAGCACAGATATTTCAAAACCCCCAACGAATCCATATCAGATACATATTGGATACGATATGCTTAGGATACTCCCCGATACGTATCAGATACTCTCCATACGTATCGGAACAGTAACACACATTGCTACATCCTCAGATACTTCTCGAATACATCTCGGAATATATCTCGCATACTTTGATTAAAACAATAAACCCATTTTAATTCTTTCATCTTAGTTCTCTTTCCACTATCTATCTTTTAGGGCAACAATTGTAAACCAATAGAGTCAAATGGCTATTTTGTAATGTTAATGTCTTTCTAGTTTTTTCTATGAATGATGAACATGTTTGATGCTTATGGATGTATTCTTTGTACATCTATTCTTGCATATTAATTAATTTTGTAGATGTTTCAAACTTTTTTTATGTTTATTATATATGTTTTAGACCAAATATTAATATCAATATATTTATTTATTAACATATCCCTGTCGTATCGTATCCTACATTTTTTTAAAATTGCCAAATCGGCATATTTGTATCACATCGTATCCGTATCCCATATCTGTATTTGTGCTTCATAGGTTACAAATGAGCAGGTTAAATCAATGACCCAGTGACCTGCTCCCTCGTCCGAGTCACTAGTCTGGTCCGATTTAATAACTATGCTATGAAGTATTTATGCTTCACAGGTTGTCGTAGTAAAAAATACATGATGGCATATTTTCCAATGGAAAAAATGGTTTTAGATAAAGTTAAAAGGCAAAGGATTCGTGTACACAACCCAAAATATTTGAGATTTATGGCTATGTAAAACAAATGTAGTGTACTATATATACCTACTTTTACTTTCTATGGACAAACCAAACATAGGCAAATATTGGAAAACTTGAAAACTTATAGGACTAAAGAGACAAAGAAAACCTAGGTTTGGTCACTAATGTCCAAGACTATCCCTAAATCTCTTCAAAACATGTGAATATAAATCTTAATCTAACATAAGGCATTACAGGGTTTCTTTTAAAACTCAAAAGCATCAATTATAATTAATTTGAAATGTTTAGTTGACTATATTAATAATTAGAAAAAAAAAATCAATTTAGAAAGATCAAAAGCGAACATAACAAGCCACTAGGGCTAGCCTAGTGGGGTAAAAGGGTTAGGATTAGGATAGGTTAGGGTTCAAACCCCTCCAATTGTACCCCAAAAAAAAAAAAAAAAAAAAAAAAAAACCCAAACATAACACACAATCTAGAGAAGTACCAAGCCAAAATTTTATGTTTAAACACTCCACACATCTCCAGTAGTGAGGAGTCTATAATTACAGGGAAACATCACCTCCTAAGACTTTTATTCTGTTTATGTGTGAATCTCCATAAAATAAAGCATCAAACAATATTGAAAGTTCCAAGCAGAGATGCAAAATAAACTAGTCAATCAACTAGCAGGTGGGCAGCCATCAAATGCTCTGAATTTTGACATCAAATTAATATATTTTGAATTATACAAGAAACTCCGTACTTTCTCAATTTTAAGGAGGGTTACAAAATTACTGTAGAAGTAATGGAATTTATCTTCACTTCCTCTAACCAGTACAAAAATCAACTCACAGAAAAAATTTACTTTCCAAGCACAGAGGTAGGAAACTTTTCTTACATTTGTGCTGCATGAAACCCTTCTTCGTTGTCCTCCTCATCTTTAGTTTTGTGATTATAGTTCTCATGGGCTGAATCCAAGAGGAAATCTTTACCTCTTTGTAAGTTATTGCTACTGCTTTCTGTGATGGAAAGCTGCTCTGCTATGATTGCATTCCTTTTGTAGTTCCAAACAAGCATTGAAATGTAATCCTGAGGTGAAATGAGACCTTGCTATCTAAGGCAACTCCGTTGCTCCTCCAGAGTTTTTGAATCATTAAGCCTTATATATTCAAGTAAGGCCTTCTCATGATCAGGCCTCCAATTACTCGGGAAAGGAGTGTATTTAGTCTAAGGTACAAGAGACATCCGCGTATATTGAAGCCCATCAATAGACTCCACGAGACCCATCCTCAGCAAATTATGGTACTCTGGTGACTACCCTTTCTTCTCCTTCAAAGGACGACTCAAATTTTGTGAACCAATCTTGTAAACCTTTGTTCGTGAACGGAGCTTGTATTTTGTAGCATAGAGCTTTGCAAGCGAACCCCTGAAGATGTAAGAGCAAAAGTTTGCAACTTTCTTCCTATTATCGGAATACCTATACCACTCAACCATCATTGACAGGAACTTGTTCATTTGTGCATTTATGTAAGATTGAGTTGCATAGAACATTTTGAAACAAGGCTGAGGATCAGGATTCCTATCCCCCTTGAGAAAGCTCAACTTTCTAAACTATTTAATACATTGTTTCAAACTTGTCGTAACCGACAAAAGTGTGCCCACACCTTTCTCACTAATAATCTTCCCACCAGTTGTAGTGTATCGAAGAATTGGATACACAACTCTCCGGCACAACACATGGTCAAGAAACATTATACCCTTAGTTATGTGTTCAATAGGGAGGCTCTCATTGTCAAGTTTGAGTATATATTTCTGATCACAAAATTCAATCAACCTGCTTCCTTAATGTTGTAGCATCCGCCCTGGGTCCTCGTACTCCAGTCAAAATGTAACCCCCATATCGTATGTAATCCATCTTCCGAGTCTTATCCGGCCCACTTGTCGAAACAAATTCCGGCCAAGATGTATTCCCATGTTCCACTTCCCCTTTTGGACTGTTCCATATAACATCACTCTTAGATGCACGATAAAACTCCTTGAGCTTACCCTCCATCCAACAGTCCAATTCATCAAGACACACATTAGCCAAAAGAGGACTAAGAATCCCACAATGACCCCGTGAAGGAAGCTTCTCTGCCTCCTCAGGAGCAAACCCGAAAAAGGTCTCTAACCAATATGGGTCAGGCTTCGGCTCATCTTCCGCTATCACTTTCTTCTTCTGATACTTCCTCTTCGTCTTCTTCTTCTTCCCTCCTTCATCAATTCGGTTAGTGATCACCGGTGTAACCAATGTTGCCTTTTTTAAATTAATCACCTTTTTATCCCTAATATCCCTCATCAAGGCACTTATTACCATCCCCACCTTCATCCCATCCAAAACAATACTCAAATCCCCCTTTATATACCACAAATAATCTGCAAAACTCCTTCGAATTACCCTCAACACCGTATGTGCATTCCTTCCAGGCCTAAACGCAAACGACTTCTCTGAAAACCTCCCTTCATATATTGGCTCCAAAATCATAAACAAAACCTCCTGGACAATCCTATCTTGAAATGGGGTAGGCTGCGTCGTAGTCAAAATCGCACAAATTTTCCTCTTCGACAGCGATTCATAAACGGTCTTATCCTTCGGAGACTTGATAAAGAACTGCAACCTAGCCCCCTACTTAAACCTATCATCAAGAACCGTGTTCTTTAGCGCCAGCAAGTCCTCTAAAGCCGACCTCTATATAGTGCTATGTGGCATATACGCACCCATCTTATCAGCGCAAACCTTCTGATAGGCCAATACCCACAACTCGAATCGCCGGAGATATGCGCTCAAATTGGCCACCGTCCGATTGGGTTCACGGAAATTCTCGATCCACATTTGGGAGCAAACGGAGACGCCATCTTCCTTAATCAAGGTGGCCAGGTCATTGGGATCGGGCGGTCGCCGCTGCATTGATGCGACGAGTAGAAGCGATCCTGAAATTTCAACTATATCAATATTGTGCCCCATGAAGATTCAATTTGTTTCAATGTAGTCCTTTTTCTAGTAACATGGTATTATTAGGG
This sequence comes from Liquidambar formosana, assembly GCA_039720395.1. Taxonomy (NCBI): domain Eukaryota; kingdom Viridiplantae; phylum Streptophyta; class Magnoliopsida; order Saxifragales; family Altingiaceae; genus Liquidambar; species Liquidambar formosana. Next base: position 34,359,750 of record CM077834.1, read on the forward strand.
TTCATATATTATCGATAGGGCAAATTAAATGGTTCCATTTTGCATTATGCCTGTCAACCCCTATGGGGTTTGGTCTTTTTCTTTTTTTTTTTTTTTTTGGCTGAGCTGGGTTAGGTCTTTGTATTTTGCCAGAAACAACCTCGAAAAAATCCTATATTTAGTGGCTGTCCTATCCGCTGGCATAGGCCAACTTTCTTAGAGCAGTGAGAGCATGTGGTTCAGAATCGCAATATTAAAAAAAAAAAAAAAAATGATTACACCAAAATTTCAATATGAAAGCAAATATATAAACAAGGATACTAAATGTACGTTAACCCTACCAATAAATAAAAAATAGTGACAGATCATAAAATCAGGAAGCCAAAAAAAAAAAAAAAATTGCTTCCAAAAGTATTCAACTCGCACCAAAATTCTCTACTCTCTCAAGCGGTGAAGCCATGATAATGATCATTGCAACGTTTTAAGCACTTCCATGCGAAGAACTTGGAGAAAGTCATCAAGGGAAAGAAGTTGGCAGACATCATGATCACACAGAAAGAATTCGCATACATCAAACTTGTCCATACAACCTGATTGTATCTCACCAGACCGTACAACATTATCATCATAAGAAAAATCACAAGTCTCTTTACTTGAACCACAACCATGCATGAGCGCATGCAAAAAGCTATCATCGGTTGGAAGATTTCGTTTCTCCTCTATGCAGCTCTGGTTCAAGAGAGCATTGAGAAAGCTCTCCTCAGAGGAAGGTTACAAGTTTCGTCAATAACCTCATTGTTCTTCCATGTCGATAATATCTCCCACTCATCTTCTTGACTGGAAAAGGTACTGTTGGACTCAAGGAGCGACCACTCGTCTGAAGTAGAAGGAAGGACTTGGAAAGTAGTATCCATTGTTCGAACAAACCTATCTATTGCAATGGAATAGAATACCTAGAAGTCCTCAAGGGTGTTCTTTAATTAAATAGGGAAAGTTATTAAAGCTACAATTTATTTAAAGTATTCAGGTAGAAAAGGAAATACTACTTTCTCTTCTATTTCTAGTAGAATAAGGACTACTGTCTTAATTTGTTTCCATATTAGTTTGGCCCCTATAAGTGGTTATTTTTCCATTATGGAATTTATCTTTTTTTATTTTTTCCTTCTTTTTTTGCTATAAAGTAAATAGCAAAGAATATATTTACACAAGAATACCATCTATAGTTAGACGCTTGGATGGCTAGACACATCACACATATCCATAAAATATGAGATCCAAACGTTGTTAGACTCTTATCGCAAACTTGTTTCTTGGGCCTTCGATTCAACAAAAGATTATTTCATATATCTAGTACAACATATAGCATACTGTATGGTATGTTGCATCAATAAAATCATTTTATTATACAAACGTGTTAGTTAACATCGTCAAAGTTATTAGGTGGTGCAATTCTATTAATCCAGCATACCACTTGAACATGACACGTGGTGCAACAAATACAAGGAATAATTTGTCAAACCAATCGTTGTGTCCTTGTATGAGGTCATAGAATTTTTTCTTTTCCTCTAAACAATACTTCACTCCTTACACCGAGGAGTAGTTTGGTAGTTCCTTATGCAATGTGACATGGCACTTTTTTTTTTTTTTTTTTTTGGGTATAATCAGAGGGGTTTGAACTTTTGATCTATCCTAATTCTACCATTTGGCCTACCCTCCCTCACCACTATGTTAGCCCTTGTGGCTTGACATGGCACATTTTTTAGTTGGCACATGTTCCTACATGAACAAAGATCCTCTACCCCTCCTCTATGCCCCCTTTCAGATCCTTTTGTATGATTAAGCCATGTTAACATCATAAAAATTACCTTAGGACCTGCCAAGTAATGGGTACTGCTTAGCTTATCTTGTTCCTAATATACCAACTCATTCAAATTACCTCGAGCTTAAACTTTAGACCCATTCTTTTTTGGGCTTTTCATTCTCTAATAACAATCAAGCTATTTATACGAAATTATCTTCTGAAATTCAACATCACAAATTAAGTACTATCTTCGTATAGATCTATTTCTGACTCACAATTCAATTTTAAATTTCAAAATTTAAATTTGTGGATTTTTTGTGTTACCACATTTTTTGGGATGTTAAATTTTATGAAATAATTTTTGAACAAATAGCATTTTTCCTTTCAATAAAAAATTTGATTCTTCTGGGAGTTTTTTTGGGGCTTTTGGAGTTGGGCTGCTCATCAAAATCAAAGGCCAGGGACTTTCCTGGGCCTTAGAGCCGGGGCTAAACTACGAGGGCTTGGAGCAGACTTCAGGCTATTCGATGACCTTTTTCACTGGAAAACGGAGAGAGATAATGACAAGGGGTTTTATCTACCAGAGCCAATGAAGGAGAAGGGGTTTTAGGCTGGCTTTCGGAATCTCTATTTCTCGACCCAGAGCGAGTTCTGCTGATTCAAGTATTCAACAGCCCAAGCTCTCTACACATCAAAATCACTGCAAGTAAGAACTTAAACCCTTTTCCTTAAATTCCACAATCTTCAAAAATCTTGCAGCACACTGAGTTCCCTACCCCTTCTCTCCCTGTAATGCATCATCGATGCCTCTCCATTTTTGCCCATCGAATACTTACAAATCCCACTACTCTCCGAGCCACAACCGCTTTCTTACACACCCAAACCAATCCCACAAACCCTAGAACAAATGGGTTTGCCTTCTTTCGCTTCTTCTCGTTCGCATCGATGCAGCGGCGACCGCCCGATCCCGATGACCCGGCCACCTTGATTAAGGAAGATGGCGTCTCCGTTTGCTCCCAAATGTGGATCGAGAGTTTCCGCGAACCCAATCGGACGGTGGCCAATTTGAGTGCGTATCTCCGGCGATTCGAGTTGTGGGTATTGGCGTATCAGAAGGTTTGCGCCGATGAGATGGGTGCGTATATGCCACGGAGCGCTATACAGAGGTCGGCTTTGGAGGACTTGCTGGCGCTACGGAACGCGGTTCTTGATGATAGGTTTAAGTGGGGGGCTAGGTTGCAGTTCTTTATCAAGTCTCCAAAGGATAAGACCGCTTATGAATCGCTGTCGAAGAGGAAAATTCGTGCGATTTTGACTACGACGCAGCCTACCCCATTTCAAGATAGGATTGTCCAGGAGGTTTTGTTTATGATTTTGGAGCCAATATATGAAGGGAGGTTTTCAGAGAAGTCGTTTGCGTTTAGGCCTGGAAGGAATGCACATACGGTGTTGAGGGTAATTCGAAGGAGTTTCGCGGGTTATTTGTGGTATATAAAGGGGGATTTGAGTACTGTTTTGGATGGGATGAAGGTGGGGATGGTGATAAGTGCCTTGATGAGGGATGTTAGGGATAAGAAGGTGATTGATTTGATAAAGGCAGCGTTGATTACGCCAGTGATCACTAGCCGAATTGATGAAGGAGAGAAGAAGAAGAAGACGAAGAGGAAGTATCAGAAGAAGAGGGTGCTGGCTGAAGATGAGCCGAAGCCTGACCCATATTGGTTAGAGACCTTTTTCGGGTTTGCTCCTGAGGAGGCAGAGAAGCTTCCTTCATGGGGTCATTGTGGGATTCTTAGTCCTCTTTTGGCTAATGTGTGTCTAGATGAATTGGACCGTTGGATGGAGGGTAAGCTCAACGAGTTTTATCGTCCATCTAAGAGTGATGTTATATGGAACAGTCCAGAAGGGGAAGTGGAACAGTGGGAATACATCTTGGCCGGAATTTGTTCCGACAAGTGGGCCGGATAAGACTCGGAAGATGGATTACATACGATATGGGGGTCACATTTTGATTGGAGTACGAGGACCCAGGGCGGATGCTGCAACATTAAGGAAGCAGTTGATTGAATTTTGTGATCAGAAATATATGCTCAAGCTTGACAATGAGAGCCTCCCTATTGAACACATAACTAAGGGTATAATGTTTCTTGACCATGTGTTGTGTCGGAGAGTTGTGTATCCAACTCTTCGATACACTGCAACTGGTGGGAAGATTATTAGTGAGAAAGGTGTGGGCACACTTTTGTCGGTCACGGCAAGTTTGAAACAATGTATTAAGCAGTTTAGAAAGTTGAGCTTTCTCAAGGGGGATAGGGATCCTGATCCTCAGCCTTGTTTCAGAATGTTTCATGCAACTCAAGCTCACACAAATGCACAAATGAACAAGTTCCTGTCAACGATGGTTGAGTGGTATAGGTATTCCGACAATAGGAAGAAAGTTGTAAACTTTTGTTCTTACATCTTAAGGGGTTCGCTTGCAAAGCTCTATGCTGCAAAATACAAGCTCCGTTCACGAGCAAAGGTTTACAAGATTGGTTCACGGAATTTGAGTCGTCCTTTGAAGGAGAAGAAAGGGCAGTCACCGGAGTACCATAATTTGCTGAGGATGGGTCTCGTGGAGTCTATTGATGGGCTTCAATATACGCGGATGTCTCTTGTACCTGAGACTGATTACACTCCTTTCCCGAGTAATTGGAGGCCTGATCATGAGAAGGCCTTGCTTGAATATATAAGGCTTGATGATTCAAAAACTCTGGAGGAGCAACGGAGTTGCCTTAGAGAGCAAGGTCTCATTTCACCTCAGGATTACATTTCAATGCTTGTTTGGAACTACAAAAGGAATGCTATCATAGCAGAGCAGCTTTCCGTCACAGAGAGCAGTGGCAATAACTTACAAAGAGGTAGAGATTTCCTCTTGGATTCGGCCCATGAGAACGATGATCACAAAACCAGATATGAGGAGGACAACGAAGAAAGGTTTCATGCAGCACAAATGTAAGAAAAGTTTCTTACCTCTGTGCTTGGAAAGTAAATTTTTTCTGTGAGTTGATTTTTGTACTGGTTAGAAGAAGTGAAGCTAAATTTCATTACTTCTACAGTAATTTTGTAACCCTCCTTAAAATTGAGAAAGTACGGAATTTCTTGTATAATTCAAAATATATTAATTTGATGTCAAAATTCAGAGCATTTGATGGCTGTCCACCTGCTAGTTGATTGACTAGTTTATTTTGCATCTCTGCTTGGAACTTTCAATATTGTTTGATGCTTTATTTTATGGAGATTCACACATAAACAGAATAAAAGTCTTAAGAGGTGATGTTTCCCTGTAATTATAGACTCCTCACTACTGAAGATGTGTGGAGTGTTAAACATAAAATTGTGGCTTGGTACTTCTCTAGATTTTGTGTTATGTTTGGTTTTTTTTTTTTTTTTTTGGGTACAGTTGGAGGGGTTTGAACCCTAACCTATCCTAATCCTAACCCTTTACCCCACCCTTCCTCACCACTAGGCTAGCCCTAGTGGCTTGTTATGTTCGCTTTTGATCTTTCTAAATTGTCTTTTTTTTTTTTTTTTTTTTTTTTTTAAAAAAAATTTTTTTTTGGAAGCTATGAGATGCCCAGACACCCTTTTCTTCTGTTCATTCTTTCCAGCAGGAGTAGCAGTGGGACGAGTTGGGTGGCCCCTTTAGACTTGGTTTCACTTATGGTGATTTCCTTTGATGGCTTTGAGAGAATGGTTAGACGTAGAGTTCTTCGGTCTTGTGATCCTGGCAACTTTTTAGTTTATTTCATTGGAGAGGAATGCAATTATATTTAAAGAGTTCTATGCCATGAGGTAGATCATTTGGTGTAGTATAGTTTTCTTATCCTCTCTTTAGCCCTTTGTCACCAAAAAGTTTGAGAGAGATCGGATCGCAGTCTGTTCGTTGACCAGACATTTATATATTGAGTGCTCCTCCTTTTGGGATGATGAAACTCAATTTTAATGTCTGTCCCCTTGGGAATCCTTGGCAGTTTTTGCCTTCTTAAGCCTTAAATTTGACCCTTAACCCTTATATTTTCACCATAAACCCTAACCTTACCTTTCTATACAAGTTAACCTTGAAAACCTGACTATTATTATTCTTCTTAGAAATGACAGCAAGCCTTTTTAAAAAATATATATATATTTTACCATATTCCTCCTTAAACCTTCACCAAATTAACCCTTATTCCTTCTACAAACCCTAATACCACCATCTCTTTTGCAAATCCTAAAGAAATAAGGTCCTAGCCCACATATACTTGATTGAAGGCAAACCTTATTCTCTAGGCCTCTCCTACATCACCCAGTGGACACTTCATCCCCATTTTTTTCAAAATAACTCTTCATATGCTTTTTCTGGGGCCCATTGCAATGTGCTGTTGCAAAATAAACTTTCTTAAATTTCTAGGCTGTCTTCACTCTTCATTTGCTTTGAGAGGATTGAACAATGAATATTTACCTTGTCCTCTTAAAATTCAAACACTGTTTTCATTCCAACGTTAAGCTATTACCATTAGAGTGGGTGGAGTGCCATATTGTTGGTTGGTTGTCTCATATCATAGGTTTTCTTTGGTGGGGTCCAAATTGTTGAATTCCATTGAGCTTTAACCTCCATGTGCACCTTTAGTTGATTTCTCCTCATTTCCCATTTTTCCTCATTAGTTGTACATCTTGTAGTTTTTTATTTTTTTAGAGGGAGGTCTTTCTTACGTACAGGAGAAAAAAAAGGAAAAAAAAAAGAAAAGAAAAGGTCTAGATGAGGATACGATGGATGGGTTTTATAGCAACAGAATTGTTTATTGGTATAATTTCAGTGTTCAAATTTAATCAATTATTCTAAGCAGGTGTTGGAGGAAGAACAGGTCAGGATCTTACTCGACTGGTTCTGCCTTGATTATTATTTTACCCTTTTTAATATCCTTTTTATGGATTTTTCAAGGTTATGTTTTAAAGTTACCTTCATCTAAGAATATGACCAGCAGTGATTGATATTTGATATGTAATAGTTGTGATCATAGTCAATATTTTGGTTATTAAATGGCTCCAGTGTTGCAAAAATGTGATATATAGATATTGATATCACTATTCTTTGAGTTTTTTTAACAATAAATATGGTTTAGTAATGTCTGGTCATTACTCTTTTTTTGTTTCCCCCTTTAGGCTGCAATAGGCTCGAAGATCTAGACTTTGAAATATGTAGAATTAAATTCTACTGTCGTGAGTTATCAAATTTCAGTTCTTTATGAAACTGGAATTGTAATTGATGGAGGCGGTTTGGTAGGGGTAGAGATGACAGTTCAGGTGTGAGATTATGGTGCTAGCTGTGGTGTGCAGTGGTGATGGTGATTTGGTATTGGAAGTGTTGGTGGCTTGGTGGTGGTGGAAGGCACAGTTTCTGGTCCGCAAGTGAGTTGGAGTGGTGATGTTGTGGTTGCAAAGTATGAGAGGTTGTGATGGTGATGGTAATGGGTATCAAAGGGGGGTGACTAATTTGGTGACATTGGTAGTTTTGGCATGCTGCTTGAGAAAGTGATGGTGGTTGTGATGACAATGGCAGTGACAGCAGTTATAAATTATCAGGTGGTTGCATGGTGACTTGGTACATGTCATTGTGGCAGGAAAAATCAGTGTGGTATTTGGTGGTGCTGGTGACAGTATTAAAATTGATGAGAGAGTTTAGGGTCGTTGTGTGTCTTTCATTTGAAAATGGTGATGCTAGTAAGTGGATTGCATGTCATGGATGTCATTGGTTGTGGCAACAGTGATGGCAGTAGTGATAAGTTGTTGGAGGTGGGTGACGGAAAATAGGTGATGATGCTGCTTCTTTTAGCCAGTTCTGTTATCATATCTATATAAATAGGAAGTGTATGTTCAATCCTTCTAGATAAAATAGGAAATGTATGTTCAATATCTTCTAGATAGTCAACTATAGAATCCCTTTCTGGGACCGGGTAGAACAGTTCACTTTTAGTGAGTTGACTGTACAGCTGAGCATTTCCAGTTCCATATAAATTAATTCTTGTGAATAAGTTTGAGAGGATTACGAGGAAGGGGAATGGAGTCCAAGACTTAAAAGATTTCTATTGCTTAGGGGTATAAATATGTGCAGCTTCCAATTGTAGGGCCATGTTTGTTTGGATGGAATGGAATCTGATTCCATGCCTAAAGTGGCGTGTTTGTTACAGCTGTTTGATTCCATTCCTATCTAGTTACCTCATCCAAACACCCTGTTTTGGAATGAATCGGAATGGGATTCCATTCCCACTTCCGATACTGGCCAAACAAACAAGGTCTAAGGGGTATAATTATAATGTTTCTTTTAAACAAACTTAGGTTGAGTTGGTCTTTGCGGAAGGGTTTTTTGCTTGACCTTGTCATGTGTGTGATAGGATGCTTCTTGTAGGTGTTCTTTGTTGTGCGGTTCTCTTGTGTTCATGAGTTTTGCCTTGGTTGTATAATTTTCATTTTTCCCTCTTTTGGTGATTAAAGCTTGTGTTCACAGGAAAACAATATTTATGTCTACTTTTTACAATTACCTCCTTTTTTTTGGATAAACAAAGAAATATCACTAATTCTTAATAAAAAGAACGAGTACATCTTGGAAACGAGACACCATAGCTGTCTTCTACACATTTCCAGAGCTTCCTAAGAAAGTGACAATCCCAAAGATAAGTTCTTGTCTATTATGACCAACATTAGCAATATTCAGGAGCTCTTTTGGCCTATCTATAAACATGTCTAAAATCAATACAACTACATTCTTGAATTAGGGATGTAAATTTGAAATCAATTCGAAAGGTTCCACTCAAACATGATATTTGGAACTAGGGGGTCTCAAATTCAAATCCCACCTCTAATTTGACCCTCAATTTCTCAATTTTTGAAGCAAACCCGCCCTTAGTTTTATGATGGAATATGATTTGTACTGTCATAATATGCCAAAGCTTTAAGGTTCTGTGTGTGTGTGTGTGTGTGTGTGTGTGTGTGAGCGCGTGCATGTTTGTGTGTATGTGCGCGCGCGCATGCAAGTGTATGCATTTTCTTTATTTATTTGTTTTACCACTCTGTGCCCTTTGTTGATTTTACAGGGAATGATTTCATTGGTGCCAGCTTCTTCCTGGTCGCTTAGGGTGGCATATCTTAGCCATGATTTGCAAGGCAAATGGGTTCCTTGTACTCTTCAGGTCTTTAAATTTTTCAGCATGTCTTTAAATTTTGTTGATTGTATTTGGGGCTCATCCAGTTGCATTCATTCTTCTCTTCTTCTCTTTTTTTTTTTTTTTTTTTTTTTTTTTTTTTTTTTTTTTTTTTTTTTTATAAATCTAGATTAATAAACAGTTTTACTAAGATTTTCGACAATCATGCTGACAGATACATGAATGGATCGATAGAGCTTTCAAGATGTACATTGCGGGTCAGTGGTCTTAGCATGTATAGAGGTGATCTCAAATGAAGGAGAAGGGGTTTTAGGCGTTCATTGTCTTCTTGACGACTCCTTTTTACGATAAAATTGGTTTTCGGAACCTCTATTTTTCGACCCAGAGCAAGTCTCAGAACAACTGATTCAAGTATTCAACAATCCTAAGCTCTCTACAATTCAAAATCACTGCAAGTAAGAACTTAAATCCTTTTCCTTAAATTCCACAATCTTCAAAAATCTTGCAGCGAAATGAGTTAACTCACTGAGTTCCCAACCCTTTCTCTCCCTATAATGCATCATCGACGCCTCTCCATTTTCGCCCATCGAATACTCACAAATCCCACTACTCTTCGGGCCACAACTGCTTTTTTACACACCCAAACCAATCCCACAAACCCTAGAACAAATGGGTTTGCCTTCTTTCGCTTCTTCTCGTTCGCATCAATGCAGTGGCGACCGCCCGATCCTGAAGACCCGGCCACCTTGATTAAGGAAGATGGCGTCTCCGTTTGCTCCCAAATATGGATCGAGAATTTCCGTGAACCCAATCGGACGGTGGCCAATTTGAGTGCGTATCTCTGGCGATTCGAGTTGTGGGTATTGGTGTATCAGAAGGTTTGCGCCGATGAGATGGGTGCGTATATGCCACGGAGCGCTATACAGAGGTCGGCTTTGGAGGACTTGCTGGCGCTACAGAACACTGGTTCTTGATGATAGGTTTAAGTGGGGGGCTAGGTTGCAGTTCTTTATCAAGTCTCCGAAGGATAAGACTGCTTATGAATCACTGTCGAAGAGGAAAATTTGTGCGATTTTGACTACGACGCAGCCTACCCCATTTCAAGATAGGATTGTCCACGAGGTTTTGTTTATGATTTTGGAGCCAATATATGAAGGGAGGTTTTCAGAGAAGTCGTTTGCGTTTAGGCCTGGGAGGAATGCACATATGGTGTTGAGGGTAATTCGAAGGAGTTTCGCGGGTTATTTGTGGTATATAAGGGGGGATTTGAGTACTGTTTTGGATAGGGATGAAGGTGGGGATGGTGATAAGTGCCTTGATGAGGGATGTTAGGGATAAGAAGGTGATTGATTTGATAAAGGCAGCGTTGGTTACGCCGGTGATCACTAGCCGAATTGATGAAGGAGAGAAGAAGAAGAAGATGAAGAGGAAGTATCAGAAGAAGAGGGTGCTGGCGGAAGATGAGCCGAAGCCTGACCCATATTGGTTAGAGACCTTTTTCGGGTTTGCTCCTGAGGAGGCAGAGAAGCTTCCTTCATGGGGTCATTGTGGGATTCTTAGTCCTCTTTTGGCTAATGTGTGTCTCGATGAATTGGACCGTTGGATGGAGGGTAAGCTCAACGAGTTTTATCGTCCATCTAAGAGTGATGTTATATGGAACAGTCCAGAAGGGGAAGTGGAACATGGGAATACATCTTGGCCGGAATTTGTTCCGACAAGTGGGCCAGATAAGACTCGGAAGATGGATTACATACGATATGGGGGTCACATTTTGATTGGAGTACGAGGACCAGGGCAGATGCTGCAACATTAAGGAAGCAGTTGATTGAATTTTGTGATCAGAAATATATGCTCAAGCTTGACAATGAGAGCCTCCCTATTGAACACATAACTAAGGGTATAATGTTTCTTGACCATGTGTTGTGTCGGAGAGTTGTGTATCCAACTCTTCGATACACTGCAACTGGTGGGAAGATTATTAGTGAGAAAGGTGTGGGCACACTTTTGTCGGTCACAGCAAGTTTGAAACAATGTATATATGCATATGGTTTTCGCAATTTTTTGGTAATGGGTTGATGAGATGACAAATTGGGAGAAATTTCTGTAACTGTTGTGATGTTTTGAGGGTTTAAGCGAACTGCATATGCATGCGTGTACATGTGTGTATACATGTGGGCTTTGCATTTTTTGGTAATGGGTTGAGGAGGGAGAAATTGAGGGAAACCCATTTGATTGTTGTGAGTTTGTGACTTTATAAGGCGGCTTTAAGCTAATTGCATATGCATGTATGTATGTATGTATATATATATGTGGTTTTTGCAATTTCTGGTGATGGGTTGAGGGGGGAGAAATTGAGAGAAATCCATTTGATTTTCAAGACTTTTTAAGGGTTTAAGCGAACTATGAGGGAGTATGTTGAGATAGTGCAATTATTAGTAGGTGTCAATTTGATTCTTTAATGCGGACATGTCTGGAATATGCATCAATTTAGGATCTCTGTTTTAATCAAAATTTTTAGGAATGAACATTTCTTAATTTTCTAGAATAACATAAAAAAAAAATGCTATTTTTAGGTGGAAACACATATCTTGGGTGAAAGCAAATAGTGGAAAATAAAATTAACATTTCTCAATTTCTAAATTTAATTCTGATACATGGTCGATAATGCTTTTATTATTGAAGCAGTGGTAGTCAGATCAATAGGTGAATGGTTACTAAAAAGGCGTGGCAAGACATTTGTGAGAGTTGTGCTGATGAAGTTTTTTAGGCAGGAGCAGCTTACTCAGTCATTCGTTTAGCCGTGGACAAAATCTCGAAGCATTCGTTTTTAAGGGTGATGCATCAACGGTTACCCACCGCTTGTAAGACTTATCTGTTCAATTGCAATGGGGATGCTCCCTATAATCATGGATTCTAGGGGATTGATTCTAAGGATGGAGCCTTTGTGCCTGTTTGGGATAGCTTCAGAAGTAGAATCAGAAGCTGAATCAGAATCAGGGGAGAGGCAGCTTGAGTAAATTGGCCTCAAAATCTCTTTTGGGCTTACAATCACTTTTCTCATTTTTTATCCAAACACTCTTAAAAGTGATTATGGGCCATCAGAAGAGATTTTGGGCCTCCCAGAATCTCATCCAAATAGGCACTTTGTCTGTTAGAGAGTGAATAGAGTGGCTTATGCTTTATGCTTGTGGGCAATTTTCAGTATGTGTACTTGTTTTTCCAGATCCCCTTCACCTATCTCTGCCTAAGTTGGAGACTCTGGAGAAGGACAAGTATCTATAGCTTCTTGTTTTTAGACAATTAAGAGCCTTTGTAGGCTTAGTTGATATTATTAATTGAACTATGATTTAAAGAAGTTAATTTAAGGGAAGGAAAAAAAAGGGAAAAAAGAGGAGAAAAGTAAATATTTTTATTGCGTAGATTATAAAGCAAATTGAACTTATGTGTGGTTTCTTAAACAGTTGATAATTGAATCTATGAAGAAGGAGAATATCCCACTGAATGGAGTGCGATCTGCTGAGATATTGTTGGGAAGGGACACAAGGCCGAGTGGAGAATCTCTCCTTGAAGCTGCAAGACAAGTATAGCCTCCTTTAATTACTGTGAATTTTGTTTCATTTTTTCTAGTTTTTTTTATAGTTAAATTATGTATAATTGACTTTTACTTCATGTTCAATTGAAGGTATCTGTTCAATTTTGGGCTCAGTTTCCCTTGACATGGGAATTTTAACAACCCCACAGCTGCATTGGATGGTTCGTGCTAGAAATAAGGACATTAAATCATCTGAACTTGATTACTTTGAACAGCTGTCAAGCTCATTCAGGTTAGTTTGAGCAAGAGGTGTATATAATAGGTAAGTTTATTAAAAAAAATTTCATTAATATATTCACTGAAGGTCTTTATGTCTTTTATTAGATGCTTAATGGATTTGATTCCGAAGGAAAGAAAAATCAGTGGAGTGGGTGACAAATTCACTGTGGATGGGGCTAATGGTGTGGGTGGAGAAAAGCTTGAAGTTTTGAAGAAAATGTTGAATGCTTTGCTTATTGAGGTTCGTAATTCTGGAAAAGAAGGAGGTGTACTCAATGAAGGAGTTGGTGCTGATTATGTGCAGAAAGAGAAGGTTGTTCCATGTGGGTTTGGTCCCAATGATGTTGGGATAAGGTTAGCCATCTCTTTATCAGTCAGTGATAAAATGAATCTTAGCTGTAAGCTATCAAATGAGAATCTTCCGTTTTTCTTGAGAATTGCTTTGTGTTCTTGCATGGCTGCAAAAAAGGCTGAAAACATATCACAATTTGACATCTTTCATGTCTATTACATGTTGAAATGAACTAGTTTATTTTAAAAGAATAAATATAGATGAAAACTGTATGCAACTGTGCATCTGTGGGCATGTTGGGATAGTTATGATGATGATCATTTTGTGTGTGTGTTGGGGCCGCCCGGGGGGGGGGGGGGGGGGGGGGGGGGGGTGGTGTCTGGGTCTCGAACACCAGTAGAGGTGGTCATTTCCACTTTATAATCAGTGGCAAAGTTAATCCTGTTAAAGAATTCGAATTCATATCAAGAAAATCTGATCAGTGACTTAAACTGATACAATGACTTAGTTTGGCTGGTTGACGAGAGAGGATTTATTAAGAAGTTTGAAACATGATTCTTTCTAGGGGTCAAAATTTAAAACCAAGTTGATGAGGCCATGTATCAAAAATTCAAAATAAACTTGCAAAGCTTTTAAAACTATTCTATGTAGTTGATGTTGAGTTTGATATTAGCTTAGGGAAAGTGGGACTAAGTGCTTGGACGATTCTAGTGTTTCAGGTGTGCAAGTTTGGATGGAGATGCTGATCGGCTTGTATATTTTTCTGTGCCATAAAAAAGTAGCAATAAGATTGGTCTTGTTGATGGGGACAAAATATTATCTTTGTTTGCTCTATTTATCAAGGAGCAACTAAGTATTCTCAGCAAGGGGGGAGATGGAAAATTAAATAATTATCAAGCTCGTCTCATGTACAGATGGCATATGCAAATGGGGCATCCACAGACTATCTCAAACAGTTGGGCCTAGAAGTCGTGTTTACCCCAACAGGAGTGAAATACTTGCATGAGAAAGCTGCTGAGTATGATATTGGGATCTATTTTGAGGCAAATGGGCATGGAACCATCTTGTTTTCAGAACGTTTCTTATATTGGGTTGAGGCTAGAAATGATGAGCTTTCTTCCTTAGCAAAAGGTTATTTCTGATATAGTCTTGTCCTATCTTATTAGTGCTGATATTGTGGTCAAATATTGATGTTTCATGACGTAATTGATTGTTTTGTTCCAGGTTCAGAACAGCAAAAGGCTGCTTCGAGACTATTGGCAGTCAGTAAGTTGATCAATCAAGCAGTCGGAGATGCTTTGAGTGGGTTGCTTTTGGTGGAGGCCATCTTGTGCCACATGGGATGGTCAATCCATAGATGGAGTGAGCTTTATCAAGATCTACCCAGCCCAGTAGGCAGCTTAAGGTCAGTTTTTACGTGATTGCATGTTATATAAAGTCCTCAACTGCTGTAGTTGAGAGTTTTTTGTGCATTATATTTGAGATTTTTGTTGGTATGGTGAAACTCTGAATTCGAACAAAGCTTCAGGTCTTCAACTATTAAGTTGGCTTCAAAGCTCCTAAATTCAGCTTCCATTTCAACAAACCAGCAAAAGAGCTAGTTAGGAGTACTACTCTTCAAGCCTTACATTTTGTTGCCTAAGCCAGTTTGTATCTTTTCAGACGGGCATGAACTCAAGATTTTGTCTCAAAATATGTTAGGAGAACAAGATATTAGATGTATATCTTTCAAACACAAAGTTGTTAATTGCCTAAGTATGACTCTGGATAGAGTTGAAGGCACAAAAAGATTCATTTGGCTGTCTCCAATACTCGTGATTGAGGCCTTGTTTATGGAAGAAACCCCTTTGTATTACCATAAAAAGGGGTCTTAATTTTCAGAAATAAGAACTGTTTTGGTGGAAATTGAATTATGTTGGCCGAATGGAAAGATAATAAAAAATGATTCATTAAAATTTTTGGATATGTTTCTTGAATAGAGAACAAAAATTTGTGGAAAGATTGTTCCATTACCATAGTCAACTAAGTAATTTTTTGTCAGATCAAATTGCCTTCTTAAATAGTTGGGACAGAACATTCCTAGATTATGCCCCCTCAGTTGCCACCGTGGATAGAAATTTCAGCAAAGACATTTGAACTAACATTAAAAGAAATTTCAGAAAGAATTTATCAAAAGCTGATCGCGCTTGATACTAATATCCTTTGAACTACAATGTACCTTAAAAATTGCTAATATCTTTCTAGTTATTGAACTGAATGGGAAAGTATTATGAGTGAGCTACAAGGCCTGGCCATGCTTTTTGGATCAAAATGCTATGCAATCAAGAAAAGTCACCATCCATTGGATGTGTGGCAAGCCTAGGAAGGATAAACTTGTAATAGATTCATTTTGTGAGAAGTGATTTGTTGTAGTAATCAACGACAAGATGAGAGAGGCGGCGAAGGGTAGTGATTTGGTTCTTGTTTAGTCTACAAAGACAAGAGGAAGGGCAAAAAAATGTGAGTCAGGGTTTTAAGAAAAGATATGATGGCCTATAATTGGGTTATTCACATTCATTTGATGGTCAGAGGCGAATTGAAGGCTAAGCAGTGGTAATTCTAAAGATTCCCTGGGGAAAAAATAGAGATGTCTCCTATGTTACCCGTAATATGTGGAAGTATCGACTGTAATTTCATAGGGTCATTTGATCTGAATGCTACATGAAAAACATAAGCCAAATGACGGGGTGCATATTCATGAAAAACTATTTCTGTAACTGAACCCAAGTGGTTGGTATAAGGCTTTGTTGAGTCAAGAAGGAATACTGTTGTCAACTTGTCATCACAATAGCACACTAAATTTCTCGGTGGCTCCATTGGTGGAGACAAGTTGTGCTTGTCTTGGTGTTGGACAACAGGGATGGGAACACCTTCCACAGAGTTCTTTAAGAGAAAATTCCCTTTACATCAATATAAAACATGACATAATTTGGAAAAGGTTTCGTGTGGAACAAGTTTAGATGCCACACTTCAGCTTCCATCAAAACAAATGGGGCCTGTGTAACCTCGTCGACTTGGTTAATTGGAAACTCTTACTACAACTCACATTAGTATGTGAGCTGGTTCTATACATGCTATTCTTTCCATCTGCTGCTGCTACTGATTCAGAGTTTCTTGTTTCATGCCTTTAGTTACCATGCACTACTGCCCCATCTTTTATATTGTTGTTTTGCCCAGTACTTATTATCCTAACAAAGGAAATTTGGCAAGTTGACCAGGGGTGTTAATTCTTTTAAATTTGAATTCTTCACAGAAACCATGAGTATTCCCTTTTGGAAATTAATGTTTCTTTTCCATCTTTAACTGTCAGGTGAAAGTTGTAGATAGAACTGCTGTTGTTACGACAAATGCAGAAACTTTGGTTGTGCAGCCACCTGGTATCCAAGAAGCCATCAATGCAGAAACAGGTAACAACTTATTATTGGGACCTGATTTCTTAAACTGGCGTCATGCATATCAATCACTTTTCATAGATTGCAACATATGATCACTTATATTGAGAAAAAAAACATGCCAATTTTCTCTCCTTTTTATATTTATTTATTTAAAATTAGTAGGCATGCCATACTAAACTAATTACCGAAAACTTTGTATTTTGTTCTTAATGCAGCAAAATATCCTCAAGGTCGATCTTTCATACGACCATCGGGTACAGAGGATGTCATACTGTGTATATGCAGAGGCATCTACACGAGAAGCAGCAGAGAGCCTAGCCAACTCTGTTGCCCAACTTGTGGATCGTTTCCTTGGGTTTTGCAGCTCCCAATAATCTCCTTTCCGATTTTTCTTCTTTTTTTTCAAATACCATCATGACTGATTCTTCACATAGAGAGGGGCAGTTCATTTGACCAACTTATGTTGCATATCATATCTGAACTGATCATTGGACCAACGTATGTGGCAGATTATATCTAAACTGTCATTGCAGATGTGCCTAATTATATAGAACTATAATTCAGGAGGTTTTTTTAAAAAAAAATCTTTTGGATCTTGGATTGGAGTGGCTAAATGCCTGAATGAAACACTGTTTTTGCGTCTCTCCAGATGTGCTGTTTTGTTGAGACCCAAATGGCCACCGTGCCCCCCCCCCCCCCTCTCTCTCTCTCTCTCTCTCTCTCTCTCTCATATCAATTATAGAGAGTAGTTCTTTTTTTCCCCTTTCTTCCTCCCCATCCTCCCCCCACCCCCCCTCTCCCTTTCTATTTTTGGGCTTGGCAAAATAAGAACAACAACATAGAAACTGGAAAAGGAAACAAAGGTGAAAAACAAATTATTTTGAGCATAGTAGCTTATATCTGACAATTGCCCCGACTGTTATAACAAAACGGTCTCTTTGGATCTTGGAAAGAATGGGAGGGCGGAAAGAAAAATGTTAAAATTTTTAAAACATTGTGTATTAGAGGGTGTGCAAATGTCCAATCGTAGCTTTTTAAAGTCACATTGTCTTTCACATGAGAGTTGTATTGGTTCCATTGCATTTTAGGATTTCAAAGACATCCTCAATGGACCAATTCCATTCTTATGCAACATATATCCAAACAGCCACTGTTTTTAAAAAATAAAACTTGATTCTTTGAAAGCTGGTTTCCTCGAGTGGAAGAGATTCTTTTTTTCTTTTTCTTTTTCCTTTTTGGAAGGAAAAAAAAGAATACTACTCCCAAGTGCAGATTAATAAAATAAAACTCATTTTCATACATACTGTGAGATAAGTTCATCAGATTCAACAACCAAGTGGTAGAACTTTATATGACAATGATAACATTTTCTCAAGAATATACAAGAAATACAAAGAGTTGCCAAGCCTAGAAGCTCTTACACATCAAAATGGTGATCCAAATGAGAGTAGACATCTAGTTGGACTTTAATTTGCATAATTTTGTCAATGAGACGGTCACAGGAAATCATATTTACTCAGCCTGGTTATATCAGTGTTTGCCAAAGTTGTAGGAAGCTCCTCTATATAGCAACAAACCACTAGTACCCTGGCAGGGCATGAAAATGCAAACCAACTCTATGAGGCAAATAACCAGTAGGCCAAGAAAAACTAGAGATTCATTAATATGAAAGAGAACTTGTCTAAACTCTTCAGGATTGGCTATATGATTCTGTATTTTACATTCCTCTCTATTGAGGGAACCACATTTACAAGTAAATCTAATGCCATCAAATTTTCATTTTACCCGAACCCACGAGGCCACGACCCTTTGGCCTTCCCTTTGTCCCCATAATGTCAACTTGAAACATAACACTTCTATTGTGTAGTAATTGATATTCATTGCACATGATTCACCATCTCAACCTTCTCTCATCTTGTCACAAGTTGAACTTAACTCCAACTTCCACCAATGTGCGAATTAGAAATGTTATAATTTCTTTGCCTCACTGCTCATCCATCTCAACTTCCTCAAATAATGCTTATTCTGTGGAAGGCTGTTTCTTGACTACTCAACATTCTATAAAGCACATTTAGTCTTGTAGCTATTTTGTTACTATCTCTACTAATAAGTAAAGAAATTTCATAGGATAAGATTGCTCTTATCTAATCCATGTGGGTTGTGAGGTCTTACATGGGCCTGGGATTTGCCCAATGGTTTCCTCATCATAAAAAAAAAAAAATGATTGCTCTTGTACATCTCTGGGCCATACATCTTCATTATTCTCCTACTTCTACAGAACGTTAGCAAAGTTGAAAACCATATATTTTGTTCTTCTATTTTAATCCTGGTTTTCTTAGGAAAAAAATGATTTTAGAATATCTATTGGTCCAGTATAATAGTTATTCCTACTGGTTTCCTTAACAAAATTATGTTGCCAACAAACAACGCGTACTGCGAATTTCATCCTATGTATGCCTAGCTAGCTCATTCTTAGCAATGTATGACCACTTGGTCCACCCCTTAAGGTTCTTTGATCTCATGTCTTGATAGATGCTAATCACTCTCTTCCAATTTCATAATATGATATGTTCTGCCAGAAAGTTGGCACAACTATATATAAATATCTCCCTCAACTTTACATACTAGCATTATAATACCCTTTTTTTTTTTTTTTTTTTTTTTGTGGGTAAGTATTTATAATACCTTTTTGCCACTTTCAATCTTTTCTTAGTTTTCATGATCCAACATCCAATTCTTATCTCCTCATATGCAACCAAATTAAGCTGTTCAAACTTAGAAGATTTGAACCAGGTCATTGATATGACCTCAAAAAAAAAATCACCAGCTCCCTGATCAAAACATTAAAATTGCCAAATATATTGGCTTAATGTTATCAAAGAAGTGACTCCAAAAATGAATGGGGGATAAACTTATAAGCTTACGGACCGTTGGAGGAGCAACTGATAGAATGGAGTTCATAGTGTCTCATGTGGGTAAAACAACTGACAGAATGCAGTTCAATCAACTTGCAGATGACAATTACCAAGTAATGCAAAATCAATTTATTACTACAAATCGCGGATAGGGTCATAAAGTTTTCGTATACACTATTAAAGGTCACATCTCTAACCACCAACAAATCTATCAGGGGCTTGTATCCAAAATCAAACAAATGAGCAGTAATCTTAATTTCAAAACAAGAAAAGCAAAATGTGACTCTCTGGTTAACCTTATTATTACCAATATTATTACTGTTATTACTATTATTATAATTATTTCAGAACAATGATATACTCTTTAACATGTACAGACTCAAAATTTTGTGTTCAAGCTATTGGATCGGAGTTATGGAGCGGTATGGACGACTACCTCGCCCCCTAGTGGACCCTTGTCTTTAAGGATGTTATTTAGTGGCAACGATGGAGAGGAAGCATGGGTTGTTCCTGTTAATAACATACCCCAAGACTGGAAAGCTGGAGATACAAATGACTCAGGAGCGCAAGTGAACCAATAGCCAAACGCGCTGGATTCTAGTGTTCATTTATTGCAGTTAAAACCATTGAAATAAGTCCCCATTATTCTATATGTGTTGGTTCTTTTAAAACGTTCTTTGTTTTTTTCTTTAGAGATGGGGACAAGCTTTGGTAGGGGAAGTTCATGATTGTAATCATTGTATCGTTGATTAACAAAATGATGTGACACTGAAGGATATGAAATGTGAAAGGAAGATCATTGAGTAGGATCTTTGGTGTGATGCTGAAGGATATGAAATGTGAGAGATTGTCGGAGTAGAAATATAGATTAGCTACATGTTTGCCTCCCTTTAGATGGATTTGGGGCAATTTAGATGTCGGAGTAGAAATATAGATTAGCTACATGTTTGACTCCCTTTAGATGGATTTGGGGCAATTTAGATATTGTAGATGCGAGAGATGCTAAAACCAAGTTCTGGTTCAGAGAAACATGATCTGGAATAGTGTCACTCAATAACCATTGCGATTAGGAGAAAGCACATATGTTGTGTTTGAATTTCTACCTTGGTGTGTATAGTATAAGCAAGCGAAAATAAATAAATAAATAAATAACAAAGAAAAAAGACGACTAAGGTTTTAAAGGGTGAATCAATGAGGTTGTTACCTAGAAAGAGGAGGTGAATTGAAAGGAGAATTAAAAGTTTCCATTGGTGAAATAAAATGAACAAGATTGTAGTTTTCTGTTTCCTTACTTTTAATTCAAGAAGATGATCATAGAACCTTAAAAACTAGTGCATTGTAGAAAACATGACACTCTGGTGGAGTCATTTGTTCTTGAAGGGAAGTTGAGAATGGATGAGGAATAGTGTCCAAGTGGTAAAAATTATGTGCCTTGGGGCTCTCTATAGACTATAAAAGAAGGCATTGTATTATTATAATATATATTGAGTTGCATCTTAATATTTTAGCTACTTTATAGAGGTAAGTGGGGATGTTAGTGCCTTTCTATGCTTCCCAAAATGACCCTTTTTCCTTTCTCCGATAGCTTATACAAAGGAGCACATTATTGTAGAAAGACAAAAACAGGTTAGAAAACTACCTTCATATGCCTAGCTACTAAGCAATGTCCACTCCAAAAATCTATAAAACTACCTCTATTAAAATAATTAACCAAGTTTGTACTGTATTCATATCTCAAGTGCATCATGGATGCCAAACTTCTAGTTAACAAGTGCATCTGAAACTCACTTACCAACAATAAATGTTGGTTCTAAATATTTTACATTTTTTTTTTTTTTTCTTTTTTTTTGCAAATCTTTGAGGCTGGAAGTCAGGATACATGACCTAATTTCTGAGTCTTTTATTAAATTTAAAAGGACATCCATGAGTTGCTAGTTCTTATTAGGCTAACTCATCTACTGTGACCTATGGTAGGATTTGATAGTTATTTAGGTAGTTGGTAGTTATCTTAGGTTGGACGGTACCCAATGGTAGCAATGCTTTGTAAAACCAGTGTTGTGCAATCTGGAAAGATCTGGTATGTTGAATGAGCTGAAATTGTTAACCAGACTTCTCAATGCTTTGGTTCAGCTCCAAAATTTTGAGTTGCTAATACTCTGATCCTGTGTGGCTTGAATGAGCCATTGGTTCAACAAGTGGTTCCACTAAAGTTTTATCAAGCTAACAGTTCAAATACTACTCAGAAACAAAATGAAAAAAACTCATCTGATCACAATGCTTACCTGGATTGACCCACAAGTTAAAATTGGAATGCACTGACCCACCTCGCTGACTGGATAAGCGACCAAAGCAGCATAAAGAAATCTCTTTAAATTGCATCTTGGGCTCGAATCCTAAAGCAAGTTGCAAGCATGCTGGACATGTACACCTACTTAAGTAATAGAGGTCCCCTCAAACACTAGTTTGCATCAATGTCCCGGAAAGGGACAGCATAAATCACATTAAACTTTATGAATGGAATGTTCAAATTATTCCCATCTTCTTTCTAATAAAATTGACAGTATACATGGTAGGGACCGACACCCTAAAATGGTTTCCATGTCAAGGATGCTGTGCTTCAATGGACTTTCTTTATGCCAGTCCATCTTGGCGTCCTGTTTACGAATCTACTTGAGCCTCCATGATTTCCAATCAATTGAACAGAATTCTTCAACATAAGAATTAAGAAACTAACAGTGGATATCAACATTTCAAGACTAAAGATTAATTAGCCATTGTCAAGGTATATTTGGAAGAAATTACAAGGAAGAATGACTTTCATTACTTCTGTATGGATGACTTCAAGTGTTGCCTCCACTCTATACTTACTCTTCAACCTATAAAATGGATTTCTATTACTTGATTTCCTAAGCAAAATGCATGTTATACCCATCTGGCAATTAGAATTTGCTCTTTTTTGAAGTTGCTTTTAAACACACCCTTGGTTAATTGACAATGCTAAAGTAACATATAGGGCCTGTACTTGTAGTTTGACCAACACGTTTGTTTAATAGAGAGATGGGTGTTTCCATTAGCCCTTCTATAGACAAGAAATCAAGGCCTTAATGTGATTATTTCAAGTAAGAATGTCAATAGATGCCTCACATAGATATCTCTAGTGCAAAAGCACCTACAGACCTATTTGCTTTCATATCAAGCAAATCCATTGTATAGTTCCTCATTCAGAGTACTCAAATCATTCTTTCCAAACCACTTGCAATCTCCCCCTTCTCTCCTGCTATCTGTAGGTAGGTAGGTAAGGGTCAATCTCAGTCACCCCTGACCCCATATGGCGGCTGAGACAATTAGCATGTTCAAATCAGCTAAGGTCCCAAGACTCGAATATTTTCCACATGCTTATCAATAGTATTCTTCTGATGTAAACATCTATAATCACTAATCACTAATAGACTTTGTACAGGAAAAAGAAAAAAGAAAAAAAAAATCCAACAATAGAATCATCCCATGGAAAAATTATATACTTTATTAATTAATTAATACCGATGGAGCTTTTGAATTTTTTATTTGATTAACTAGAATATTTTTCACATTACAATATGGTTTAATCAATTGAAATTTCGCAAACTTGATATAAATGATTTCAAAAGGGGAAGGAAAAGAACTATAAAATATGCCAGAGTAAAGTCGGAAGCAGTTTTCTACTTTATCTAAAACGAAAGTAATTCGAAGTATAAGAAGGTTGCTGAGAAACACTTTCTAACACAATCCCACTAATTCAAAATAATTTTTCAACAATATGTCAAAGTCTGTAAATTTTACAAAGTAGAGATGATATGCTGTTTAGCTCACTATAAATAGTACAACCCTTGTTCTCTTCATGCATTCCCACCTTGTCTTCTTTGCTTTCAGTAGTTTCATTGCTTCAACTCCTTCATTCCCCCCCCCCCCCCCCTACAATGGCTCTCTCCCTTCAATCTCTTTTGTTTATTTTTGCATCTTCACATTTTACGCAAATTCTAGCAGATGCTGCAACATGTAGTGACTGTTTTATAAATTCCCGGGCAGCTTACTATCCGAATTCTGATGAACAAGGAACAGAAAGTGAGTGGATATATAATATAATAACTATATAGATCCCCCTCTGCTTCCTTGATATTTTGCTCACTTCTAAATATGCACTATTATTGATCTTCTGATTGGCTTGCAGCTGGGAGATGCAGATTCGGTTCATTTGGAGCGACGATCAATGGTGGGGATGTATCAGCTGCGTCTGAGCTCTATCAAGATGGTGTAGGCTGCAGGTGCTTGCTACCAGGTAATTTTTCAATCAAAGGAAATCACAGCAATATATAAAACCATTAAGATTTTTCAACTTTGCTTCATGGTTCATTGGTACTAATACTCTTGTATCATGGAAATGGTTCATTAATTAATCATGTATTTGTACTTCACCAGGTGAGGTGCACCAACAGTAAATACTGCTCAGACAAAGGAGTAACCATAGTTATAACCGACCATGGCTCAAGTGATCGTACTGACTTTATTCTGAGCAAGCAAACCTTCGGAAGGATGGCCCAGACCACAGATGCAGCTGCATCCCTTTTATCCCTTGGTGTGGTTGATATCAAATATAGACGGTAAGATGAAACATATGCAGGATTTGTATACTGGCATCCTAAATAAAAATGACTTCTAATGGCCACTGGAAAAAATATCTATATCTTATAGAGGCGGAAGAGAGAGAGGGGGGGGGAGTGTTGGGGAAAGAAAAGAATGACTCACTTTCAACCTTCAACCCTCAAGCCAGTTTTTAAAAGTTTTCTTTAGAGGGGGAGGTACCCGCTTCCTTTAGAAATTCTCTCAACTGAGAAATGCTGGAAGCAAACATGAGTGAGAAATTTGTGCATAGAAGTAATTATTGTTTAGAATTGTTTCCAAACACGACAATAAGAGACTGTATTCTTCTTCATTATGACTTGTGAGATTTCAAACAAAGGCATACCTGATAATGATATTTATTCTCTCTCTCTCCTTCTCTCTCTGCCCAAAAACAGTGTCTTATGCAGCTACCCAGGCAAAAATATAACAATCAAGATTGATGAGAACAGCAACTACCCTCATTACTTGGCTTTTGTCTTATGGTATCAACAAGGAAAAACAGATATCACAGCTGTTCAGCTATGTGAGGTATTTTAACACTCCCTTTTACTGTTAGACTGAGAAAAAAGTTTTCCTTCAGACCACATGGTTTTTCCTTCCAATAATTACATGAACTTGGAAAGGGAGGTATTTGGGTATAGGGTTATATCTGGCTGATCATAAATAACCGGGAAAAAAAAAACACTTTAGTTACTATAGACATTACTGAAAAAGGAAAAACTTATCCAGGCTGTGGCAAGAAGATGGCTGCCGACTCTTTGGCTAACTTATTATTAAGGAAAATACTTGGCTCCTTAACCCATGAGGAGGAACTCCTCCTCACCCCATCTCATATTGTGCCATCTGCCATGTTTAATTGAAAAACACAAACATAAACATGTGGACATGCATCCATGTTTATGTGGATGCATGGACGCACACACATAGACATGTGGACATGTGTCCATAATCATAGAAGTATGGGGACAAATGCTCATGATCAATTCTCATTAATCATTTGGACACAAAGTGGAAGGTGAGTGTAAAGAGAAACGTCCTAGTCTTGGCACCCTCCAAGTGAACCACCCCCAAAAAAAAAAAAAAAAAAAGAGGAACATCCTACTCATGTGTAATGAGCCAAATATTGTCCTATAAATATTTTTATTTCAGAACAATGACATACTTTTCAACATGTACAGACTCAAAATTTTGTGTGCAAGCTATTGGATTGGAGTCATGGTGCAGTATGGACGACTAACTTCCCTCAAGTGGACCCGTGTCTCTAAGGATGCTGTTTAGTGGTAACAATGAAGATCAAAAATGGGTTGTTCCTCTTAATAATATACCTCAAGATTGGAAAGCCGGAGATGTATATGACTTAGGAGTACAAGTGAACCCATAGCCAAAGGCACTGGCTTCTAGTGTTCGTTCATTAATGCTATACCACTAGAATAAGTCCCTGTTTTTCTATATATGTTGCTCTTTTAATATGTTCTTTGCTTCTTTTCTTTTTTTCTTTAGAGATGAGGATAAACTTTGTTAGGGGAAATTCTTGATTGTAATCATTGTATTGTTGACTAATAAAATTCAACGTTCCCTAGTAAGTATTTAGATTTTTTTAATTTAGAGCAGTCACTTCAGACAGTCAGGTATACTAATGTCTGCTTCCCCATAAATACTAACTACATCAGAACAGACCCCACTTGTGCCCCTTGGAGGCTTGGACATACTTTTCAATATTATTTTACTTTAATCTTGATTTAGGATTCTTGAACACACTTTGTTGTAGGGGTGTTAATGGTTCGGTTTTAGGGGAGATTTCAAACCAAACCATTATACTTCGGTTTTGTTCCTCCCAAACCAAAACCAAACCATACTATAAAAAAACCAAACCAAACCAAACCATTATATTTCGGTTTGGTTCGGTTCAGTTTTGGTTTTAACCTATCAAGTAACAACGAATAATTGAAAATGAAAAAAATGACATGCCAAACTCCAAATAAAAACATTTTTAATAAAAGCATTATATTAGCAACTAAAAAAAACAAACATTGTATCAAAACAGAAACATATTGACATATATCAATATGTCAATATCACACACAACATTAATAGCTAGTTTAATACATGCCAATCTAAAAAAGAGAAAACAATAAGAAACTTAAAATCAACAAAAACAAGCCCATTACCTATTTTATCCTTATTAGAATTAGGAATTTACAAACTTTAAGTTTATATATATATATATATATATATATATATATATATATTATATTTTTCGGTTTTTTCGGTTTGGTTTGGTTTTTTAAAACTGAAAACCAAAACCAAACCAATTGAGTTCGGTTTTCTAAAATTAAAACCATAACCAAACCTAATGACAAAAAAAACCAAACCAAACCGCCCGGTTCGGTTTGGTTCGGTTTGGTTCTCGGTTTTAACCAAAACCATTAACACCCCTACTTTGTTGTTCTTGGTTGACATCTGAGTGTGCATGATCAGAGTACGACCAAAAGTAGTTCTGAATACAGCCCAGGAGCACATTTACTAAGACCTGTTTGGACTCATAACTAATAGCAAAAGGGGCAAATATATATAAAAATAACATTACAGATGTACCTCAAAATTAAGAGTCACGGTGTTCCTGATGTTAGTTTCTACCGGTTGGAATGTGAAGCCTCTGATCTGGAATCCCTCTAGTGTCCCATCATAGTGTGCCTTGTCATGGAAATTAGGAGATGTTTGTCAGTCCAGCCAAGAAAAGAGAGGACTAGCATTCCATTTTTCACTAGAATGCCTAAAATTATCTCCAAGTATTGCAATCCTTGGCCTGCGGATATTTGTAAGAAAAAGAATTGGAAGGAAGGTCATTGAGGGGATCCTTGGAGGCTTGGAGTGATAATGAAGGATACAGGATTGAGAGATTGTCGATATACTAATATAACTGAGCTAAATGCATGTTTGTCTCAGTTGTCATGGATTTGGATTTTCACGAATTTGCTGCAATTTAGATATTGTAGATGAGAGAGATGCTAAACCAAGTTGGGCTTGGGAGAAACATGACATGGGAGAGAGCATCGACCTCAAGGCCATGGGATTAGGAGAAATGGCATGTATTTCCTGTTTGCATTTCTAACCTGGTTTTTATGGAATGCAACAAATACTAAGGGCTTTCTAATGGGTTAATTAGTGAGGTTCTAATGGACAAAGAAAATGATTTGAGACTTTCAGTCTTCCCTTTTCTTACTTGTAACTCAAGAATATGGTTAGACTACTGAGCTAGTGCATGTAGATTGTAGGAAACATAATAACACTCTGATGGAGTGATTTGTTCTTCAAGGAAAATTGAGATTGGATGATGAATAGTGTCCAACTGATCTTGTAATGTGCTTTGGGGCTCTCTCTAGACTATTACAGAGGGCATTATATGAGTATAATATGGCTTTGCATCTAATTATTTAAGCTATTTAAAGGAGGTAAGTGATGTTGGTGCCTTCAATTTTATGCTTCCCAAAATGACCCTCTTACAAAGAAGACTAAGAAGTGTGTCACTACCTTCATATGCCCACCAAGCAATGCCCATTCCATAACACTATTAAAACTACCTCTAGGAAAAAAATTAACCAAGTTTGGACTAAAAATAAATATATTTGGAATCCCCAGAATATTCACATTTGCATTGCATCGTGCATGCCAAAATGCTTGTTAAGAATAATGTCAGGAATTTTTTAAGCAGAGATTTCTGGGATATTATACTAGTATAATGTTCAGAATCCTCAGAATATTCACATTTCCATTGCATCATGCATGCCAAAATGCTTGTGTTAAAGAATGTCAGAATTTTTAAGTAGAGATTTCTGGTATATTATACTACTATACTAGTATAATTTTCAGTAGTCTATGTCAAAAGTCGGACTATTTTTCAAATATTGAACTCGTTTTTGAAGAAGAAATGTTGGCACTAAATAATTTACTGTCATATATCTTTTCTAAATTTTTTTGTGCTTTATGGCTAAAAGTCAGGATACATGACCTAATTTCTCAGATTCCTATATAAAATTAAAAGAACATCCATGAGTTGCAAGTTCATACTTAAGGTGGCCTTGTCTATTTGTCCAACTACTGTGGACTAAGGTAGCATTTGATAGTTATTTAGGCAGTTGGAAATTATTTTAGGTTGAACAGTCTTCAATGGTAGCAATCCTCTGTAAAATCCGTTTTGTGCAATTCAGAAAGAGAACCAGTGAAATAAAACTTCAAAAACTGTACCAATACAATAGCCATTGATCTCAGTTGAATTATCATAGATTCAATACAATAATTAAACAAGAAGTTATGAATGAATTTGTAAAGCTGAACATTATAAACAGTCTTATGATCTTATCCCAACAGTTTGTAGTTGGATATACTAACCCTTCTCTTACATTATGTTCTAGCCAGCGCCATATCTGCTATTAAAACATGCTTGTAGAATCATTTTACACAAATAAATCCATGTCCAATTGAAGCTTTAATTTTGTTCTTTTGAGAGTCTTCCACATGCTAGGAATTTCCTTTCTCCACAGTCCTGTCGTTACGGTAAAGATAATTTGAAAGACCAGACTGTAATAACTTTCAGGGTTTTTAACCTTGTTGAACTCTCAATTTTTCTACCCCATCATACATGACAATTTCATTTGAGCACCCATCTCACTCAACATGGAGTACACCATGCTCTTCCTGTGGACTGAACCACTCTCCACAGTTACTTCGGACCCAAACTCTCCAGAGTTAACCAGGCTAAACCCTGCTTCTTTCTGTAACCCCTTTTCCTTCATCATCTTCCTCACATTTTCTACATCATCCCATTTCCCTTTTGCGGCATATATATTTGATAACAACACATAGGGCCCAATATCCCTTGGTTCTAACTCAATCAGCCGCTTGGCCACGACCTCTCCGAGCTCAAAATTTGAGTGGATCCTGCAAGCAGATAATAAAGCTCCCCATAAGGCAGGTCCTGCCTCCATAGGCATTTTCCTTATAAGCTCTTCTGAATCTTTCATCAAACCAGCTCGGCCAAGGAGATCAACCATGCACCCATAGTGCTCAACTTTTGGCTCAATCTCATAAACTCTATGCATAAGATCAAAGTACCACCAACCCTCCAAAACCATTCCTGCATGGGTACATGCACTTAATACACAGACAAAAGTAGCATCATTTGGCATTGGTCCTCTCTTCTCCATCTCCAAGAACATTTCTAGGGCTTTCTCTCCATGCCCATGCATACCATACCCCATAATCATAGAATTCCATGAGACAACACTTCTCCTTGGCATTGCCTCAAAAACATCTCTAGCCAAATCCATAGCCCCACATTTTGCATACATTGTAAGGAGAGCAGTTGAAAGTAACACATCAGGCTTAATCCTATTAGTTTCTATATACAAATGAATCCACTTGCCTCTATCGAGCCTGCCGAAGTTTGCACAAGCAGTCAAGACACTCACAAGTGTAGCTTCATTTGGCATAGCCTCTCTTCCTTCTATCATTGTATCAAACAATCTCAAACATGCGCAATAATCCTTAACCCGCACATAAAGAGCCAACATGGTATTCCAAGAGACTACATTTCGAGACGGCATCAGATCAAAAAGCTTATGAGCCACTGAAACATTGCCTACCCTAGCATACCCATCAATCACGCAATTCCAAGACACAACATCTCTAATTGGCATCTGCTCAAACAACTCTTTCGCTTCCTCCATATTCTCAATCCCCACATAACCTGCAATCATAGAATTCCAACTAAAAACATCTCTCTCAGGCATCTCATCGAAAAGTTCACGAGCAACACCAACTTCCCCATTCTTCACATACCCATCAATCATAGAATTCCAAGTCACTAAATCCGCCTCAGAACTTGCATCAAACACCAAGCGTGCATCCCCAAATCTCCCCAAAACAGAGTACATATGAATCAATGAGTTCCGAACAAACAAATCCAATTCAAACCCAAATTTCACAACCCGGGAATGTGTCTTTTCCCCCTCTCTAACCGATCCAAGCTCCGCGCATACCTTCGCCAAAAGCGGGAAGGTGTAATGATTCGGCATGACCCATTTACCAACCATTTCTTGATAGTAAAACTTGAGAGCACTACATGGGTCATTCAGATTCACATAACTTCTAATAATGGTATTACATATAAAAGCATCGGGCTCTTCTAGGGAAGCGAAGAGCAAGACGGCATGATGGACGGCATATAGAGAAGCGCAAAGCTTCTTCACAGCTCGGCCCGCGGCGAGAGGGTGTTGGAAGAGTCCATAGACGATGAGTTGGGTGTGAACTTGGTTGAACTCTCTGGCACTGGTGCACGATTCTAGAGTGCGCAGTATGGGGTGGCTTAGCGTTAACGTGCGCAGTCCTTGGTCGTCTACCTCTGGAAGCTCGTCGTCGCGATCTTTCCAGAGTCTTGGTGAGGATTTGGAGAGGGGTTTAAGGGATTTGAGGAGTTTTTCAAGAGAGTGTGAAGATATCCTTGGTTTCAGCTTGACGGTCATTTCCTCTTTCAATTCTGAAATTTGGCGCGAAGATAGAGCTATGATAAGCGCCAAGACAGTGGACACCTTTGGGCACTAACTAAAGACAGTTAAAACTGGGATGTTTAGTTATTTTGTTCATTTTTCCTCCTCCTTTTTCTATTGAAGTGATTTAACCCCTAACTTATCATACTGGCTTACTCAAACTCTTTACCCCACCTGATTCA
The DNA here is from genome assembly GCA_039720395.1 of Liquidambar formosana. Lineage (NCBI taxonomy): Eukaryota > Viridiplantae > Streptophyta > Magnoliopsida > Saxifragales > Altingiaceae > Liquidambar > Liquidambar formosana. Next base: position 34,390,549 of record CM077834.1, read on the forward strand.
ACCCCTAACCTTACTCTGCTTTTCTATTTATCCCTATCCTATCTTACTCCTACTCTTTACCTCAACCTGTAATGCCCTGCATTTTTCGTAAACTATTAATTTATTTTTAAGTCTAAAGTCTTAAGTTTAAATTTAATTCTATTGCGCTAATTTTATAATACACTATTTAAGATAAGATATAATTAGATTAGGTAAATCTTGCAACCAAACAGAATTACCCTAATTGGGTTAATATATAAGAATCCTTATCATAAGTTTTATTTCTTAACTAACCGTCAGAGTCACAAAGAGGCAAACTTGGAACCCTAAAAGACCCCTTCGTATTCCCCAACAATCTACATATCAAGTGAGTACAATCTGAACCTTGCCTGAGTATGTGATGGGTTATATACAGCGTTGTTCAAATCAGCTTCAGCTGATACAAGTTGTATCAGCGTGAGGCATCCCTACCGTCCATCCAGCAGCAAAGCTATCGAATGGCTGTAATTAAAGCTGATTAAATCCTACTTTTCCCTCACTTTTGACCCCCCAAATTCAGCTGCTCTCTGCAAAAATTACAGCTGCCCTCTGCAAAAGTCACGTCATGTTCCCTCCTCACCTCGATAGCTTTGCTGAAGCTTTTCACCTGTTCAAAAAAACACAAAGCCATTCTTCACCCGTTCAAACCAAAAACAAAGCCTTCTTCACCTGTTTGAAGCTACCGGGAAGCTCTTGCATCAAAGAAAAAAAATTGAGGAGAAGCTCGCAACCCCCACCGTGCCGCAGCTCCTTCTCCGGCGCGAACTGGTAAGCTCCCCCCTTGCTCGATTTATTTATTTTTTTTTTTTTTTTTTTTTTCACCAAACCCTCACATTTGGTGACCCCCCCCCCCCATTGCAGCGAACCAAAGCTCACCGTCCAACACATTACACCACCACCTCCGGCGAACTGGTAAATTCTTTCTTCCTTTTTTTTTTCACCAAACCCTCCCTCACACTTGGTAACCCTCCCCATCGCAGCGAACCAGCTCCTCGTGAACGACGCCGCACCACCACCGGCAGAAGCTCAGGTTCCCTCTCCGGCGAACTGGTAAATTCGAATTTTTTCTTCTTTTTTTTCCCTCTTCTTCGCCAAACCCTCCTTCACACTTGGTAACCCTCCCCATCGCAACGAACCAGCTCCTCATGAACGACGCCGCACCACCCCAGGCAGAAGCTCAGGTTCCTTCTCCGGCGAACTGGTAAATTCGAATTTTTTCTTTCTTTTTTTTCCCTCTTCTTCGCCAAACCCTCCCTCACACTTGGTAACCCTCCCCATCGCAGCGAACCCGCTCCTCGTGAACGACGCCGCACCACCACCGGCAGAAGCTCAGGCTCCCTCTCCGGCGAACTGGTAAATTCGATCTCCACTGTGCTGCCCTTGTTATATATATATATATATATATATATATATATTTTTTTTTTTTTTTTTCTTCTTCGGGTTTTTTCTTTTCCTTTACCTCTATGTGACCAATTTTTTTTTCTTTATGTTCCATTTGCTGATGATAATATATCTAAACCATATTCCGTTTGCTTTGTTTGGGATTTCTGGGTCTTTATCAACTGCTGCCACTAAAAACCAACAATTGTTTAATTAAAAAAAAAATTTCGTGATTTTTCATTTCCGTTTGCTGATGATGGCTTTGCTTTGTTTGGATAATTTTTTTAATTTCTGGGTCTTACAATTTCTTGTAGTCAGGACTTGACAAAGCTATTAACAAATAAGAAAACAGTGCATAATATCTTCATCCCAAATATTTTTGTTCATGTTGCATTCCAACTTAATCTAGCATCCCCTATATTTGTTGGTTTTTTTTTTTTTAAAGAAGAAATTTTTTATCAACTGATTTGAGACTATTTTCCATCTAATTTTGTGTTTTTTAATTTCCTTGATTTTAGACATTCAATGGCATCATCAAGTAGAAGTGTGAATAGTGGAACGGGTCGTGGCACTCGTTATAGGTTTCAAAATCGCAGATGTCAATGCAGGCGTAGAATTGAAGTAAAAATTTCAGAGTCTTCTAATAATCCTGACAAGTTGTATTTCAGATGCCAAGAATGTGGTTTCTTTGAGTGGTGGTATGCTCCTGTTGATGTGCAAGAGGGTTGCTACGATTCTGTCAATGAGTTAAGAAAGGAGATTAATGGGAATTACAAAGAATTGGGACGAGAAATTGATGGGCATTACAATAGGTTGAGGAAAGAAATTGATGGGCATTATAATTGGTTAAAGTTTGTAGTTCTTTTGGACACAATACTGATCTTGTTTGGTATGTTTATGCTTTTTGTGATTCTAAGTAAGATGAACTAGTTTGTATGAGGACTCAACTTGCTTAAGCTGGCTTGATAAACGAATTGTTGACCTCATAATGCCAACCCTCTTTTAAGTAAAAAGACATGTCTTTTTTTAAGTAAAAATTTATTAATAAGAATATAAGTTCTTAACGCATTATGATGCAAATATCTTTGTTGAGCTCGTGTTTCTACAAGAAGGTGACATTAAGTTGATGGGTTTTGAGTAATGCTTGATGTTGGATTTACAAAGGAACAAAGGCAATAAAACATTAAATCAACTTTCTCATCCCTTCTCTTTTTATTTGCCACTAAAAATATTGGCCCATTCTGTGCTTTATTATGGCGATGCCTAAGATGAATAAAGGCAGGGATCAGATAGCCCAATGTCTTTTCGGAACCTGTTTTGGCAATCGCCACTATGTCCTTGCTCTGGGGGTGTCTCTTTTTTTTTAATAGATCAAGTTTTGAAATAAAATCCGGTCGCCTTTATAATATTAAAACAACAAGAGACAATTGAAGTAGATTCTGAACATCAGAATATGTTTTCAACCAAAAAATTAGAAAAATAAGACATAATTATTTCACAATTCCACATTGTTTTCATATATGCGTGACTCCATTTCAACTAAAAATTATACACAACAATACCCAGAACAATTTCCAACCATTCTCAAAATCAACAAATGAAATTTTCATATATGCATGACCACTATAAAGGGTAAAATGCCATTGCAAACTGTACAACTTCTACTGCTGTGACCAAACCACCACTTATCTCTGAGATAGACTTTACATATTTTTGGAAATAAGAGGCAAACACTTCAGTTTCTTCACAGGCCCACTGAATAAGTTTTGAAGCGTAAGGAGAAGTTTCTCCATATAACAATACAAAGCTTCTTGCTGCTTGAGAAATCATAGAAAACACCAGTTGTAACTCGTGAATGGTAATATTTAAGCAATAACTGAGTTGCAAGATGAGGGTCACCAAGTCTGCAAAGTCCAACTAATGCTTTTTGAAGCTCTGGTGCAGGTGTTCTTGGGTTTTCAGCCACTGTATTAAATTGATTTGCAAGCATGGCCTTCCTTTCTAACATTGCAGCGGTGGAGAGGTTTCTTCCAATTGTATCACCTGAAAAGTTCCAGCTTCCATTTCTAAAATGGCCAGAGCTTCATCTAACCTGTGTTCAGACAAAAGAGTGGGTGTGAGCCTCTAACTTGCTGAAGGGAGATGGTTCGGCAGATACAGGTTCTTCAATAAAGAATTCAAAAGTATCCTCAGATAAAGCCTTAACAAATATGCCATCTATGAGGTCTTTAATGAGTTTTTTCTGTGTGGAAACATGGTGTTTCAGTTGCATTAGCTCATTTTCTATGCCTCCTACTTCTTCAAATATTCTACATATAAACAACATATCTAAGTATTAGTAGTTAATGAGGTATTGCTAACCGCACACCCCCCCCCCCCAAAAAAAAGATAAAAAAAAATAAAAAGGATGAGTTTGCTCAAAGCCTCTAACTAAGCTAAAGTAGTGTCAGGCTATTAAATGATACTCTAAACTGATATAACAATAAAATGATGTCAGGACGCCGGCAGATAATGGATGAGTAGTCTTTGATAATGACCCCCAAAAACAAGTATATGTTCCACAAATTTTTAAGCCATGATTTTTAAGATAACAGGCTAAAAGCATATTGAAAATTATGAGAATAAGATAACATGGGATAATAAAATGGAACAATTGATGGCACCATAGTCAAAAACATGTATCGTTTCTTATAAAAAAAAACATGTGAATTACTATAGAGCTAACCAAACCTTTAGAATTTCAGCTAACCAAACATGTCAGTGCTTGCAAGAGCAGCCTGCTGGCCCATGTCAACTCTTCCAATCTCCCCCCAAAGGCATGCCAAGATCAGTGAAGGTCAATAGTTCCATACCAGCTTTCTGGCCAACTCAGAGAGTACAAAATAAAGAAAGCAATCATTTGAAAGATGTTTTGAGAACTCAGTGCTCATGGCGGCTGTATGTATAATATATGCACTACCTGCTTTTGTACAACTGAATTAAGAAATACTATCATATATAATTGTTCACTTTGTAATATGGAGATTACAAAAAACATTAATTGTGGATTAGTTTTAGCTCTTGCAACCATTTTCAAAGAAGACAAATTTCCAAAATTGTTGACATTGTTTCCTAAAACAACAAAAAGCAAGGCAATATTATCAATGACTATCATCATCATATTTTTCCACCATTATTCCATCACCTATCTGTGAACCCTACCAAGAAAAAAAAAATTGTTAAAAACAAAAACAAACAATTACAATAAATTAAATAAATAAAGTATGTAATATAAGTAAACCTTATTAAATCTCATTTACTTACCAGTAGAAGAAAACACATCCTCATTGGATACAGGATCACGGTTATGTGAAGTTCCAACATTAGCATTAGGAGCAGGTCTACATGATAATCAAATAATCAAATACACAACTATTTGCATGAAAGTATAAAAATAAAGTATGGACAATAAGTGTTTTAAAGGGCAACAATAAGTAAACTTACATGTTTATTAGGGCTGGGCAATTCCTCTTATCATGCGATTGTCCCCATTTATTACATCCATTACATTTTCTTAAATTTTGTTCCCCGACCTTTTCTTTTCCTCCTTTTAGCCTTCTCCCACATCCTTTTGCTCTAACTTGATTGGGCTCTAACAACATAGGAGTACAACTGATTGGGGGATAATCGCTAGGAACTCTCAAATTATTACTAGAGTCTCCAATAGATAGTGCTTTGATCCTCCTTTCACTAGCTAACAAATCTTCTCTCAACATTTCAGTTCCCTCTACACTTAAAATAGCTCCATCAACTACCCTTGCAAAAACTCCATATAAATCATTACGGCGAACCAACAAGCCCCTATCACCTGCATCCTCCATGTTCACCCCACTACCTTCCATTAAACTTAAACACTTTGCACCCTTTGTCCACCTCTTCAATATATATTTACCCGACAAATCAAAGTATTGTTTTCTAAAAAACAAATAGTGCAATAAGTGTCTGCAGGGAATTCCCTCCTACTCAAAATTCTTGCAACTGCAAGTTGCAAAATCAGAAACCTTATCATCCACAATCAACCGGACCCTTTTTGATTTTTCACCATCCTGATTTTGCTTTTGGGTGCTTTTACCACTATCAACCACCCACCTTTCAACCTCATAAATGGCTTGAAACTCATCATCAACCTTAAAAGTACCCCCATATTTCATAGATTCCCACAATTCATCTTGAAATTTTTCAAACATGACGTGTATAAATATCAGCCATTTGTTTCTCCAATGCAACTGGAGTCTTCAATATGGGTCTCTCATTATGATCAACATGGTCGGCTTGTAACTCACCATACCTTTGCCATGCAAGCGCCCTATTGAACCTTGTAATAAAGTCCATCAAAGAATTACTCTTGTCTACATACTTCTTTGAAAATGAATGGTTACTCTCTGCTCTTTGACTAGATGACATTTTAGCAGAGAAAACATGTTTAACAAAAGCAGGAACCCACCTATCCCGCTTGTTAAACATTGTTTGTAACCACCCATTCTCATGTAATTCACTTCTTTCAATGAGAGCAACCCATCTACACTCAAACTCCTCTGGTCCCTCTGAATCCCAAATACATTCACGAAAGCTTTCATAGTATTGGTTATAAGTGTGAGCACCAAGTTTCTCAGAAAACTTGTTCAAAATGTGTCAAATACAACACCTATGGCATGTTGTTGGGAATACATGTCTAATAGCAATCTCCATGGCTGGATCTTGATCTGCAATGATCATCTTGGGTGGCTCACCTGGCATAGCTTTCATCCACTCCTCAAACAACCAAATAAAAGATTCATGGTTCTCATCACACAAGAACCCACAACCAAACGTTATTGTTTGCCCATGATGGTTAACCCCCAATATTGGTGCAAAAATCATTTCATACTTATTTGTTTGATAGGTAGTATCAAACACCACAACATCCCCAAAATGTTTGTATGCCTCTCTACTTGTTGCATCTGCCCAAAAAATATGTGAAATCTGATTCTCATCATCTGTCTCAATGGTGTATGTGAAATACGGATTTCTCTCTTTCTGAGCAAGGAAATGCTCATTCAGCATATCTGCATCATGGCCATCAGTCGCTTTTCTTGCATCTCTTCTAGCATTTCTAATATCCCGTTCAGTGCATCCCACATTTTGTAAACCACCTGCTTGTATCTCCAAAACACTCATCAGTTAGGATGGAGGGATATTTGCATTGCCAAAAGTTTGTGCCAGTGCCCTTTGAGCTGATGAGACACGCCGATGAGATGGCAAAAGCTGAACTTTGCCAGAGGATGAAAAAGTATGGCTGTGCACCTCCTCAAATATAGACACTTTAAATTTAGCACCTGACTTTAAAACGGCAAGTCTTGCATTGCAACCCTCTCGTTTTAGCCCTCGACGCCTCTTTGGTTGTTCACCATCATTCTTTGGTGCTCGTTCTATTTTCTCACCTTCTTTTGAACAAGTATACACTTTCCTAGTTACTTCAATCTGCCGATTTTTGTTACTACTCCCAATTCGAACACTAAATCCGGTTTGTCTCGCATAATTATTATAGAAGGCATAAGTGTCTTCCAAAGAGTCAAACTCTTGTCCCACAAAAGGTTTGTGTCCTTACATTACAGTGGGAACATAATACATTTCGGAATTGATTGAGGAGGAGTCATGGTGGTGTGGTTGTGAGTCATCTAATTCAATATTAAAATCATCCATTGATCTGTATGAACAAAGAATCATAATAATGCTTAATAGATAAATATAAAAAATAAATAAATAAATAAACAGTACCATCATTGCATTAAGTCAACTTGCATTCCAAAAAGCAAGATTCTGTTTCATTTTCCCCTTAATTCACTCTAGTCTTGCAAGGTTCTCATAGTTGGTATTAAGTAATCAAGCACTGTTTTCTTATTTGTTAATAGCTTTGTCAACTCCTGACTACAAGAAATTGTAAGACCCAGAAATTAAAAAAATTATCCAAACAAAGCAAAGCCATCATCAGCAAACGGAAATGAAAAATCACGAAATTTTTTTTTTTAATTAAACAATTATTGGTTTTTAGTGGCAGCAGTTGATAAAGACCCAGAAATCCCAAACAAAGCAAACGGAATATGGTTTAGATATATTATCATCAGCAAATAGAACATAAAGAAAAAAAAATTGGTCACACAGAGGCAAAGGAAAAGAAAAAACCCAAAGAAGAAAAAAAAAATATATATATATATATAATAGGGGCAGCACAGTGGAGATCGAATTTACCAGTTCGCCAGAGAGGGAACCTGAGCTTCTGCCGGTGGTGGTGCGGCGTCGTTCACGAGGAGCGGGTTCGCTGCGATGGGGAGGGTCACCAAATGTGAGGGAAGGTTTGGCGAAGAAGAGGGAAAAAAAAAAAAGAAAAAATTCGAATTTACCAGTTCGCCGGAGAGGGAACTTGAGCTTCTGCCGGTGGTGGTGCGGCGTCGTTCACGAGGAGCTGGTTCGCTGCGATGGGGAGGGTTACCAAGTGTGAGGGAGGGTTTGGTGAAGAAGAGGGAAAAAAAAAAGAAGAAAAAATTCGAATTTACCAGTTCGCCGGAGAGGGAACTTGAGCTTCTGCCGGTGGTGGTGCGGCGTTGTTCACGAGGAGCTGGTTCGTTGCCATGGGGAGGGTTACCAAGTGTGAGGGAGGGTTTGGTGAAAAAAAAAAAAAAAAAAAAGAAGGAATTTACCAGTTCGCCGGAGGTGGTGGTGTAATGTGTTGGACGGTGAGCTTTGGTTTGCTGCAATGGGGGGGGGTGGGGTTACCAAATGTGAGGGTTTGGTGAAAAAAATAAATAAAATAAATAAATAAATCGAGCAAGGGGGGAGCTTACCAGTTCGCGCCGGAGAAGGAGCTGCGGCACGGTGGAGTTTGCGAGCTTCTCCTCAATTTTTTTCCTTTGATGCAAGAGCTTCCCGGTAGCTTCAAACAGGTGAAGAAGGCTTTGTTTTTGGTTTGAACGGGTGAAGAATGGCTTTGTGTTTTTTTGAACAGGTGAAGAGCTTCAGCAAAGCTATCGAGGTGAGGAGGGAACATGACATGACTTTTGCAGAGGGCAGCTGTAATTTTTGCGGAGAGCAGCTGAATTTGGGGGGTCAAAAGTGAGGGAAAAGTAGGATTTAATCAGCTTTAATTACAGCCATTCGATAGCTTTGCTGCTGGATGGACGGTGGGGATGCCTCACGCTGATACAACTTGTATCAGCTGAAGCTGATTTGAACAACGCTGGGGTTATATATATATATATATATATATATATATTATTATTATTATTATTATTATGGTTTAGAGAATGTATGAGGTAATTGAGTATTATTTATTTATTATGCAATGATCAGTACTTACACATAACTTTATGAGTGAGAGGTCTTGTCGTCAATTGTAGGATATAGGGCTTGGTAATCTGATGCTTTGAAATTGGGTTGATATTGAACATAGGTCACGTACACCTTAATGGAATATAATATAAATGTATTTATTTAGTAAAAGACATATATTTACATGTTAACCGTACAAAATGGGTTATAGAAGGAATTTTTATTGTTATTATATATATATATATACACACACACACACATAATACAACATGAGAACCTATTAGAAGTAGGCAAAAGTGTTATCTTGGAATTAATGATGGTGGAGAACTTATAATCCAACGTGGTTATGTGTACAATTCATTTGTATACTCGTGTACATAGAACTCATGTGCTGAATTTTCACTAGTTATGTCAAGTTCGTTTTGCCTAAATTGATGAGCTTGACACAATGGACTACCTTGAGGGTCAAACTAAATAAATTAAAACATTTATAATTTAGATTATAGTTTATTGATAGTAATATTAATTTTTGATCTTAGGTTTAAGCTAAGTATTGATAAGTGGAGGCATTTTACTCGAATTTTGACATTACCACTTGAGGTAAGTGAGAGTATGACATGCCTGTTTATTTATGACAAATGTTTTATTTGTTAAATAAATTATTTTCACGAATAATTTTTATATCCATTCAAACATATCTATTTTATTTGTATGAGCCAAGTAAATGATTTTGTATTCTGTTTCAAGTAATGCTAGATATGATTTACTGATTACTTGAAATTATATTTAGCCAAATTGATTATATTTGAAACTCTGGTCTGACTGCCTTGTGTCTAGCCCTAGTCAGTAGGGGTTAAGTTGTTGGCTTTTGGTTCCTTTTGGTTCTAATGCTCTACCCCGGTCAGTAAGGGATAATACTGATCTTTGGTACCAATGCTCTGTTTAAGTCTCCTTTCGATAGGAACACTGTTTGGACCTTCATGTCAATCTGTCTTAGTCATTTGTGTGGTTAAACAGAGTTACAAAATAAATATGTGTTCGTTCTTATCTGAAAGCTCTGGATGTTTATTTTAAATCTGTTATTGATATGAGAATTCTAAAAATTTGTATTTCTCTGAACCTCTTTTGGAAAATATTTAATTGTGGTTACTAGCATATGATTTGTTGCTATACATTTTTATGAAAAACTCATGCGATTAGCTTGGCTTATTCTTGTGTATGTTATACTCACCCTTACAACATATTTTTCAGATGAGTAGTCTGTTAGATTACTAGGCCAAGTGCAGTGGAGGCTTAGAGCGCGTCAGGCTAGCAGCTATTAGATTGAACATTAATTAGTATTAGTTTCCGTAGTGATTTCTTTTTCTTATGGAAAGATTTTTTGACTCATTTTAGATGTTATTGGTTAAAGTTTAGAGTTATGAGGTTTGAATAGACAACTTTTTCAATTATTTTAGTTATTGTTGATGATTATGACATCACTGAAAGTTTTTTTGGAGATTATTAGTACATTAAATTTCAACGTTTGAAATTTTATTATGGATGGACTAATTTAATTGATAACATGAATGGTTGGGATACGAATATTTAATTGCGCCTTCAGACTCGATTACTTGGATTTGGGGGTGTGACACAACCACACCTGATTCAACCCCTATCTTACTCTCCTCTTGTATTTACCCTGAGCCTATCTCACTCCTACTCTTTACCCCACCCTTCCTCACGATTAGGCTAACCTTGGCGACTTAAAAAAAAAGACTTTTTTAAGGTGACACCCAGCTCCTTTTCTATTTTCATTTTTATTTTTTACAATAGATAGAACCAACCTCTACTCCTACTCCTACCAAATATCAAAAAATAGGCATCTCGATGCTTTTTAATGAACTTGAATCAAGATCATTTACTAAACAAGTGAGAATATTTTTACTAAGCCATCATGCCATCAGCGAAAGCATCATCCAATTTGGTAAGTAAAATTATAGTGTATTTGAAGTAGCCACCCACTTTGTGTGTTTAATGGTGACTAGATGATAATGTCGTTTAACAAAGGTAAAAATTACGAAGTTGATCTGGTGACGAGACTGTGACCATGGATGATATATAACAAGTATTGCAGTTGCTTGGCTGTTGATTGGTCATTAAACCCTATATAGGCATTTGGAAGCAATCCAAGTATTTTTCAACAACAGTTGAATCAGATCTCACAAAAATGAAAAGAAACTAGAAAGAAAATTATTAAAGCAACAAAGAAAAAAAGAGAGCAAGTAATCAAAATTTTCCTGTCATGTGTTTACACTAATCCGTCAATGCTACAACAGAAGGCCCAGATCTCCAAAATAAAAAATAAAAAAAGCATAATCCTCATCGTGTGTGTCCTTTCTTTCCTCGAGATATATGAGTGCACCAGTTCTTGTTAGACTACACTCACATATCAGACACGGACCAGAGGTAGGCTTCCTTCTCTGTGGCTTGCTTCTCATTCATCCTCTTGAACAATCCCTTCTCATATCCTACAATAAGACACACAATAGCAGAAACAAACTTTTTAAAGTCTGGTAAATTGAATATATATATATATTTTACTTGAATGGTGTGTTGTTTATCAAATCAGCCCTATATTTATTCTCATCATGAGAAGGGGTCATTTGAGGGTCTAAATAGATAAATATATTAGGTCTCCACTCTCCGGGCACAAAAATCTTCCTGTGGCCCGTGCTGTGTGTGTACTCAAAGTGACCTCAAATGGGAAATTGCCACATCACAAGGCACAGGATGATTTATGCAGCCAGGTTAACAGCATATAATGTTCGCATAAGATTAAATGGAAGCATCTGACAAAAGGGGATGGAAGTACTTCGATCAACCCCATCCCAATGTCTCCCTGGCCTAATACTGTAGCGGTTTGCAGCAGCATCTAATCCTAATTTTATCCAGCTGTGATTAGGGATGTCTTGAGGAATTATGAACCTTGAGTCCTTCATCTTTCCGCTATCACCTAGGTTGGGGAGAACCAGCTCAGATTGCTTTTTCTGCAATTCATCACACGGGGAAGAATGTGAAACATCAATATAGAGTTATGCATAATTTAGCCACTACATAAGCAACTCAGTTGATTACCTTGACCAAATGTGCCATAGGATCACCCCATCTTACTCTTTCCGTCAGCATTTCATCAAGTTCTGGATCAGCCCTGAAAACAGAAGATTCATTCATAATATAGGCATACAAAGCCAAATAATGATGACCAAAAGGGAAAAAAATCAGATATTTTGTAGTGATCTATGAATGGAAAATGATTAGCCCTGTGACAAATCAAGTAATGTCAATGTCCGATTCATCAAATGGGCTAATTCATAAATCATAATTAAAACTTAAACCATGAGTACCACCAAATGCGTATCAAATACTACATGATTTTGACCCCTATGAGACCGATAAGCGGCAAACAATGATTACAAGGATAATATATATATATATGTGTGTGTGTGAAATGCATCGAAAAAAGGACCCTTCACTATAGAATAAAAGTGCCAATAACATCTGCAAGCAAATATGAAGCAAAATTAGGACCCCTTGCCACAGGATAAAAGGACCAATGACATCTGCAAGCTAACATGAAGCAAAAATCATCATGAATAAACATGGGCTTGACTTCTCCATCAATCATTCACCTCCTTCCATTCCCTCCCTGTTATAATAAAATGTTCACAGTAACTTACTTTTTTGATGAATTTTGTTACATTAACTGATAACTTTAATTTATGATCTTATCACATAAATTTGGGTAACAAAAAAAAAAAAAAAAAAAAAAGCCCCTCCTATTATTACCCATTTTTTACTTTACCACCCTCTATTTTAAAACTCAACAAAACCCCCCTATAATATCTAAGGTTGACAAATTACCACCCTCCGTCCACTTGCCGTTAAGAAAAGTAACGGAAAAACATCACATGACTAGCACATGAAGCTATCTATCCAATTTTAAGACCAAAATGCCCTTTTGTAAAAAATTAATGATTAAGAAGTCTTACAGTAGAGAGAGTGAGAGGGTAAAACTTCCAGTCATCTTCTTCAGCGACCTATTGCCGGAAAATTGCCAGAAAAAGTTCCTAAAAAGTAAAAAAATTAATGATTTAAGGAAAAGCTTTTTGGTCACGCCATTATGGAGAAAAAGTAATCGCTCTCTTTCTCTCCCTCTCCCTCTCTGCAATCTACCCCCAATCGCTGACCATAATCCACGAAAGTTCGTTGTCTAAGCAATCCACCCCTAATTGGCAACGATAAACCCATGAAACTCACCCATCTCTAGCTCTCTCTCTCTCTAGATCTCCGTATGCCCTCAAATTTAGTTTGCTTACTGAGAAAATGTCAAAGATCACCTCCTCTATTTGGGTCTCAATGGTGCACTGTGAATTTTGAAACCCACCATCTCCCTTTGTGACGACGATGAAGATTGATCTACATGGAGATCACATGAGTGGGCTGACAAAGAAGGCGATCGATCTCCTTTTTATGATTTTTTTTTTTTTTTTAAATTTTATTTGCAATCTGTGACGCATTTCACTATTTCCTATACGTATATATATATATATATATATACTCCCTCAGTTTCATATTAAGTGTCTTCATTTCCATTTTTGGTCATTTCAAAATTATTATCCTAATCAACAAGTCAACGACTTTATTTTAAAATTTTCCCAAAATACCCATATTTATGGTACTAATTACATGATATGAACAAAACACACTCAATTAATGATTGTAATACACTTGAGGGCAAATAAGAATGTAAAAAAAAATGTAAAAATGTGAGTCAGCATTTAAGAGGGATTTCAAAAAAAAAAAAAAAAAAAAAAGTGCTTTTTCAAACATGACAATTAATGTGAAACGGAGGGAGTATATATATATGTTTGGGTTTTGTCCGTGATTACAATTATAGAGCATAAAAGAAGGAGAAGCAGAGAGAAGAATGAGAAGAAGAGGAGGAATAACAGATCCATGGCTCCTTCAACTTGCCATCCATGGAGGTGGTCAATGGTTTTAATGGGGTTCTCTTGAGGAAGAGAGGGAAGAGGACTACAAAAGGCAGAAAAAATAAAGAAAGAGAAAAAAGCTGATTTCTTATTACTCTGTATTTCCAACAACAGTGGTAGCCGACAGAATGGAGGAGATTTTTTTTTATTAGGTAACAATTTTTTTTTTTTTTTATCAACTAAAAAACAATTATTTTATTTTAAAAAAACCAAGGACAAAATTGACTAGGCATATCTCTGTAAATAGTCTAACCCCTTCAGACAATATAGGGGTTTTATGTTCAGTTTTAAAATAGGAGGAGGGTAAAGTGAAAAATGGGTAATAATAGGAGGGGTTTCTAAGGTTTTTTTGTAATTTACCCTATAAATTTTGTGATTTACTACAAAGATGGCTGAGGGCACAAGCTTCCCTTAAAGCCTACCAAACTTACAAAGAAAGATAATAATAGTAAAATTGTAATAATTTCATTTTGGATTCTCACGCAAGCACATTTCAATGAAACCATATGTTCATATATTAGGATCCAAAGCACAAACCTTCGAAAATCATTATATCATGGCAAAAGTTTAATTTTAGCCAGTCATTGTTAAATACAGACCTATTGGAAGGTTATCACTAAAAAGGTATACACATACATTGTGCTTGAATACATTAGTGCTGTCACAAACACATATTACCATAACTTTTCACTGAAAAAATGCCCGAGTATAAAATAAAATAGAAATGAAATTTTAACTAGAAAAGATTTCTTCATGAAGGATATTTACAAGGGCAGTTTATGGGCAACTTACTCAATTGATAATTTCCAGATACCAGGACAATAAATTTATGCAACAAAGTACAATTTAATCAGTGTTATGTCCCTTTGATTTTACCTGGTCCGAGCAAATGGTTTGTCCTTCTCGAGTTCTAATTCCTGCTGCCGTGCTTCAGCTTCCCACTTTTGAGCCAAGCCTTTTCCCCACTCCAACTTCTTCTCCTGACCAAAAACATAGTAAATGACTATTAACTCTCATTAAAATCAAACACTTTCAAGCTCAAAAAATAATATAATACCAACACCTAATTATGTTTCATGGAAACGACGCTTTCAATTTAAAGTAGCAACATATTGAAACAGAGAAAAAAAAATTGTTGAATAATAAAATTCCCTTTGATAGCTAGGACTCCATAGAGAATATGATACATTGAAGATGCATAACTCAGTAATGATTCTATGCATAATTGCCACATAAACAATCAATTAGAAAAAAAAAAAAAAAATGTGTTTGTACTCTTTGACTACAAGTTGATTAAGAGAGGCTCAAGGAATGGAAGAACAAGACTAGAGTCTATTTCTTTGGCTTGCTTTTCAAAAATACAGTTTATTCTCCTCTGATTTCCAAGGGTATGATTCCCTTGTTCAGAAGTGGTGACGATTGCCTGATAGGTTGGCTTTCTTCCCTCTTATTATCTTAGTAAGTGGTCAGTTGCTTATCTAAGTTGACAGTTGATCACAACTATATTTCTTAATGAAAATCACACAGAACACCCATTTGATAATCAAAAGATGTGATGTACAACCAAGTCCGACTAAGTCTGAAAAAACAACAGTGCTACACAGTCTTAGCTATCATAGCCCTCCTTATACTAAATACATTAAACAATAAGCACACCTTTGACAACATACCTAAAATTTTAAACCTGTGATAGAGGTACAAAGATGCTGAGATGGATGTAGAAACAGTAACACTATGTTTAGTAGGAGGGAAGTGAGGAAGGACAGAGAGGGGAGGAGGGAAAAGTAGAAGAATGGAGGGAGTTTCTTGTGTTTGGTACGAGGGAGAGCAGGAAGGATGGAGAGTGGAGGAGGCATTGAGAATTCCCCGTGTTCACGTTTTCTCATCCACCCAGTTTTGGGTGGATGAGGGGAAGGAAAGAGCAGCCCATAGACAAAACGAAATATTTACCCTTAGATATAAAATATTAAAAAAAAAATTCTCATATGTGAGACTAATATAATAAACTACATATTTAATGTTCCCTCCTTGCTCTCCCTCCTCCATTACCAAACAAAAAAGAAGGAAAGAAATTGTCTTTCCATCTATCCTAAATGCATATGAAGGAAAGAGAGACTGTCCTAAGGATGGAAAGTCCATCCCTCCTACCTTTCCTTTCTTCCACTTTTCCATCCTTGCTACCAAACAAAGCATAAGGAAGTGGGATAAATATAGAAACATATATTACACTTCAATGCACTAAAAATCACATCTATTAAGTAAATGATTTTTTATGAAGAAATAAAAGAAGAACAATTCACAGTTTCAAACACAACCACACACACACAGAATTCAAAAATCAGAAATTTGCATATAAACCATAATAATTTTTTTTTCTCTTGCAATTATACTTATTTCTAATATGAAAGAAACTTAGTATGCTAAAGTGTCCACTACATGTCAAAAACACTGCTGAGTGTTGGCTAAGTATCATAACTTTTTATTTTTTATTTTTAATAATAATAATAATGCAGTAAAATGTCTAAAGTTTGTTGGACATGTGTCCAAAGATTGTTGAAGCAGTGTCAGTGCTAGTTTAGATTCTAGTAGGATGTAATTTTAATTTTTGAAGGTGTAATAAAACTTGAAAAAAATCCAAAAAGGGCTAAAACAGAGGTTATCAATAAGTCTGCTGCCATACAGGCATCAAATACATTGAAATAGAGATACAAGCTGGTCAAGCTAGAGGACTAATCAGCTTCAGTGAAGCAGTAGTTCAAAATTTTTAGAGGAGAGTGGATGTAACAGGGAAATAAAGAACAGGAATCGCTCCACCCATCGCGACAGTGATTAGTCCCTTGGTTGTTAGCTTCGGGGATACACTGGGTCAAAGACCAAAAAAAAAAGAACAGGAATCACTTAACCCTGGGTAGGGAAACTTGCTAAAAGGGTGATAATCTAGGGCTTGTGAGACAAAAATATAAAATCAATTGCTAAAATGTGATTTTGCTTTCTGTACATTTAGTACAAGAAAAATCTCTAAATACTGCAAACCACTAATTTTATCATGTAAAATAATATTCCTCTAAACATTTGTTTGACAACCTCCACAGGGCAATGCATTCCAACAACGAGCCAATAAGGCTCAAATATTATATAAATCACAAGAAAGAATTAGGAGTCATAACAACAACAATAATCATAAGTTATTATGAATTATGAAAAAAATAGCGCTACCCAAGCATGAGAGGTACCTTGGCTTTTCTTCTCCTTTTTGTGATTTCAAAAACTCGTCCTTTGATATGCGCTCTCCTGCAGCAGTGTCAAATGAGACCCACGGAAGAAGCATGCATGCATGACGAAAGTTTCAATTTACAAGTCACATTTAATAAATAAATGAACAAATAGAATGACTCAACCCTGACCTTTTATCTTATCACGATATACAGGTTCAGCACCTCGTCCACTTATCCAAGGATCCATCCCTTTAAACCTGTATGATGCTTACATACTGAGTTAGAAATAATTAATTAACCAATCAGTATTTTCTACATCGATAATACAAACAAAGACTTTTTTTTCCTATTGTCTGGTACAATGGTGAAAGTCTAAGTCTACCAAGCGCGAAGGCGCAAGTTCAAGTCTTGAGAGCGGCCACTTTGCAGTTTGTACAAAAAAAACAACGTTTAGAACCATACATTCCGTATCCAATTCACCCCTCCCACGACCCTGCTTAGCAGGACCAACATTGGATAATAGCTTTTTCTAAAGATAAATAATAGTAATATAATTTTATTAATAAGGAAATCAAACAA
The DNA here is from genome assembly GCA_039720395.1 of Liquidambar formosana. Taxonomy (NCBI): domain Eukaryota; kingdom Viridiplantae; phylum Streptophyta; class Magnoliopsida; order Saxifragales; family Altingiaceae; genus Liquidambar; species Liquidambar formosana. Next base: position 34,408,118 of record CM077834.1, read on the forward strand.
AGAGGATAAAGAAAGTAAACACTTAACTACAAGAAATCAGACAAATCTAAAGGCCCAATTCGTATGCATGTGTCCACAAATTGAAGACCAAATCTTAGGCGAAGTTCTAACAACATGACAATAGAATGTAACAAGAGGACTAGATTTACACTTTTATGTAAATAGAGAGATCATTGATATTAGAAAGAATTTTTTTTTTTTTTTTTAAGAAAAAAAAATGCAGAATTTAATCTATATGAGAGAATTAATACCTTAACCAATATTCTTTTTTGGTCTTAGAAATCTCTTCCTTGATATCTTGGCCAGTAACCAAACCAGTTTTTGGCCGCTCTTTCAAGGAAGAGAGTTCCTTCCGACTTTTCCTTGGAGGAGAAAGGTCTGAGACCTCATCTTCTATTGAATATGGATGAGATTGTTGGGAGATGTTAGCTGATCCAGGCCTCCCAATATCCCCCCTGTTCTTTCTTGGAGGTGAAAGATCTGGCCCAGAGGAAGCACGCAAAACATCCTGATAGGAGGGACTGCGACGAACTCGCCGAGGTGGAGAAATGTCAGGCATTTCATGTATCAGAGTTGTTCCTTTTGTTGTCTGTTGATGTTTGAGGACGACGTCGGCGAGGGGGCAAGATATCAGGATTGAAGCCAGTGGAATGTGATGATTTTATTTCAGGTTGAGGTGATGGAGTATTGTAATGTTTCCGCCGCTGCCGTGGTGATGACAAATCAGTAGCTTCTCTGCCAGACTCTGAAGGCTTCAATTCAGGTGAAGGTGAAGGTGAAGGTGTGTCATACCGAGCCCTCCGTTTACGAGGTGGAGACATATCAGAAGTTTGGTCATCAGAATTCAAGAGTTTGGGAGCATCAGAGATAGGAACCCAACCACTTCCGTCCTCTGATATGACATTATAAGGACGTCTAGATCTAAGTTGCTCCAGTCTCTTCATCCGCAATTTGGGGGCTTGTCTTCATCTATAAAAAAAGGAACTTACGTTTTCATTAATATAATCAAACACAAATTTTATACAAGGAGAAGTATACACAAGGAAAAATCATACAAATTTCTTACCAGCTGAATCATCTCCATTTTCTTCTTCAAGATTTACAGGTTTTTGCCAGACAGGATCTTCATCCACAACAAGAACACCCAACGCATCTGGTTTGGTTTTCCTCTTTTTCTTCTTCTTATCTTCTTCGTTGTTGGTTTCATATCTTTTCAAATATTCTTTGAGGAAGTTCTAGAAGCCATTGTTTATTCTTGATAGCCAAAAATCAAAATAAACATTACTACACTACGCCTTTGAGATGATCAAATCTGTAAATTAGTGTTAAAGAGGAGAGACAAGGCTTGACAAGATAACAGGATTTACACTTTTACAGTGTTGAGAAACTGCTAAGAAGATTCATCAACATTTTCTTCATGCAAAGACACTCCAAAATTAAAATCAACCCAACTTCAAAGGTCATCAGAAGATTGGAGGAGATTTGATAAATTTTTCATCACCTTTTATCATTTATCAATTTTCAACACTACAATAATAAGCTTTCAATATATAAGGAATAGATGACACAGAAAAACCTCAAACATCGTGACGAAATGCTTTGAATAGTAATAGAAATTTATTATAAAAAATGATTGTGGAATTTTAAAATGGTGACGTGTTATGATATTCTAAGATTGATCCTGTATCAAGAATTTTAGTAGGAAAGGGCTACACAACTATTTTTGCTGCATCTACAGCCCACTAAAAGGTTTTGTTAGTTTACCCATTTTGCCCTCATGGTCCCACATTTCCTCTCCTCTCATTTTTCATCTCTCTTCTCCTATTCTCTCTTTTCTCTCACGGATCTAATTTACCACATTTCCTCTCCTCTCCTCTCATTCTTCATCTCTCTTCTATTATCTCTTTTCTCTCACAGATCTAATTTACCTTAATATAAATAATAAGAATCTGAAGCTAGAAATAAAAAGTAAAATAAATAAAGCGAATGAACACTGAGGAAAACTTAGTGTGGCCACTTACTCCTCTCTCTCTCTCTCTCTCTCTCTCTCTCTCTCACTAACATCAACTGAACCAAAACCTATCTTACATTGACATTGCTATAACTAATATATATATAATCATTGCGACATTATGTTTGCAACTACTGATATTTCACATCCAATGCTTGATTAGTAGGGATTCGATTGCACAAAAGTAACCATTCCACACCATGCATCATTCTCTCAATTTTTCCCTGTTTGGAGAGTTATGTCTAGAACTCTGTATGTGGTCTTCACAAAACTATTGATGTCAACCCCTTCGTCTCAAAAAATACTTCTTTGAAGACTTTGTTTATTTAAATCTCTTCCCAAATTTATTTTTCAAAAATTTTACAGCCTAAAAAAAAAAAGTTTCCATACCTTTTATCTCATTCAAAATTTTCAGCAGTAGAGGACGAATAACCCAACAAAAAATTTCAATTTCAATTCCAATAAAATCATAATGCTTCAACTCTTTAATGACAAAAACTTTCATCCTCTAAAAAATCACCAATTAGTTTACGTCTAATTATTATGCTAATGATTCAAAAACCAAACTATAAAAAATATTTATGTCTAATTATTTTTTGGTAGTTTCTTGAAGAAATTTTCACACAAAATTCACGTACAACGCATGTGTGCTATAACTACTATATATATATAATCCTTTTAATATAATGCGCACCTGATGAAACTTTATATCATATGCACTTCCAAAATTCTACTAGTTATTCGTATTTTGCAAAACCAACCATTGAATTAGATATGTTTCATTCATGCATACCAAAAATCAAGTTGATCCAAGATTAAGAGCCGCTTCATCCATAAATGTCCATAAATAAGCATTTGTTATTAATTAAAAACGTAAACTTTAGATTGAATAGCAATCTGGATCACCTATATAAGTAAAGGCCATCAAATCCAACAATTATTTCGCAAAAGACTAGTCATAGGTAGAATTTTATAATGCACTTGAAAAGTTGCATGTTGCATGCACCTGATATTAAAAAGACTATATGTGTATATATACATACAATCTTGATCAGGTGAGCACGTGCTCACCTAACTTATTTCAGCATCATGCATTATGTGTGTATCTATGCATTGGCCCAATGCACCCTTTTAACCCACTAATGCACAAGGTATAACCCCTAATGCGGGGGGTTAATATAAGTTATATTAACACTATGCATTGGGGGTTGTACCCCGTACATTGGCCCAATGTATCTCGTAACCCATCAATGTGCATAGTACAACCCCTAATACGGGTATTGATATAACGTCCTCATTTGACCGAGACTATATATATATATATATATATATGTGATGTATATATCGTATAACATCTTATATTAGTTCACAGATTAGTTTGTCCAGCTACTAAAATTTGAAAAATCCGAAATTCCAGGAACTACAATAAACAGCTAGTGTGCCACTAATACAACCAATATCATCAGTAGACAACAAAGGGGGCTGGTGGGACCCACTTTTCAATAGGTGAGCAATCCCACCCACCTTCCTTGCTGTAAGACAAAGTAAAATGCTTGGGAAACCAAGGTTCTCCTCTTGACTCTCTTTCTTTCACAAGCCCCCTTTCCTTTTCCTCAATAACCTTCTTTGCTTCACTTGCTTTCTCCCAGTCTTTGCTCAGAATGCCTTGGCTGACCTCACTCCACACAACAGCTGACTCACTTGGCCACACTCCCTAATACAAAACAAATCACAATCAGATATGCATACATAAACCCATTCATGGGATGCATACATAGATTTTTTTTATTTTTTATTTTAAAAAAAACCGAATAAAATAGGATGTCTATGGGGTCCTATATGCCAAAAACCTGACTGCATAATATGGTCACTAAGTTTTGACGCCATAAATAATTGGGTAGGGTGTGAGTTCACTACATTGATACCTCTGTTAAATTGGGAAGTAATTTTAAACAGTGATCATGCAAATACCTCTGGTTTTTTTTACAAGACATGCAAATGTTTCAAGTCTAATAATTTTTCTACATAAATTGCACGATATTAGGTACCCCATGAGGAGCCCATTACGAATTCAGGCAGGGCAGATCCGGCCATCCATCCATACTTGAACCTAAATATCTAAAAGAAAGAAAATTGTGTTTGGATACGGTGAAACCGTGAAACCAAACAACCTGGACATTCCCACCAGGGATAACATGACCCACATGTTAAGAACCCACTCTAATAAGATTCTATGCCTACTTAATCAGATGTTCATGACCATCAAATCCATTGTATTCACACTCACATAAATAATGATAAAGTAAATCACAGAAATGATACAAACTCATTTAAATTTAAACATAATGATTGGATAGAGGTAAAGTACCTTTGGATTCTTAACCTTGGGAGTTTTCAGCCCCGAAATAACTTCTATTGCATTGTATATGACTCTAGGTTTCCCGTTTTTTATGTCCTTAATCGAAACAGTTCTGCATATAAGAAGTAGAACAAACAAAAATTATATCACTTAGAATGATACATATGCAGCGTTTGGAGTTTGGACAATGCTAAACATATGTTTTCATGTTTAACACAAAATGGACTAAAATGAACGCTGTTTGTTGCAGTTTTTGGAGAACACAATATTACGTTAACAAATCTATAAAAAAAATAACAATCATATTTATTTTTTGATAAGGAACAATCATATTTATTTTTAATTTCAGTTTCTCTCTACTATTGAAGTTGTGAAAAAAGAGTCCATTTCCCATTGAACCCGAGAGTAACTGACACATGGAAAAACATGCTCGCATTCAATTTTTCCATTTTTCAGCTGAACAACTTTTGGGTAGAGTAGCACACTTAACATGAATAAATTTTTTATGGTGGAACAACAATTTTTTTCCCTCTTTTCCTTTCTGAAGTGTCCATTCAAAACAGATATTAAAAGGTGAAATACCTATCCCAGTGGCCATCAATCTTGTAAATAGTCTTCAATGACGAAGACTCAAAAATCTTCCCTTTAATAGATCTGTGATTTGCACGACCCCCTAGAAAAGAACTGCCTTTGTAACATAGCTCAGCTTCAAGGCCAGTCTCTTGACAGCAGATTCTGACATTACCAACCCAATCAACACCTGGCACTGGAAAAAATCTAATCAAGAGCTTTGGAGAGTTCATTACATAACTTTCTCCCTGGTTCAGGAGTTTCAGCTGTCTTATCCCATGCACCTCAGTTTCTACAGAAGCACCTGTAGCATGATTTATTGTTAACATAAATAGATATGCAACAACTACAATAAAAAGATATAAAAGCATCAAGGAAAGTTTCATTGGACAAAAATAGCATAATAATTAAAACTGGACTGAACCAGCCAATCGGATTTGTAAATGGGACCCTTCTCTGGTTCAATTTTATTGTTGGATCGTTTACGCTTCAAACCAATCTAGACTGTTCTGAACTGTGCAAACTAGCGTATTTTTCAGCAAACCGGCGTGAAGCAGTGATCAAACCAGTATATGCATGTGATGTTTATTTTAAAAATTAATGCAACATGAAGGCAGTGGGAATCGAGCCTTGACAAAGTCAAGGCTAAGCAATAGATATATCCCAAAACATTTTCAAATACATCCAACAATAATTGAAAAAATACATATGTAAAATAGTATATAAAGTATAAGCAATCCGGGTGATCAATTCACGGTTGAACCGTTGAACCGGTGACCAAGTGACCCAGTTTCATGACCGGGTTAATGTCCGGTCTGCTTTTAAGAACTAAAGTAAATAGGCTATGTCCAGGCTTCCTTTTGTTGATGTTATAACAAAAGTAAATGTCCAGCCTGCAACCTTACAACATCCAAACAGTTGGTCATAAGAAACAATTGCAGTAGCATTTCCAGCGGTTGTAACAGCAAGGAAAGCAGAAGAAACAATTGCAGTAACATTTCCAGTGGTCGCAAGAGCAAGATTTTGTTGTTATAAACATCATACCAGCCATTATATGGCTCCCTACATTTTTCTATGTTCTACCACCAAACTATAATATTTTAAATATTTGATTTAAAATATTAAAAAAGAAATCATATTTATTATGATAAAAATGAAAAATTAACATTTGTGCCAAAAATGGTGAACGAGAGCTTCTAGTAGCGTGTAAGGTTAATTAATAGGATATCAAAAATCTGAAGAGCGGAAATGAACTATTCCCAGAGGCAACATCTCATGAGTTATAGCCCATGTCCAAGCTCCTACTTACAATGCATTGGACGCAAAGATTATGAGACTTGAAGGCAATTATGATGATCGTTTTAGATAGACCAAGTTAACTGTCTCTGAGAAATAGGTTTCAAGACAGACTGCCATTTAAATAAAGAAACAGATAGAGGTAAGAAACACAGGCTGAACAAAGCAGGTCATTCAACTTCTTGTGTCCAACGAGCAAACAAACGTCTTTGAACTGCACTGAATCGAATATAACAGTTTGGCACTAAAACCAAGCACTGCCATAATACGATTGGATAAACTATAAAGATAACCTATGTCAAAGATCTGGAAGACTTCAAACAAGAAGAGTTTTTTGTGCTGGCTGCAACGACTCAACAATCCAGATTGTAACAAAATAAATTGATTGTAAGACACCCAAATTTCTCAGTTTTCTTTTTTCATAAAATTGCAAGGAAATCCAAATTAACAATATTTGAATTTATGAGCACTTACACAACCTTCGACAGGCATAATCCACTACAATACAGGGAAAGCTGACTAAAGACAGACCCAGGATAGGCGGTGACTTCTTGTCTTACTTAAAAAACATCATTTAAGTTTCCAAGGTTCTGCAAGTTTCTCTATAGACATTAATGAAGTCTTTTATTAAAAAATGTCTGTTTTTTTTCCAAATTATAGAATTGTTTAGCCTATCATGATTTACATTTCATTTGTCAACATTAACAACACTAAGGTGAAGTACAAATACCATGGAATTTGGGAACAGGATGGTGACACCATATCAATTCAACATTTTCTTTCTCATCAGTTGCATGAAGGGCAGATACTGGTGGGTGATGAGAGACCTGCAAGCATGAAGCGCATGGTTTCATCACCATAAGCAGAGCAGAGACAAGCTCTAACTGGGGAAAATAAAAAGCAGTTAGAGAGACTCTCTTGAGCTCAAATCATGCTGAGGCTTGGCAAGCCCTGTTTAAAAACTCAGCTTATTCGAGTGTCCCAATTTGAGCATGGCCTGGCTTGACTTGCCCAAGAAATGAGTCAACTCAAGTATGTTCAGTCCAAAACTGAGCTTGTTCAGTGCCTCACCCAGCTTGTTCATATTACTAAACAAACTAGTTTGCATCTCTATATAACCAACTTCAGTCATGGAATAAATGAGCTAAGCTTGATGTGGCTAGACTGTTTAGCATCAGAGGCTCAGAGCTAAGAATTCAGGTTTATGCTTAGTTTATGCAGCCAGTAGATGATCTTGACAGAGTTGGTCACCAGTCTGTTCAGCATTTTATGGTCTTTAAAAGACAAGAATATAGAATAAGAAGAGAAATGCAGAGTAAGCAAGCAGAGATACCTGTTCAAGTAGAACATTGAGATTCCCCTTTGAGACATGGTGAGTCTCTCCAAGAATGGGATTGTAAGGAGCGACACCAAAAATCACAGGACGCAAAGTAGATATGCTCCATGCGACAACAGATGTAAATCTGTCAATTGAGCTCTTCCCATTGGTGCACTGGCTCAACATATCATTGTTAACACAGTACACAGATTCACCATAACACTGAAGGTGCGACTTTGGAATATTGAAGAGAGGGGACAACTGCAATAAAAGAAAAAACAATAACCATCATCACCATTGACTCATGCAGATGAGGCACCAAAATCGAATTCAGCATATGAGGCACACATAAAACAACACCCGAACTTAATTACTCCAGCAGAGCAGCAGAGCGATCTGGATGGTGAGAAACTCAAGTTGAGGATATGTAGCACACATAAAGCCACCACAAATCATTAGATGGGTTATATTGAAGTTGAGTACTCATGCAGAGCACTAGAGGGACTGGGATGGTGAGGATTAGCTTTAACAGTTTTTGTATTCAATCTTTAGTAGTATTGTACAATTGGGACTATATTGCTTAGGAGTTATTTAACAAGTTGCAAGAATAAAATTAAAAGAACATGTGGAGGATAGGAGGTTAGAAGCGTCTTATGTGTGTCATGAAAAGTAAATGTGGGAGCTTATAACAGCCACGCACAATCGTATAAACCAGCAAGCCTCACAAAGAAATCCATGTTTATAACACTTTCCAAATAATTGTTTCTTCATTTTTAATCCCTTGAGTTCTTATCTATGTAAATCTATTACTATTATTTTACTACTGGTCTTGCATTCTCTCTTTTAAACCATTACACTTTGAGCCCTTCCTCACACTTTAGTTTGCACCCGCACGTTATTCATCCTCTTAGAGTTGGGACTACCATTTACACATTTCAAACTTCAGTCTTGTTTCTTCACATCTTGACTTCTCAATCCTTATTCTCTTCTATGACCCTTTTGTTTGGTATTATGGTGCAACATTAATCAATAGCTGATGGAGCAGCTACTATGAATGGCAACCAAGTACTTTCCATAAAAAAGAACGAACATTTTCTTCACGCAGGCTTCCACATGGTTGTACTGCCCTTGGCACCTCATCATGATTCCTTGACACGGCTGACTTTTGACATAACAGTTATGTTTCTATGGCTGAAGTAAGCAATCAAAGTGTTTTGAATTTGTTCTCACCCAAAGAGAATCTAACATTCATGTGTTTCAAAAGAATTCGACTCACATGAAATAGAAGAAATATCATAGAAAATAGGAACATGAAAATATCTCTTTCCTTGGAAAGACAAACATCATTATGAAAATAGATGATGAAAATGTAAGGCAATAACAAAGATGAATACACAACACAGAATTAAACGAAGAATAGCTTCGCAGTTGATGTTAGACACAAGCAATCAACATACGCGAACCTCGATGGAGCAGACTTCCACCTCAAGGATGGAAGCAAAGGTGAACGGATCTCTATGATGTTCCATTCAAAATGCTCACAACAATACACCCTAATGCTTTGACATCTGGGGGTCAAGGGCAGGACCAGGAAGCTTGATATCGAGCTCGGTGCTTATTAGCAAGGTCACTGAACCATGACCTCATGATGGGGTGACTTGAGGTCTTAGCTTGGTGATTAGAGGAGAGGCTCATTGACAATCTACTTCTGGATCGCCTCATGAGAGAGGGCCAAGATACTTTGATTTCTTACGTTTTCGCAAACATGATTGTCAAGTGTACACATTCCAA